>OY723386.1:25350553-25770553 GCA_963210295.1 Ophion ellenae
ACATTTTTTGATCCCTCATAATTCTGAGAAATAATGAATTTCCGAAATTTTTGCAAACAATATTTTCCTTAAGGGGTAACACCACTGTAACGGCCTGCCACGAAGCGTTTTAGACAAATAATACTTGGGGTAATTATTAAGCATATATTGAAGTATATTGCAAAAAATGTTATGGGAAAATATTACAAAATGGCGACACTGCAACAAATTCTTCCAAGGCATGTTGAACTCAGGGTGCTCTGCGGCACGCAGTATAACTTGTGCCAATTTTAATCTGGACAAAATATATTTTTTTAAATTAAATGCAGATGAGTGTAGCTAGTGAACCACGTAGGGGATTTTAGAAATATTGATTTTTGAGTAATTGCCGAGTATGTGACTAAAAATGTTCAATTTTTTTTTTAGGACAGTTATTTGTTAATAAACATTGTTTAAATTAACTTATCGAAAATCCCTTACGTGGTTCAGTAGCTACACTCATGTAGACTTAATAAAACGAAATTCTTTTTTGTTAGATTAAAATTGGCACAGTTATACTGCGTGCCGCAGAGGTGCTTCGGAAGAATTGCTGCAGTATCGCCATTTTGTAATATTTTTGAATAAACATTTATAGCAATATACTTAAATATATGCTGAATAAATACCGCAACCATTATTTGTTTATCACATTTTCTTTCGCCAAAAAAAAAATATCAAAAAATACGCTTCCTGTAAGGCCGTTACAGTGGTGTTACCCCTTAAAGTCTTCATTTCATTTCCGAGATTTTACCGTGATCATAAGGGGGCATCCATTAATTACGTGAGGTGATTTTGGCGATTTTTCGACCCCGCCTCTCCCCCTGGTGAGATGTCGTGAGATTTTGCTCGACCCCCTCCCCCCTCCCCTAATCTCACATAAGATTTTTCAAAATGCATACGTTCACGGAAAATAAATTGTAGTAGAAGTAACTGCGGTTGTAGTACCATTTACTCCACCATGTAAAGTAGTAGGGAGACTCTACCTACGTGATAAAAATTATGTGATTACTAAAATTACTAAAATTACTAAAATTACGTGATATTTGCCAAAGTCCCCCTCTCCCCCACGTGAGATTGGGTGAGATTTCGCTCGACCCCCTCCCCCAAACGTCTTACGTAATTAATGGACGCCACCTAATTGAAAAGATGAAATATTCGGAAAAATTCGAAAAAGTTCGGAGAAATTCGGAGAAACTCGCATGTTTGCGTAAAAATATTTGTTCCAATTCATAGAAAAATTCCGAAAAATTTTCCGGAAAAAATCGGAGTTTTTCAGAAAAAAACTGCACTAGGGGCGCGGGATCGTTCCCTGCGCTCAGTGCTTTTGTTTAAAATTATTATTACTATTAATTCTTATTTGATTAGTTATTTTTATTAGTTATCATTAATATTTTTAATTGGTTATCGTTTCGTGTCGAAAAATTTATGGCGCACTCTAACCGCTTATTTTATTAGTTTGTACGTTAATTTAAATATAATAATAAATCTAAACTACAAATTATTTATCTTCTAAAAAATTGTTTGCGCTTTACTCACACCCGTCCCTATACCAAATAAATTGTAATTCATAAAAGTGAGCGGAAATATATTTATATTCGTATTATTCTATTCATTCTCATATACTTTCATCAAGCGATAAAGCATTATTATAATGTATCCGGCCGCGAATCGTAAGTACCCGTAAGTGCACATATTCCACAAGCGATGAGATGGTCCCATTGGTAGCGTTCCTGGCTTCGGTCCGCAGAGGCGCGGCATCGTTCAGCGCGCTCAGTGTTTTTTTTTTAAATTATTATTACTATTAATTCTTATTTAATTAGTTATTTTTATGAGTTATCATTATTATTTTTTTTTTTAATTGTATCTGCTACGGCGAACGCTTCGCTAATTGTAGCTTTCATGTACAGGGATTTCCCCTTTTTTACATTTCCCACCATTTTCTCCAATCCACATCCCTTATCGATCCCTAATATATTTCCGCTCACATACTTTCATCAAGCGATAAAGCATTATGATAATGCTTTTGTCGCTTGATGAAAGTATATGAGAATGAATATAATAATACGAATATAAATATATTTCCGCTTACTTTTATGAATTACAATTTATTTGGCATAGGGACGGGTGTGAGTAAAGCGCAAACAATTTTTTAGAAGATAAACAAGTTGTAATTTAGATTTATTATTATATTTAAATTAACGTACACACTAATAAAATAAGCGGTCAGAGTGCGCGATAAATTTTTCGACACTCAAAGATAACTAATTAAAATAATAACGATAACTAATAAAAATAACTAATCAAATAAGAATTAATAGTAATAATAATTTTAAAAAAAGCACTCAGCGCGGGGAACGATCCCGCGCCCCTTCGCGTGATCGTTCGCCCCCAAAAATTGCGCGTGCAATTTTTTTTTCTGAAAAACTCCGATTTTTTCCCGAAAATTTTTCCGAATTTTTCTATGTATTGGAACAAATATGAAGGATTCGGAGTTTTGCGGACGATTATTTTTACGCAAACATCCGAGTTTCTCCGAATTTCTCCAATTTTTTTCGAATTTTTCCAAATATTTCATCATTTTAATCATGATCACGAGAAAATCTCGGAAATTAAATGAAGACTTTAAGGGGTAACACCACTGTAACGGCCTTGCAGGAAGCGTATTTTTTGATATTTTTTTTGGCGGCAGAAAATGTGATAAACAAATAATACTTGCGTTATTTATTGAGCATATATTTAAGTCTATTGCTATAATTTTGTTTCCGAAAATATTACAAAATGGCGACACTGTAGCAATTCTTCCGAGGCATGTCCAACCTCTGCGGCACGCAGTATAACTGTGCCAATTTTAATCTAACAAAAATAATTTTGTTGGGTTAAGTCTACATGAGTGTAGCTACTGAACCACCTATGGGATTTTCGATAAGTTAATTTAAACAATATTTAAAAACAAATAACTGTCTTTAAAAAAAATTCGACATTTTTAGTCAAATACTCGGCAATTCGTCAAAAATCAATATTTCTAAAATCCCCTACGTCGTTCACTAGCTACACTCATCTAGATTTAATTTAAAAAAAATTATTTTGTCCAGATTAAAATTGGCACAAGTTATACTGCGTGCCGCAGAGCACCTTAAGTTCAACATGCCTCGGAAGAATTCGCTGCAGTTTCGCCATTTTGTAATATTTTCCCATATTTTTTTTTTGCAATATACTTCAATATATGGTTAATAATTACCCCAAGCATTATTTATCTAAAACGCGTCGTGGCAGGCCGTTACAGTGGTATTACCCCTTAAGGAAAATAATGTTTGCAAAAATTTCGGAAATTCATTATTTCTGAGAATTATGACGGATAAAAAATGTAAGAAGTTTTCTTACGAAAATCTCATTTTTTTCATCTATAACTTTTCTCCGAATATCTCCGCAGCCGTTCACTCAATAGGAAAAAGAAAAAGTTCCGGAAAAAAATAATCAGTTTTTTTTTAAGAAAATCTAATTTTTTTCATCTTCAAATTTTCGTCGAATATCTCCGCAGCCTCAGGTTCACTCAGGTAATAGGAAAAGGATAAATTTCCGAGGAAAAAAAAGAGAAATCGTGAATCTTCAGTAAAAAAAGTGTTTTGTTTTTGGGAAATAGACCCGTACTTGAATCTTTTTTAAATCATTTTTCCTCCGAAAATCTCAAATATGACTAAAATATGAGAAATTATGAAAAATTTGGAGAAAAATTTGCACTGGGGCCCTTGCGGACCAAAGCCAGGAACGCTACCAACGGGACCATCTCATCGCTTGTAGAATATGTGCACTTTCTGGTACTTACGATTCACGGCCGGATGGATGATTGGCTTGTTGTTGGCGATAATGCTGTATCGCTTGATAAAAGTATGAGAATTAATATAATAACACGAATATAAATACATTTCCGCTTACTTTTATGAATTATAATTTATTTGGCGTAAGGACGGGTGTGAGTAAAGCGTAAACAATTTTTTAGAAGATAAATAAGTTGTAATTTAGATTTATTATTATATTTAAATTAACGTATAAACTATAAAAATAAGCGATCAGAATGCGCGATACATTTTTTTGTATACATTAATAACGCAGAGAATCAATCGCTAAATAAGCATTGAAATCTAAAAGCCTCGCGCGTGCCGTCGGGTGACGTCACACGCGAGTCGTGCTCAGATTGCTTTTTCCCTCGAAGCCTTCGTTTCGGCTTGGCCGCACATGAACGTGCTCAGCGTCCATGTGTTGGTGTAGCTGCCGAAGGCGCGGTCGGGAATCTTCGACCCCGCTCGGCTCTTGCCGAAGATGTCCGAGCGTCGCTCGCTCACGGACACGCGCTATTATGATTGTGTGATGGGCGCGTAAGAGACTAGAGAGGGGGTAACTTTTACGCGCGATCTGGCTGCACTGTGCAGAACTGTGACCCAGTGCAGCCAGATCGCGCGAAAAAGTTACCCCCTCTCTAGTCTCGTACGCGCCCGTCACACAGTCATAGTAGCGCGTGTCCGTGAGCGAGCGACGTTCGGACATCTTCGGCAAGAGCCGAGCGGGGTCAAAGATTCCCGACCGCGCCTTCGGCAGCTACACCAACACATGGACGCTGCGCACGTTCATGTGCGGCCAAGCCGAAACGAAGGCTTCGAGGGACAAAGCAATCTGAGCACGACTTGCGCGTGACGTCACCCGACGGAACGCGCGAGGCTTTTAGATTATTTCAATGCTTATTTAGCTCTTGATCCTCTGCGTTATTAATGTATACAAAAAAATGTATAGCGCACTCTGATTACTTATTTTTTTAGTTTATACGTTAATTTAAATACAATAATACAGTAGAACCTCGATTATCCGAACCTCGATCATCCGAGCCCTCAATTATCCGAACGATGACTTAGTTTATCCGAACGCTCAATTATCCGAACGTTGGCACGAAAGATAGATTGTTGCTCGCTGCCACCGCCGTGAGTAACAATGAGCAACCCAACGCAACTTCTCCTTCTCAAACGGCTGCGAGACTTAGCCGCTCAAAAACGCGTTACAGCCGTTCGTCAATAAATTAAATCATATAAAAAAGGCATTCGACTTTTTTCAAGTATTTGAAATACACACACACGCACACGCACGCACACACACGCACACGCACACACGCACACACACACACACACACACACACACACGTATATGCGCGCGTGTGTGTGTGTGTGTGTGTGTGTGTGTGTGTGTGTGTGTGTGTGTATGTGTGTATATATATATATATATATATATATATATATATATATATATATTTCAACGTTAATATGTATGTTTAATTTTAATATATATGTATGTACTGTTTTTATGTAAAAAGGTGTTGTTTATGATCTCCTTCCAAAAAACCCACGTTTCGATTATCCGAACTAGTCTCGGTCCGAATTGGTTCGGATAATCGAGGGTCTACTGTAAATCTAAATTACAACTTATTTATCTTCTAAAAAATCATTTACGCTTTACTCACACCCGTCCTTATGCCCAATAAATTATAATTCATAAAAGTAAGCGGAAATATATTTATATTGGTATTATTATAGTAATTCTCATACTTTCATCAAGCGATAAAGCATTATCCCCAAAAACAAGCTAATTATCCATCCGGCCACGAATCGTAAGTACCAGAAAGTGCACATATTCTACAAGCTATGAGATGGACCCGTTGGTAGCGTTCCTGGCTTCGGTCCGCGGGGGCCCCTAGTGCAAATTTTTCTCCAAATTTTTCATGATTTCTCATATTTTAGTCACATTTGAGATTTTCGGAGGAAAACATTTCCCAAAACCACATTTTTTTACTGAAAATTCATGATTTCTTATTTTTTTCCCGGAAATTTCTCTTTTTCCTATGACCTGAGGCTGCGGAGATATTCGTAGAAAAGTTAAGGATGAAAAGAAATGAGATTTTCGTAAAAAAAACTTATTATTTTTTTTTCCGGAAATTCCCCTTTTTCCTATTACCTGAGTGAACGGCCGGGAGATATTCGGAGAAATTTTAAAATAAAAAAAATAAGATTTTCGTAAAAAAAAACTTTTTACATTTTTTCATTCCTCATAATTCTGAGAAATAATGAATTTCCGAAATTTTTGCAAACAATATTTTCCTTGAGGGGTAACGCCACTGTAACGGCCTGCCACGAAGCGTTTTAGACAAATAATACTTGGGGTAATTATTAAGCATATATTGAAGTATATTGCAAAAAAATGTTATGGGAAAATATTACAAAATGGCGACACTGCAACAAATTCTTCCGAGGCATGTTGAAATTAAGCTGCTCTGCGGCACGCAGTATAACTTGTGCCAATTTTAATCTGGACAAAATAATTTTTTCTTAATTAAATCTAGATGAGTGTAGCTAGTGAACCACGTAGGGGATTTTAGAAATATTGATTTTTGATTAATTCCCGAGTATGTGACTAAAAATGTTCAATTTTTTTTTAAGGTAGTACGTGCACCAACCTCCTCATTAGAAAAAAAATTGATTTTTTGTATGCTGTAGTAGAGACATAAAAAAATGACGTCCGCGAAAACTCTGCAGGCCTTACCGGCTAAATACAATAGTAGTTAATTCACGAAATCAATTCATTTAACCCCCACCTTATAGGGAATCCGTGCGGATCGAACTTTCGAACGGAAATAATAATACTTCCCGGTCAGATCAGAGCTATGCGAAAAGCGATGAATAACAAGAAAACTGTCGCGGTCACGTATGTTCCATAAAAAATATAGGTTACGGGACATTTCGAGCAGATATCATCGATTCAAACGACTCATTTTTGCGTTCGCTAGCAGCATCTGCCATCTCGCGTATTACAATATGCACATTACACATACACTACAACACACGATACACATATGGTAAACAAACACATGCTTGACATGTATCGAAAACACCTGAATACAGCGTTGCCACGGATGTTGTCAGAATTATAAAATGGCGGCCTATGACAACTCAAGTCAAATCTGATTGCGATTTTACTTCACTTACCAAACTATAATACAAACAGTTATCACATGCACTTCTCAAATAATTATTTTCTGTATTATGTTTATTATTATACCCAAATACATTATATTTTGCATCTTTCAGATTCACTAATTTATAGATTTTCTGTTGACTAGTCAATCCGCTAGTACTACCTTAAGACAGTTATTTGTTAAAAAATATTGTTCAAATTAACTTATCGAAAATCCCCTACGTGGTTCAGTAGCTACACTCATGTAGACTTAATAAAACGAAATTCTTTTTTTTAGATTAAAATTGGCACAGTTATACTGCGTGCCGCAGAGGTTCGACATGCTTCGGAAGAATTGCTGCAGTGTTGCCATTTTGTAATATTTTCGAATAAAAATTTATAGCAATATACTTAAATATATGTTCAATAAATACCGCAAGTATTATTTGTTTATCACATTTTCTTTCGCCAAAAAAAATATCAAAAAATACGCTTCCTGTAAGGCCGTTACAGTGGTGTTATCCCTTAAAGTCTTCATTTAATTTCCGAGATTTTACCGTGATCATAATTAAAATGATGAAATATTCGGAAAAATTCGGAGAAATTCGGAGAAACTCGGATGTTTGCGTAAAATTATTTGTTCCAATTTATAGAAAAATTCGGAAAAAGTTTCCGGAAAAAATCGGAGTTTTTCAGAAAAAACTGCACTAGGGGCGCGGGATCGTTCCCTGCGCTCAGTGCTTTTTTTAAAATTATTATTACTATTAATTCTTATTTGATTAGATATTTTTATTAGTTATCATTATCAATTTAATTTTATATTTTATTAGTTTGTACGTTAATTTAAATATAATAATAAATCTAAACTACAACTTATTTATCTTCTAAAAAATTGTTTGCGCTTTACTCACACCCGTCCCTATGCCAAATAAATTGTAATTCATAAAAGTAAGCGGAAATATATTTATATTCGTATTATTGTATTCATTCTCATATACGTTCATCAAGCGATAAAGCATTATCATAATGTATCCGGCCGCGAATCGTAAGTACCAGAAAGTGCACATATTCCACAAGCGATGAGATGGTCCCATTGGTAGCGTGCCTGGCTTCGGTCTGCAGAGGCGCGGCATCGTTCAGTGCGCTCTGTGCTTTTTTAAAAATTATTATTACTATTAATTCTTATTTGATTAGTTATTTTTAATAGTTATCATTATTATTATTTTTTTATTGTATCCGCTACGGCGAACGCTTCGCTATTTGTAGCTTCCATGTACAGGGATTTCCCCTTTTTACATTTCCCACCATTTTCTCCAATCCACATTCCTTATCGATCCGTAATATATTTCCGCTCATATACTTTCATCAAGCGATAAAGCATTATAACAATGCTTTTGTCGCTTGATGAAAGTACAAGAGAATGAATATAATAATACGAATATAAATATATTTCCGCTTACTTTTATGAATTACAATTTATTTCGCATAGGGACGGGTGTGGGTAAAGCGCAAACAATTGTTTAGAAGATAAATAAGTTGTAATTTAGATTTATTATTATATTTAAATTAACGTACACATTAATAAAATAAGCGGTCAGAGTGCGCGAAAAATTTTTCGACACTAAAAGATAACTAATTAAAATAATAATGATAACTAATGAAAATAACTAATCAAATAAAAATTAATAGTAATAATAATTTTTAAAAAAGCACTCAGCGCAGGGAACGATCCCTATGACTTGGAACAAATATGAAGAAATATGACTATAATTTTCCTATGACTTGGAACAAATATGAAGGAGTCGGAGTTTTGCGGACAATTATTTTCACGCAAACATCCGAGTTTCTCCAAATTTCTCCAAATTTTTTCGAATTTTTCCGAATATTTCATCATTTTAATTATGATCACGGGAAAATCTCGGAAATTAAATGAAGATTTTAAGGGATAACACCACTGTAACGGCCTTACAGGAAGCGTATTTTTTTATATTTTTTTTGACAGATGAAAACGTGATAAACAAATAATACTTGCGGTATTTATTGAGCATATATTTAAATATATTGCTATACATTTTTATCCGAAAATATTACAAAATGGCGATACTGTAGGAATTCTTCCGAAGCATGTCGAACCTCTGCGGCACGCAGTATAAATGTGCGAATTTTAATCTAAAAAAAGAATTTTGTTTTATTAAGTCTGCATGAGTGTAGCTACTGAACCACGTACGGGATTTTCGATAAGTTAATTTAAACAATATTTATTAACAAATAACTGCCTTAAAAAAAATTGAACATTTTTAGTCAAATACTCGGCAATTACTCAAAAATCAATATTTCTAAAATCCCCTACGTGGTTCACTAGCTACACTTATCTAGATATAATTAAAAAAAAATATTTTGTCCAGATTAAAATTGGCACAAGTTATACTGCGTGCCACAGAGCACCTTAAGTTCAACATGCCTCGGAAGAATTTGCTGCAGTTTCGCCATTTTGTAATATCTTCCCATAAATTTTTTTTGCAATATACTTCAATATATGGGTAATAATTAACCCAAGTATTATTTGTCTAAAACGCGTCGTGGCAGGCCGTTACAGTGGTGTTACCCCTTAAGGAAAATAATGTTTGCAAAAATTTCGGAAATTCATTATTTCTTAGAATTATGAGGGATAAAAAATGTATTAAGTTTTTTTTACGAAAATCTCTTTTTTTTTCATCTATAACTTTTCTTCGAATATCTCCGCAGCCGTTCACTCAATAGGAAAAAGAAAAAGTTCCGGAAAAAATAACAATTTTTTTTTTAATCTAATTTTTTGTCATCTTCAAATTTTCTCCGAATATCTCCGCAGCCTCAGGTTCACTCAGGTAATAGGAAAAAGGGAAATTTCCGGAAAATAATAATAATAATAATAAGTTTTTTTTACGAAAATCTCATTTCTTTTCATCTTTAACTTTTCTCCGAATATCTCCGCAGCCTCAAGTCATAGGAAAACGATAAATTTCCAGGGAAAAAAATGAAAAATCATGAATCGAGGACCGAAGCGAGGAACGCTACCAACGGGACCATCTCATCGCTTGTAGAATATGTGCATTTTCTGGTACTTACGATTCAAGGCCGGATGGATGATTGGCTTGTTTTTGGGGATAACGCTTTATCGCTTGATGAAAGTATGAGAATTAATATAATAACACGAATATAAATATATTTCCGCTTACTTTTATGAATAATAATTTATTTATCGTAAGGACGGGTGTGAGTAAAGCGTAAACAATTTTTTAGAAGATAAATAAGTTCTAATTTCGATTTATTATTATATTTAAATTAACGGATAAACTAAAAAAATAAGCGATCAGAATGCGCGATACATTTTTTTGTATACATTAATAACGCAGAGAATCAAGCGCTAAATAAGCATTGAAATCTAAAAGCCTCGCTCGTGCCGTCGGGTGACGTCACACGCGGGTCGTGCTCAGATTGCTTTTTCCTCGAAGCCTTCGTTTCGGCTTGGCCGCACATGAACGTGCGCAGCGTCCATGTGTTGGTGTAGCTGCCGAAGGCGCGGTCGGGAAACTTCGACCCCGCTCGGCTCTTGCCGAAGATGTCCGAGCGTCGCTCGCTCACGGACACGCGCTACTATGATTGTGTGATGGGCGCGTAAGAGACTAGAGAGGGGGCACCTTTTACGCGCGATCTGGCTGCACTGCTGCGACCCTGCCGCGGGGACAGTGCAGCCAGATCGTGCGTAAAAGGTGCCCCCTCTCTAGTCTCTTACGCGCCCATCACACAATCATAGTAGCGCGTGTCAGTGAGCGAGCGACGTTTGGACAGAGCCGAGCTTCGGAAAGAACCAAGCATGGTCGAAGTTTCCCGACCGCGCCTTCGGCAGCTACACCAATCCATGGACGCTGAGCACGTTCATGTGCGGCCGAGCCGAAACGAAGGCTTCGAGCAGAGATTAGTGGAGAAATGCACAACGCGGCCCTTTTCGGCGTGCCTCGTAAATGGCGCTAAATCGCGGCGGCGAGTTCGGGAGTATGATTTCGTGATCATCGCCTCTGTCGAGGTTGCAGATTCCCTTGTAGCCGCGCGAGTCCGTGATCACCGCTCAAGTCGGTATCGCACTCAGCGTGAACACGAATGGGTAGCTCGGTAGGGGAAAAGTCTCTGCCCCTCGCTCGCTCGACAGGCGAACGGAGCGAGCAGGGAGGCTAGAGTGGGAGGAGTCCGATCTCTTATGGAGAGACTTGAACAAAGTGGCTACAAAAATGTGGTCATACTGGGATGGCGCCACTATTGCTAAGACGTCGAGAAGTGAGCTCCGTGTGACAGAGTCGGAAAAAGTAAATAATGAGAAGTGAACTGTGCATAAGGCAGCATGATACTTGAGAAGTAGGCTGCGTGCGAGAGAGATGCAAAAGGATATATAGCCAGATCGCGCGCAAAAGTTACCCCCTCTCTAGCCTCTTACGCGCCCATCACACAATCATAGTAGCGCGTGTTCGTGAGCGAGCGACGCTCGGACATCTTCGGAAAGAGCCGAGCGCGCCGAAGTTTCCCGACCGCGCCTTCGGCAACTACACCAATACATGGACGCCGAGCTCGTTCATGTGCGGCCAAGCCGAAACGAACGCTTCGAGGGAAAAAGCAATCTGAGCACGACTCGCGCGTGACGTCACCCGACGGAACGCGCGAGGCTTTTAGATGATTTCAATGCTTATTTAGCTCTTGATTCTCTGCGTTATCAATGTATACAAAAAAATGTATCGGGCACCCTCCTGTATGTATCCATACCTCCTCCCACTCTAGCCTCCATGGGAGCGAGGTTTTCCGTCCGATCGAGCTCGATATATATGTGTGGCCGTACTGCGGATTGAAATATGCATTAAATGAATTTCAAAGGGAAAAACATGTATCGAGATTGTTTTCTCGCGGTTGCCCGTTTATGCCGAAAATGCGGGTTAAAAAAATTAACGACGAACCGCGTTGAAAAATAAGATGCCGAAACGACCGTGAAAGGTTCAAAAAGAAATCTTGAGCCTTTGCCGCGATCGTTTCGGCATTTTTTTTCAACAGTAAACATTATGGAAAAGGGTGTATCATAAATGTTTCTTTATCTGTTATGAGCGTCGTGACTGAGTTGGTAACGTGACGCATTAGGATGTTGAAGGTCCGGGTTCAATCCCCGATGAATCAACTTTTTTTTTCTTCATTTCATATTCAGAAAATTTCGAACTTACTCTCGCTTTAGCTATTCTCGCCTGTTCAGGCATTATTTATGATATTTAATTCGTATATGCTTAATAAAAAAAACAAGACATTGCTACCGGGGATCGAACCCGCGTCGTCTACACTCAGAGCCCGCACGCTCATATCTCAACCGCGAGGCTCTTGTAACTGCAAACCTGCCTTACGTATACAGTAGAACCTCGATTATCCGAACCAATTGGGACCGAGACTAGTTCGGACAATCAAAAGTACGGATAATCGAAACGTGGGTTTTTTGGGACGAGATCATCAACACCTTTTTACATAAAAAAATACATAAATATATATTAAAATTTCACATACATATTAACGTTGAAATATATATATATATATATATATATATATATATATATATATATATATATATATATATATATATATATATATATATATATATATATATATATATATATATATATATATATATATATATATATACACACACACATACACGGTGGCCGGAACATTGACGTCTAAAAATAAAATTTAGGTCCCTTGTATCGTGGGGCATCCGAATAACCCCCATGTATGTCGCGCCACTTTTCATAGTTTTCGAGTTATGAATTTTTTACTGCATTTTTGAGAATTTTCGACCTGACCAATTGAAAAAAAATCTTTAAAAAAAGTAGAAGGCGATCGAGATTTTTTTTGCAACTGAATCTTTATGAGTAGTACTTTTATGCATAAAATAATCAGCTTCGTAACTGTGATGAAAGTTATGAAAATGTTGGTCTAAAGTGAAAAATGTACGTTCGGTAAATTATGACTTAAATTTTCAACTTTAAATTAAAAACCTAAACAGGTGACTTCATGGTTCCTAATTAGGCCCTAAGAATGCGCCAGACTGTCAGCTTTCATAATCATTAAAAAGCGTAGTACTTGATAGGGCTACTTTGGCTACAATTGACCTTCAATGACAGCGAGGTGGAAAATTCTTATAATTAGCCATCAAATTAAAAAAAAAAAATTTGCCCATTTTATCATTTCTAAGGTTATTTAGTTTGTCAACTAACCAAAAATGACTGCAGGGAAAGCTAAGATTGAAACATTTGGAGGTTTATTTTTTTTAGTTTAATTTAAGTTTAATAAATTTTGCGCGATCCGTTCTCATGGATCAGGTAAAAGCTCGTTTACGCGACCCGTTCTCGTTACAAGAACGGATGGCACAAAATTCATTAAACTTAAATTGAACTAAAAAAATAAACCTCTCAATGTTTAAATCTTAGCTTTCTTGCAGTCATTTTTGGTTAGTTAACAAACTAAATAACCTTAGGAATGATAAAATCGGCAATTTTTTTTTTTAATCAGATGGCTAATTTTAAGAATTTTCCACGTCGCTGTCTTTGAAGGTCAATTGTAGCCAAAGTACCCCTATTAAGTACTGCTTTTTTTAATGATTATGAAAGCTGAGAGTCTGGCGCATTCTTGAGGCCTAATTAGGAACCATGAAGTCACCTGTTTAGATGTTTAATTTAAAGTTGAAAATTTAAATCATAATTTACCGAACGTAAATTTTTCACTTTAGACCAACATTTTAATAACTTTCATCACAGTTGCGAAGCTGATTATTTTATGCATAAAAGTACTACTCATGAAGATTCAGTTGCAAAAAAAATCTCGACAGTCTTCTACTTTTTTTTTAGATTTTTTTTATTTGGTCAGGTCGAAAATTCTCGAAAATTCATAACTCGAAAACTATGAAAAGTCGCGGGATATACATGGGGGTTATTCCGATACCCCAGGATACAAGGGACCTAAATTTTATTTTTGGACGTCAATGTTCCGCCCACCCTGTATAAATATGTGTGTGTGTGTGTGTGTGTGTGTGTGTGTGTGTGTGTGTGTGTGTGCGTGCGTGTGTGTGTGTGTGCGTGCGTGCGTGCGTGTGTGTGTGTGTGTGTGTGTGTGTGTGTGTGTGTATGTTTTAAACACCTGAAAAAAGTCGAATGCCTTTTTAAATATTTAAAAAAAATAAAATCGTCCATTTTTAATTGACGAACGGCTGCAACGCGTTTTTGAGCGTCTAATTCTCGCAGCTGTTTGAGAAGGAGAAGTTGCGTTGGGTTGCTCATTGTTGCTCACGGCGGTGGCAGCGAGCAATCATGTATCTTTCGCGCCAACGTTCGGATAATTGAGCTTCCGGATAAACTAAGTCATCGTTCGGATAATTAAGGGTTCGGATGATCGAGGTTCGGATAATCGAGGTTCTACTGTACACACTTATCCAACCTTAAAAAAAATCGCTGCTGGACCAACTGCATATTGTTTTTATGACCCCAAAGTATTTTTGAAGGCAAAAGAAAACGATTTTTCCAAATTCCTAGAATGGTGTTATCCCTTAACGAAAAGAAATTGATTTTTTGATCATTGTAAATGTATATCCTCTCTTAAAGACTTTAAAAGAATCTCGTACGTGTTAGCGAAAATCGGCAGAAAATTATGAAGCAACTCGTCCACTTCTTTGATGTTAGCTATTTCGGTGTTCGCTATTATGGACCATCGCTCGTTTGCCTATCTGAGATCAAAACTTTCGAAGTTTGTATCCTCGATATCTGGCTTTTTGCTATAGATGGTATTACCAATATTAGATACTCACGTCTTTCTATTTCGGAGATGTGAATGTTCTAGATTGTTTAAATCTGTGTCTGTATGACTCAAACTGCAGACAATCAGAATACCCGTTCTCGAATAACTGCGCTCTCACATAAATAATCCTTTGGTGTAATAGCTATTCAATTTCGTTATCGGTCGAAGGATAAAATTTCGAATAATTTACAGTTCGTCCCGAGTCGAAATTTTCGAGCCGCGTTCAACCCACAAAATGAAGGCGAGCAGAAATCGGCGTGAGCGGATTATTGGGTATCTAAAGGAGGGTACAATGTTTGAAAGTACCATGCGTTAGAGCCTCCGATGAACCTCCGGCATAGCAGAAAGTAGACTTATTGACTCAAAGGAGGTCAGTGAGGGTCACAATTGAACCTACGGAACCTCAGGTCGGCCTACTTCGAGCGCTCCCGCAGAACCTACTGCCCCCCCTTTCGGCCTACTGTACACTGCTAAACAAAAAAATTAATTTATATAGAATCTATTTAAATAAAATAGGATTTTCCTTGTCTCACAGCCTACTACGATCATATTTCTTTCAAAGATATTTATATATATTAATAAAGATGAGATTCAAATCAATCTTTATTTGCTTACAATGTACACTGTAAAGCTAAGTGTACTATATGCATAAAATATTTCATTAATCGAAAATAAAATGAACTCCTTAATTGAGAGCTTTACCACAAGGATTTTTATCGTAATTCGTCATTCCCTGGCCTTTAGAAATAATTTTTTTCGAAGAAAATATTTGCCCTATATGCGACTTGAACCTAGTCCTACCTACTCATAGCTACGCTCCGCTGCCCCTATGCTACCGAGTGCTGATAACATTTGGGTCGCTGATATGGCATAAGAGACCAAATGAATACCTCTAACTATTTGTTGTATCACATAAGCTATATCAATTAGTTAATATGATTGTGATAATTAGATACTTTCATCGAATAACATGCTATAGATTTTTAGAACTTTAGAATTTTAGAACACACACACACACACACACACACACACACACACACACACACACACACACACACACACACACACACACACACACACACACACACATATATATATATATATATATATATATATATATATAAATTCCTCTCTCTCCACCTTCTCTTCCCCGCGCCCGTTTGATATGAGTGTTGCAATAAAGATGGACCGTTAGTTCAATCAAATAGAAGAATAGTTAACTCTACGAAAATTCTATTTAAGGTAAATTTAAAAAAAATAACTAGATCCATTCAGTGAACTTAACTAAATTGTTTTTTTGCACAGATGAAAATGTTGAACTGATGAAACCGAATCACAGATTTATTAGGATCAAATAAAATCTGTAGTTATTGGATGATATTAAATAGATTGATTTTCTATAAATAAACATTTTTGAAATCAATAATTTTAATAATGGAATGCAATAGGAAAAATTTGGTTCTGTGAAAAATCTAGTTAATTCAAATAAAAAAGAATCAAATAGGCGCGGTTAATTAATATCATATTTAGCGGAAAAAAATAAAAATATGCTTCATACATACACGTGGAAATATTTTTTAATTTTCGACGTGCTAAAAATGAAAACAGAGAAAAATCAAACATTTCTTTTAAAATTGACGGTAATCGGCCGTCGCCATTTATCAACTCATTATTGAATTAACAAAAAACAAACAAAACCAACAAAAAGAAAAAATAAAGAAAAAATCGACTGACGTTGAATTCTAAACCGACAATTTCAATCCTTTAGAACATGAAATAGACTATAATTAACACCCTAACGTTCCATATAGATATCAACATTATATGTTATTTAGATCTACACTGCCAGCCAAAAGTTTTCGGACACTCCACATGATCGCAAAACTTTTGAGCGGTGGATAATTGCCAAATAATGTTAGAGTAATATAATTCATTTCATTTATTATTTCACGAAGATACTATAAAGAGCTTTATAGTATCTTCGTAAAATAATTATTATTCTACCATAAGTTTGCAATGATCCAAAGTGATATTAAGTTTTGCAGTTATCTAAAGTGTCCGAATACTTTTGACTGGTAGTGTATATTTGAATATATTAATGCAAATACATATTTCGAATATAATATATATATATATAGTATTATATAATATATACCGTCGCTTAAAAGTTTGGATACACCAGTCGATATTTCTTGCTGCACTAAAAGTTAAACAGCTTCGTAAAAAAAAAGATAACCAAATTTACCGAACGGCCTTTTGACGGGAATAAATTCAGCTTTATATTGCTTTTCTGAAATATTTTTTTATAATTTTCTTTTCGACCCGGTACGCACTTTTATATGTGACTGATTTTCGGCTTTTTTCGACCATCGAGAATTGGGCGCATGACTTATGAAAAAAAAGTTTGTTACGTTTATCCATGATAAACTTGAACGGGGTAGCAGGAACTCCATTTGCGTTTTTTATAAAGTTTTGTACGATTTTTTTCGCAATGTTATTTCATTTTTTGCTAAAAAAGACTAATTCTAGATAATGCAATGTAACTCAAGAACTAGAGGGTTTAAGAAGAAATGTCAAGGACGAAAAACGTCGCGTAAGCTTATACTGTATAGACTGGCATTTTTTAAGAATTTTCCTGTGAGATTTTTTCTCACAGGAAAACGCCCATTAATCCGATAGAATTGGAGTAAGACTGCATATACAAACATTCTTTTATGAATTGCCTATAAAATAACAATAAATCGATATTGAGCAAATTTGATTGTTTTCGCATATTAATATTGCACTAATAATTTGATAAGAGGACGATGTATTTTTATTAATTTCGTCATCGAACGGGTTACCGATCAGTCCACAATGGAATGATGGAGGAGATATCGAATTTGTGCCGAAAGCAGGTTAGGTGGGGTCGAGGCAACAGTTTGAGATTGAAAGCAGGTTAAGGAGGCCTGTGCTCTGCCCGTTTCACTAAAACTGGGGGTCGAGAGAAGGTTTGGTTGGTCTAGCAGAGGCTACCCTGGACCAAGAGGAGGTCTCTTCATGGCACTGAACTCGACAAATGAGGTTTCGTCGGTTCAACGGAGGCTGGCGGCTTATGTTTTACAAAAGAAATGGGTCCTGCGAGGTTTCAGAGGAGGCTAAAAATTTCGACTCGGGCTGTGCTCTGCCCGTTTCACTAAAACTGGGGGTCGAGAGAAGGTTTGAGAGGTCTAGCAGAGGCTACCCTGGACGAAGAGGAGGTCTCTTCATGGCACTGAACTCGACCAATGAGGTTTCGTCGGTTCAACGGAGGCTGGCGGCTTATGTATTACAAAAGGAATGGGTCCTGCGAGGGTTCAGAGGAGGCTAAACATTTCGACTCGGGCGTTATTTTCAGTTTATAATTTTGTCATTTCAAAATCCTTGTCGTTCTATATTTGGCTTTTCAAAGTTTTGACCCCCATCCGAATGTGAAATGTGTTTTGAAAAAATGCCGATCGAGAAAAATTCAAAATTCTCTTTGAACATTTCTTGATCGTTTCGGCACTTTTCTTCAACAACTTTTTCAATTAATTTTTTAAGAGGACAAGTAAAAACTCATTTACGTTTTGGCGGAAACATTTATTTTTTGGTCATATTATCCAAGACTGTTTGCACTAAAATTTGAAATGCCCGCTCGTTTTGAGCAATTTCAACGTGCGGCCGACGGGGCGATCGACTGCGGGTTCGGTCGCGTCGATGATTCCCGCGGCGTCGTTGAGGCTCGATGAGCTGCGCTTTAATATGTCAAATTTGCAGCAAATTCAGAGTGTTGAAATTATTCAACCGGTCATTGATTATCGAAGTCGCACTTGCCTGCAATTGGAGGCTCTTTAAACAGCACTTTCGCAGGTCATCTTGAATTGTCGAATCGTGTGGTCACAGGCTTTTCAAGCTGCTCTTCGATCGATCAATAGTTCCTCGAGTTGCGCTTTTGGGAACCATATATTCTCGAAAGCGTCCCGTTTTCAAGACGAGACTCTTTGAGCTGACGGGGGTTGGAGTTGATTGCCTTCCCGTGGTGCCCTCCGAGAATGAGTGCACTAGTTTATTATGAAATTAAATAAACTGTACTTGCAGTTATGCAGTTTTTGATTAGTGCACTCGGCTAAACAATCAACAAAGCATTTTTTTCAATAAATAGACGTTGGAAAAGTTGGAAAAAAGTGCCAAAACAATCGAGAATAAATTGTAATTCATAAAAGTAAGCGGAAATATATTTATATTCGTATTGTTATATACATTCTCATATACTTTCATCAAGCGATAAAGTATTATCATAATGCTTTATCGCTTGATGAAAGTAAATGAGAATGAATCGTTTGGTAGTTTCCTGTTCTTTCGAAAAATCAAAAAGAAAATTTCGATCCATAAGATAGGACGATGCGCAGCGGAAAAAGACTGTGGCGATCCTGCTAGTTCCACCATCTCACCGCTACGCGGCTACATCGTTCCAGCGTTTCTCACAAGCGGTCGCAGGGGCATGCGTTTCTATATATAAAACCGTCCTTCCCCTAGATCCTAACACCCAGCGCGTCTAGGGCAGGGTACAGTGACACAGCCCTACTGATGAGTCTGTCACTGTACCCGAGACGAAACGCAAAACATTATTTTCCTGCCTCCTCCTATCTTACCGACCTTACAGAACCTGGACAAGCAGCGGATAACTACAGGAGTAGAGAGCCACCGACCGAATCTCTACATTGGTGACCCCGACGTGATATGAACACGCAACGTCAAAAATGGAGTCAACACATCAACTATATAGCCGTACGAGCCAATCAACGAGCCAGCCTACGAAAACGAGTACCAGCCAATCAATGAGCCAGCCCAAGGGTCACCACACGAGCACAGCCGCTACACGTGCAGAGTTCCACACTCCACGACACTCACGCGCCTCACGGAGGACACGGCAACGACGCTCCCTTCGCTCAACGCGCCTCACGAAGGACACGGCAACGACGCTCAACACGCGCCTCGCAGAGGACACGGCCACCACGCTCTCAGCTCACACACACGGCAACACAACCAATGGGGTCCCAGGCACACACTCAGCTGACGAGCCGCCAACATGTGAGGGCATGTCGGTACAGACGTACTCAAATGGCCTCACTAATACGGCATAACCGCTCAAGCTCCAAGAACGCCTCATCCGCACACTCCTCCAGCATACTTCACAACGCTGTCACTGGGGGGACTACTGTGGCGATCCTGCTAGTTCCACCATCTCACCGCTACGCGGCTACATCGTTCCAGCGTTTCTCACAAGCGGTCGCAGGGGCATGCGTTTCTATATATAAAACCGTCCTTCCCCTAGATCCTAACACCCAGCGCGTCTAGGGCAGGGTACAGTGACACAGCCCTACTGATGAGTCTGTCACTGTACCCGAGACGAAACGCAAAACATTATTTTCCTGCCTCCTCCTATCTTACCGACCTTACAGAACCTGGACAAGCAGCGGATAACTACAGGAGTAGAGAGCCACCGACCGAATCTCTACAAGACTCGACAACCAACGCCATCTATCGCAAAAACGTCGTATATTATCGCGACCAATCGCAGCCTTCCGTTTCGGATGCGCGTAATTTCTTTCGGTTCAGTCGGAGTTTATTAGCAAATCTAATTATGAAAATGGCACTACGTCCCGCCCCTACGGCTTCTGGCGACCAATCACAACTCTCTATGCCTCATACGCACGTATTTTGTGCTATCGTATTTGGATGATCGACTGCCAAACGTCCCGAATAGAATACCAAACGCTACCGGATGTTTTTCTATCGATCGCGACCCATTAGAACGTAATCGGACAAGAAATAACGAGTGAATCTACACTAATAAATCATTCTGCCAGTGCGGCTTCCGGCGACCAATCCCAGCGCTTCATTCCCGATTCGCTGTATTTTGCGTTGGCGTTATTGATTGATCGACTACCCAACGACCTGAATAGAATACCAAACGCTATGATTAATTTTTCTATCGATTAAGTCTCATCACAATGAATTAGCGACAAAATAATGGGTGAATTTTTGTTAGATATTCATTTTTCTGCTGCGGCTTCTGGCGACCAATCACAGCTCGCCGTTCACGATACACACGTATTTTTAGTTGGCGCAATCTAGTGATCGACTACCAATCGTTCTAAATTCAATACCAAACGCTTCCAGGAGTTTTTCTATAAATCAAGACTCATTGAAGGAAAATCAGACAAGAGATAGCAAGTGCATCCGTGTTTTGCAATTTTGCTTTGTGGTTGGACCTTCAGTGACCAATCGCAGTTCTCTAATCAAGGCGCCGGATATCCGTTCTTGGTTCGGTTATGGCTTTGGATCCTGATTTGTCATAGCCGAGGCGTACATTTTTTTTCATTCGTTACCTCATTTGGAAATAATTAAGTAATTGAAGTGTGCGAAAACTTTGTTCTAATAAATAACCAAATCGAAGGAACTCAACAGGAAGTCACAGAAGAGAGATGACCCAACGATAGGCCGCCCGGATACCACCATAAACTTAGCGGAACAACTTTAACTTCTCAAGGTTTCTTCATTCTTAATCGTTTGGTGGTGAGTGGTAGCCTAATGAGAAGGTTTGGTGGTCGACCGTTTCGTTATAATTAAATGAGACTTTTTTTTCCGTAAAGTTGGTCGGATTTTTTTTTATTTATCACGCAATCCATAAAATGCCACGCCGAATGGATACAGAATCGGTTGGTGGTCACAATAATGCAAATCCCAGCGTTTGGTAGTTAATTCATCAGTTATCCCGGTCGAAAAACAATCTACGTCTAAGCGCATACGATGGAGGGCCGCAATTGGTGATTTATAGATCCAACGGAATACGGCGTAGTGACATTTCGATATCACTGCCGATCTCGTTCCAATAAGTCTCAAACGGAAGATAATCGTTTGGTAGTGATTGGTAGCTTAATTAAATCTTTTGGTAGTTAATTCCATTATTACGCCGATCGGAAAAGCATCGACGCTTGGGCGCAGGTGATAGAGGGCTGTAGTTGGCTGCTGATGGATGCAACGGAATACGAAGTAGTGATATTTAGATTTCTTTATCTTTTTTCACCGATCTCGTTCCGATAAGTCCAATACGTTAGCTAGCGACAGACAATAAGAGGCTCCCGTTCTTCCGTGATCGTGCATGCAATTGGCTGTCGCTAGCTAACGAAAACGAAAACAGTCGCTAGGGAGTCACGGAATCGCGCTGCTGGAGCGTGAGGGAATGTGATTACACTCTTTACCACTGCTGTAAACGTTGGGTACGCGAGAAGAATGAGAAAGTGAACGTAACGGCAAAGAGAGCGGAAGGAACCGGGTTTCTTCCCCCTTCCAACCTTTAACCGTAATTAATCTTTTTGCTTAGCACGCAACTCCCGATCATAGTTTAAACTCTAGATCAGGTTTGACTTATTTGGCTGTTTGATTTATATATTTTTTTATTGGCTATTTCCAGCCGTACAGGGTCTTCCCCTTTTTACGAGCCCCACAATCCGCCTCAACGTCGTTATACCTCCAATTCCTCATCGCTCCTCTGCCAACCATACCACTACCCCTATGTCCCCTCTGCAACTGCCGCCTAGCTCCGTTCCGCCCGCCTGCCCCACCTTGCGGCCGCAGCCGACGTCCCCCTCTGTATCGTATTCACCGTGACATATCCGCCATGGGCATAGGGAAACTGCGGAAAAGCTAAACCGATACAGCCGGTCCCAAGTTCACCTCGCAGTCGCGGAACTAGTCGTCTTTCGCCGAAAAAGGTTGAAGAAAAAAATTCCACGACGAAAGAGACGCGACTGGTATTCAAACCCGGAGCCTCCCGATCCGCTGGCCAGCACGCTAACCACTAGACCAACGCACCGGGGTCTGTTTGATTTATATAATATCTTGGGAACAACGTCGCTATCGTACTACGCCGTTTTGCGGCGTTGTGATGCATCTTTATCGCATGTACTATCCACCAGATGATATTCAGATTGCGACTTATGAAAAGAAAATTGATGAATCAATCATTTTAAACAAATCGAAATATTGTCAGATGCGTCGCGCGTGCGGAATAATGAAATTGGTGAATAGAACATAAAAAACCGGAATTGCACTATTCTGAATGCCGTTGGACCACCGTTGGACCACCGTTGGACCACCGTTGGACCACCGTTGGACCAATATACCTATCAATCACCATCAAACGATTATCTTCCATTTGAGACTTATTGGAACGAGATCCGTGATCATAAACACAACGAAATTAAAATACCACTGCGCCATATTCCGTTGGATCCATCAGCAGCCTACTACAGCCCTCTAATGCCTGTGTCTAACCGTAGATGGTTTTTCGATCAGCCTAATGAAGAAAGTATTTCATTAGATCCTTCAGCCGCCAATTACAGCCCTCTATCGCCTGTGTCTAACCGTAGATGGTTTTTCGATCGTGTAATTAAGGACCAAATTATCGGTGTAATTAACTACCAAATGTTTTAATTAAGCTACCAATCACTACCAAACGATTATCTTTCGTTTGAGACTTATTAGAACGAGATCGGTAAAAAAAACCATAAAGAAATTGATATATAACTGCTCCGTAATCCAGGGGGATTCATCAGCAGCCAACTACAGCCGTCTATCGCCTGCATCTAACTGTAGATGGTTTTTGGATCGGCGTAATTAAGAAATTAACTACCAAACGTTTTAAGCTACCAATCACTACCAAACGATCATCTTCCGGGTGAGACTTATTGGAACGAGATCGATAAAAAAAAACATTGAAAAATTCTCATATAACTGCTCCGTATTCCGTTGGATCCACCAACAGCCAACTGCAGCCCTCTATCCCTTTATCTAAACATAGATGGTTTTTCGATCGGCATAATAACGAAATTAACTACCAAACGTTTTAATTAAGCTATCAATCACTACCAAACCATTATCTTCCGTTTCAGACTTATCGGAACGAGATCGACAAAGAAAAAAATAAAGAAATTGACATATCACTTCTCCGTATTCTGTTAGATCCTTCCATAGCCAACTACAGCCGTCTGTCGCCTGCCTCTAAGGGTAGATAGTTATTCGATCGGCATAATGGAGGAATTAAGTACCAAACGTTTCAATTGAGCTACCGCAGTGGCGTAGCGTGGGGTGCGGGGGCAGAGGAGGCCATGGCCCCGGGCGGCGCAGATGTGGGGCGGCGGCGGCGAGCGGCACTTAGTTGCGAAAATAGGGCGGGGGGGCGGCAAATTTAGGGTTAGCCCCGGGCGGCAAAAATCCACGCTACGCCACTGAGCTACCAATCACTTCCAAACGATTATCTTCCGTATGAGACTTATCGGAACGAGATCGCTGACGAAAAACAATGAAATTACAGCCTTCTATGGCCGGCGTCTTAGGGGCCGTCCATAAATTACGTCATTTTAAAGTAGGGGGGGGGGGGGTCTGGTCGTTGGATGACGGTAACGATAATTTGATTATGACGATAGAAACGATAGGATGATTTCGGGGGGGGGGGGGGGGGTAAAAATCAGCCAAAATCGATGACGTAATATATGGACGGCCCCTTAGGGTAGATGATTTTTTGATGGGCGTATCTGAGGAATTAACTACCAAACGTTTGAATTCAGCTATCAATTACTACCAAACGATTAACCTCCGTATGAGATTCATTAGAACGGGATCGGTGAAGAAAAACATAAAGAAATAGAAATATCACTTCTCCGTATTCCGTTAGATCCTTCAACAGCCCTCTATTGCCTGCGTCTAACCGTAGATGGTTTTTCGATCGGCGTAATTAAGGAATTAACAACGAAATGTTTTAATTAAGATACCAATCACTACTAAACGATGATCTTTCGTTTGAGATTTGTTAGAACTAGATCGGTAAAGAAAACCATAAAGAAATCGATATATAACTGCTCCGTAATCCGGTGGATCCATCAGCAGCCAACTACAGCCCTCTATCGCCTGCATCTAACTGTAGATGGTTTTTCGATCGGCGTAACTAAGAAATTAACTACCAAACGTTTTAATTAAGCTACCAATCACTACCAAACGGTCATCTTCCGGATGAGACTTATTGGAACGAGATCGGTAAAAAAAAAATTGACTAATTATCATATCACTGCTCCGTATTCCGTTGGACCCACCAACAGCCAACTACAGCCCTCTATCCCTTCATCTGAACATAGATGGTTTTTCGATCGGCGTAATTAGTAAATTAACTACCAAACGTTTTAATTAAGCTACCAATCACTATGAACGATTATCTTCCGTTTGAGACTTATTGGAACGAGTTCGGCGGAGAAAACCGTAAGAAATTGACATATCACTGCTCCGTATTCTGTTAGATCCTTCAGCAGCCAACTACAGCCCTCTATCGTCTGCGTCTAAGGGTAGATGGTTATTCGATCGGCATAATGGAGGAATTGACTAAAAAACGTTTCAATTAAGGTACCAATCACTTCCAAACGATTATCTTCCGTATGAGACTTTTTGGAACGAGATCGCTGACGAAAAGCAGAATGATATTACAGCCCACTATGGCCTGCGTCTTAGGGCAGATGATTTTTTGATCGGCGTTTTTGAGGAATTAACTACCAAACGTTTTAACTAAGCTACCAATTACTACCAAACGATTATCTTCCGTATGAGACTTATTAGAACGAGATCGGCGAAGAAAAGCGTAGAGTAATTGAAATATCACTACTCCAAATGCCGTTAGATCCTTCAGTAGCCAACTACAGCCCTCTATCGCCTGCGTCTTACCGTAGATGGTTTTCTCGATTAGCGTAAGTGAGGAATTATCTACCAAACGTTTTAACCAAGCTACCAATCACTACCACACGATTATTTTCCGTATGAGACTTATTGGGACAAGATCGGTGAAAAAAAACACAAATAAATAGATATTTCATTGCTCCGTATTCCGTTGAATCCATCAGCAGCTAACTACCGCCCTCTATCCCTTCATCTTAACATAGATGGTTTTTCGATTGGCGTAATAAAGGAATTAACTACCGAACGTAATAATTAAGCTACCAATCACAACCAAACGATAATTTTCGGTATGAGACTTATAGGAACGAGATCGGTGACGAAAAACACAATGAAATTCAAATATCACTGCTCCGTTTTCCGTTAGATCCTTCAGCAGCCAATTAGAGCCCTCTGTCGCCTATGTCTATGGGTTGATGATTTTTCGATCGGCGTAATCATGGAATTAACTACCAAACGTTGTATTTAACCTACCAATCACTACCAAACGATCATCTTCTGTTTGAGATTTATTGGAACGAGATCAGCAAAGAAAAATATAAAGAAATTGACATATCACTGCTCCGTATTCCGTTAGATCCTCCAGCAGCCAACTGCAGCCCTCTATCGCCTGCGTCTAACCGTAGATCGTTTTCTCGATCGGCGTAATTGAGGAATAATCTACCATACGTTTTGAGGGGAGATATACACCTTGAAGTCCGAAAAAGGTCATTTTCGTGAATTTTTTCCAGGAAAACTATTTGAAATTCGGATTGGGGTTTGAATTATCTAAAAGTATATTCTAAAAGTACATTCAAAAATATGTTTAATTTTCTTTATTTAAAAATATCAAAAATATACACGGATATTGTATGATCCTTGGAGCGTCGTAAAAAAATCTGCGTATACGGTACGCACTGGTGTTTCTTCAAAAATCATCTGAAAAGAAAACCAAATAGATTATTAAATTAGATACTATAATCTAGTACTTGTCATACCAGATTTTGAAAATATCGATTTATGACAAAATGGCGGACGTTTGAACATAAATAGTGATTTTTGGGCAAAAAATTAGTTATTATTTTGCCTATAAAACAAACACTAAGTAACGGAAAAAAAATCCTATGACAAGTACTAGATAATGGTGTATAGAATAACCACAAAAAACCTCAAGGCAATTGGTTCATTGGTTTTCGAGAAATTTTGGGTACTGATTGAAAAAACATGGTTTTGAGAAAAACGCGTTTGAAAATTTGGGAATGAATAAATCATGAAATTTGTCAACTTACATGGAATCATCGATACCAGGCCCATCGTGTAGGTCTTCTACGGTCGAAGGAATGTTCATAGCTTCTAAATCATCGACCTCGACCATCTGGGTGTATATCTCTCCTTAATTAAGCTACCAATCACTACCAAAAGATTATCTTCCATATGAGACTTATTGGAATGAGATCGGCGAAAAAAACATAAAGAAATAGATATTTCATTGCTCCGCATTCCGTTGGGTCAATCAGCAGCCAACTACAGCCCTCTATCTCTTCATCTAAACATAGATGGTTTTTCGATTGGCGTCATCAAGGAATTAACTACCAAAAATTATAATTAAGCTACTAATCACTACAAAACGATTATCTTCCGTAAGAGACTCTTTGGAACGAGATCGGTGACGAAAAACGTAATGAAATTTAAATATCACTGCTCCGTTTTGCGTTAGATCCTTCAGCAGCCAATTACAGCCTTCTATGGCGTGCGTCTTAGGGTAGATGGTTTTTTAATCAGCGTAATTGAGGAATTAACTACCAAACGTTTTAGTTAAGCTATCAATTACTACCTAACGATTATCTTCCGTATGAGACTTATTAGAACGAGACCGGTGAAGAAAAACAACTTGAAGAAATTGAAATATCCTCCTTATTCCGTTAGATCCTTCAGCAGCCAACTACGGCCCTCTATCGCCTGCGTCTAACCGTAGATGGTTTTTCGATCAGCGTAATTGAGGAATTATTTACCAAACGTTTTAATCAAGCTACCAATCATTACCAAACGATTATCTTCCGTATGAGACTTATTGGAACGAGATCGGTGAAGAAAAACATAAAGAAGTTGAAATATCACCGCTCCGTATTCCGTTGGATCCATCAACAGCCAACTACACCCCTCCATCCCTTCATCTAAACATACATGGTTTTGCAATTGGCGTAATTAAGCAATTAACTACCAAACGTTTTCATATCGCTTCCAATCACTACCAAACGATTGTTTTCCGTTTGAGACTTATTAGAACGAGATCGGTGAAAAAAAAAAACAATAAGAAATTTAAATATCACCGCTCCGTATTCCGTTTGATCCTACAGCAGCCAATTACAGCCAATTACAAAATATAGCCTGCATTTCAAGGTGGATGATTTTTCGATGAGCGTAATTGAGGAATTAACTACCAAACGTTTTAATCAAGCTACCAATCACTACCAAGCGATTATCTTCCGTATGAGACTTATAAGGAGATCGGTGAAGAAAAACGAGAAGAAATTGAAATATCATTGCTCCGTATTCCGTTGGATCCATCAGTAGCCAGCTACAGCCCTCTACCCCTTCGTCCAAACATAGATGATTTTTTTATCGTCGTAATCGAGGAATTAACTACCAAACGTTTTAATTAAGCTACCAATCACTACCAAACGATTATCTTCCGTATGAGACTTATTGGAACGAGATCGGTGAAAAAAACATAAAGAAATTCTTATATCACCGCTCTGTATTCTGTTGGATCCATCATCAGCCAACTACAGCTCTCTATCCCTTTATCTAAACATGGATGGTTTTTCGTTTGACGTAATTAAGGAATTAACTACCAACCGTTTCAATTAAACTACCAATCACTACCAAACGATTATCTTCCGTTTGAGACTTATTGGAACGAGATCGGCGAAGAAAAACATAACAAAATTGAAATATTACTGCGCCGTATTCCGTTGGATTATTAAATCATCAATTGCGGCCCTCCATCGTATGCGCTTAGACGTAGATTGTTTTTCGACCGGGATAACTAATGAATTAACTACCAAACGCTGGGATTTGCATTATTGTGACCACCAAACGATTCTGTATCCATTCGGCGTGGCATTTTATGGATTGCGTGATAAATAAAAAAAAGTTCCGGCCGACTTCACGTAAAAAAGTCTCATTTAATTATATCGAAACGGTCAACCTCCAAACCTTCTCCTTAGGCTACCAATCACCACCAAACAATTAGGAATGAAAAAACCTTGAGAAGTTAAAGTTGTTCGGCTAAGTTTATGGTGGTATCCGAGCGGCCCATCGTTGGTTCATCTCTCTTCTGTGACTTCCTGTTGAGTTCCTTCGATTTGATTCTTCATTAGTAATAAGTTTTCGCACACTTCAATCAAATAATTGTTTCCGAATGAGGTCACAAAGGAAAAAAATTTTACGCCTCGGCTATGACAGAACAGGAAGGTCCAACCACAGAGGAAAATTGTAAAACACGGATCTGTGATTGGTCGCCAGAAGTCGCAGGGGCAGAACGATGTGCCATTTTCATAATTAGATTTGCTAATAAACTCCGACCGAAGCGAACGAAATTACGCGTTTCTGAAACGGAAGGCTGCGATTGGTCGCGATAATATACAACGTTTTTGCGATGGGTGGCGTTGGTTGTCGAGTCGTTTTCCGCTGCTCATCGTCCTATCTTATGGATCAAAATTTTCTTTTTGATTTTCCGAAAGTGCGGGAAACTACCAAACGATTCGAATGGTTTACCAAACGCTACCAAACGATTCGTAAAAAAACAAGTTCGATTAGTCAAAGTGGGGGGGCCAACGTACTGCCCATTCTTTTATTATCGATTTTTCGAAAAACGGAGAACTACCTAACAATTTGATTGGTTTACCAAACACTACCAAACGACCACCACACGATTCGTACAAAAAAAGTTCCACTAGTCAAAGTGGGGGGGCCAACTTACTGCCTAATTTTTGATTATCGATTTTTCTACGAACGGAGGACTACCAAACGATTTGAATGGTTTACCAAACGCTACCAAACGACCACCAAACGATTTGTAAAAAAAAAGTTCAATTAGTTAAAGTGCGGGGGCTAAGTTTGACGAGGTGCACACAGCCTGCATCACTCTATAGCAGCGATCCTCGTGGTCACGAGTTGATACAGTCGGTGCTTCAATAAGAGGCCATCCCCCACCACTGAAATTTTGAGCGAGTTGTAAGACCTGTATGTAAGACGCTTAATGTGTTGCCGTCGGTAAGACCACGGTCACGGTCTTACATACAGGTCCTGAAACTCGCTCAATATTTCAGTCGTGGGGGATGGCCTCTTATTGAAGCACCGACTATTTCAACCCGTAACCACGAGGATCGCTGCTATAGAGTGATGCAAGCTGTGTGAGAGAGACGGAAATAGATTTCAAAAGTAACCAAAACCCAAACATAACCGCTGATTCACGCGACCACGCGCGACCTGCTCTACTTGTAAAGGGATCGCCCATCATCACGTGAGGTTTTGTGGCCACTTTTTGAGCCCCCCCCCTGCCCATGGCAATATGTGGTGAGGTTTCTGTTATCCAAATCCTCCCCCCCTCCCTAATTGAGCCTCACGTAAATTATGGACGACCCCACATCACCATGGTTGGGCGGGGGGCTCACAAAGTGGCCAAAAAACTTCACGTGATTAATGGACGATCCCAAACTTGAAAAACCGGTGATATTGAAAAATGACTAAGTAGTGTATTAGGCCGACGTGTAAAACAGGCTCTCGGAGTGAAAAATCGAAACGCTCAGTGTTTCGGGAGCCGAGAGACTTGGCGCAATTAAAAAAATGGGAGGCCGCGATACCGGGAGTTGAGAAATTAGGACCGAGACACGCTGTGTGCGAAAATTATTTCGAACCTTATTATATATATATATTATATTAAATATATTAATCGAGAATGGGCGAAACAGGCGTTGAAGCCGGGAACCTGAAAAAAATGAAAAATTGGTGGGATCATTACAATAAATACTTTCCAGGCTGGAAACCACAAAACAAAGTTAGTGGATTATTTTCATTTATCCTACTCGAGAGTCCTTCGCTTAAAGGTCGGAAAAGAGGTGTTTTTGTTTCAAATTTACCAACGCAAACCGTTTTGGAAACTGCAAGGTAGAGATTATTGAAAATGTTTCTTGGGACATGCATTAAAAATTTTCGAAGAGGAAATAAAGAATTGCAAACGAAGCACTGTTTCTTAAGTATTTGTTTCATTTTCAAGAAATACATCCCGTTAGTGTTTCGGTCTGGAATAGTTGCCACTTATTTTCCGCTCAATTAAAACAACGCGTAAAGCCTATTTTTTTAAATAAAAGCTAAAACATGTTTTTAAAAAACCGAGCGCACAGGGATCGAACCCCTGAAAGCAGCATTACGAAGCTTGAAGTAAACCCCTCGACCAAAACGAGCTCACATTGACACCTATATAAAAAAACACTCATATGGGGTCGTCCATAAATTACGTCATTTTAAAATAGGGCGGGGGGGGGGGGGTCTTGTCGTTGGATGACGGTAACGATAATTCGATTATGACGATGGGATGGATAGGATGATGTCGGGGGTGGGGGGCGGTAAAAATCAGCCAAAATCGATGACGTAATATATGGACGGCCCCTATTTATTGTACCCACTTGGATAACTATAGTCTTTTGGTTTTTTTCAGGTTTACGATAAAGTTACTTTTAATTGCATTTAGGTCCTTCATGCATTTTTGACATTGAATATGATAATTTGCCTACACCAGCCAATTGTACAGCTAGGTTAGGTTCCTATGAGTTAACAATCGATTTCCATCTCTCTCGCACAGACTGCATCACTCTATCGCAGCGACACTCGTGGTCACTAGGCGAAACGGCCGGTGCTTCAATCCGAGGACATACCCCCACCACGTTTCTGGACCTGTATGTAAGACCGTGACCGTGGTCTTACCGACGGCAACACATTAAGCGCTTCCGTCAATCGGCCTGAGGTTCTCTACACTAATTCGGTGCTGCGTAAACGTGCGAATATTCCAAACATAAATAACAAACGTGAGCCGGTTGTTCAACAATCCCAATCATTCATTTGAATTCCCCATGTCATTAAAATCAACGATAAACCTGTCGCAAGTGGCCCCAAACAGCAAACACCGCGAAATATTCAACTTTGCGGAAAGTGAGGTTGTGTACGTTCAGTTTAAGGTTGCCGGCAGTAAACCTTGCTGCGTTTCCGTTCAATTTTTTTTTCGCAAAACGTCTTCCGAAAAGTGTCTCTAAATTGTGAATAATGTTAGAAATTTCGATCCATTCACATAGACAATGAACCTGTCTCGTAGCGCTTTTTTCACTTTCCTTCGAACCAAGGTCAAATCTGAGTCCCGAAAATTCAGCGTCCTGCCAAAAATCTCGACCGAAAAAGTAAGGGGCGACTCAAGAAGGATGAAGATTCTCAACGTAGCGGAGAAAAATGACGCGGCCAAAAATATCGCGGCCCTCCTGTCTAGAGGAAATTCAACCAGAGTGAGCTACCTCCTTAATGTTCTACGTTTTTTTGTTGCTTTTGGAATAGAGCCTTCACTTATCGAATCGGCTTTCTTATCTGCAAACCGATTTCGAACATTTTTTCGCTGTTCTTTTCGCGCAAGGTTTTTTTCTCATGTTTTCACATTCAGTATTGCATTTTTGGATTTTTTCCTCTTTAATGATGATTTTATTTTTGAGGTTTTTTTTATTTCTTCGGAAACGGTTTTACAAATATTTTTATTCTCTTTTTAAAATAGTTTATATTCGTTATGAATTTTTCTCAGTTCATCGATGTTTGCTTGTTTTAGATATACTTTTTTACTTTTTAAAAATATTTTTATTAGATTTAGGAAGGAATTTTTTTTTAAATTTCCCAACCACTGATGTGTTTTTTTTCAAGAACAAATTCAGAAAATTTCAGATTTTCTTCTTTTTGACACGAAGTTATTCCAGTTTTAGATTTTTCGAAAGTTTTGACCGACGTTTTTTTTGTTCAATTTTTACATATTCTTATTGTCAAGTATATTAATTTTTCAATTTTTCTATATTTGAATGAAGGCTTGAAAAAATAATTTTAAAAAACGTTCAATTGAAACAAAAGTTTCAACCGTTTTTTTCTTCATATTTAGTTATTTTTATTCTCAAGAACGACTATTCAACACTAAAAAAAACCCCGATGCCACATTTTTGGTTATTTTGATTTTCAAGGTATTTTATTTTATTTTTCGATATGTTTTGTTTTTTTTTGCAGAGGGAAGGTTTTTCCGTTTTTAACAAAATTTACGAATTTGACATGAGACTCTTCGATAGAGATTGCAAAATGATAATGTCCTCGGTATCCGGACATTTGCTGAATTACGAATTCGTCGGGGTATATAGGAAGTGGCAGGGATGCCATCCTCTCTCCCTGTTTGACGCACCAGTCGCCAAGCAGTGCCAGGAAGAGAACTTTCTCAAAATAAAGAAAACGCTTGAGAGAGAGATAAAGAATTGTGCAGTGCTGATTGTGTGGACAGATTGCGACAGGGAGGGCGAGAACATCGGCTTCGAGATCATTGATGTGTGCAGAGCCATCAAACCCAGCATCAGAGTCTACAGGTTATTTTTAGGATTTTTTTTCAAACATTACCCCAAAATTCGAATTTTCAAAGGATATTTTCCGAAATTTTTTCAATAATCATTTGTTAAGAATCTCCGGGAAAATTGTATTTTTTGGCATTTTGAGGGATAATGTTTTTGAGTTTTTGCAAATAAACGTTTTTCGCCTTTTTTTTTTTTTTAAGAAAAAGGGCATTTTGTACAGCAGAATGGGTAGAAAAAAAATGTACATTTTATAAAATGTATTCAAACATTTTTGAGAAGAAGAGGACAACAATTTTCTTTAATCGCACTTGAAAAATTGTTGCGAATATTTTTTACTATAAAGTTCCCGAAAACTTTCATAACCGTAAAACATTTTTTCGAATTTGTAAATTACCTGCTGAACTTGAAAGCTTGTCAGAATACTATTTGTGGAATATTTGCAATTGGGCCACTCTGTACATACAAATGTTGATATAAACAAAATAACAAATGGTATAACTTTGTTCACGAGTCTTTAAATATAATTGAATAAAAACGTAGCTCCTTGCCAATTTACGATACGAAAATCTGTACATTTTATCTTCATTTGTATTGCATATTTATATACAGAGTGTTCTATTTCAATTGTTCCTTGCACATATTTACTGAACTATGGGTCCTTCGACATAAAGGGTGAGACAACAGCTATTTCCAGTAGAAATATTTTTAAGCCTAGAGTTAGAAAAAAACCTTTTCTACAAAAGTTGCACGATTTGAAGGGGGTCATTGATTAGTGGCTGCAAGGTTCATCCAGGTGTAGGCGCTTCAGCATTTTTAGGGTAATGGCTCTTTTTTTACAGTGAACCACTATTTCGTTGGTAGAATTTTATCGAGAAACTCAACAAGAGTTCACACACCAAATTCCAAGATGATCGATCCAGATTTAACATGAAAAGTCAAGGAAACAGGAAATCCAATGTGTTTAGCCTAAAATCGAATAAAACACCGGTGCTCAAAGTGATTGTCAGCTTGTTCACCAGATGGACACCGCTGGTCTTTTTTCAATGGCGGACTAAAATACATGGTGTACAAAGAATTGCGGACTACTCAGCAAGATATGCAAAAAGGAATAATTGGAGCCTAGTCGTTAATACATACTGATGGGATTAATAATATTTATTCATTTCATTTTATTTATTCTATAGCCTTACCGCTGTTTACACATCTATCCTTTGCTTTACCACATATTATATTACCTCACAATATATTACATTCCATTGCATTTCGTACCTTTCTTCCATCTACCTTGCCCCCCTAACTTTGTTTTCTTGATCTACTTCCCTTCTAAGTTTTTTCTTCCCCCTCTCCATTCGTCGACCGGCTTTACCCATTAAATTCACATTTCTTTTCTTTGCTTCGCTGCAAGTCCATACATGCTCCACGCTTTTCTTCTTAAGGTTGTTATGGGGTTAAGTCAACATGTTACCACCGAGCTGAATTTTTTTGTGGATCTTTATAACCTCTTTGCTGACCATCCTGTGCAGTTTGGATACAATCAACAGTACCGTTTTTTGGAAAAAAAATCGGCAACTCGACGTATTTCGTCGGCCAATTACATTACGCTCATGGAAAACTCCTGATCATTTTTCAGTACATTATTAAGGGGCTATACCAATGTGAACGCGGAAAAATTGGGTGATGTTCGAGAATTTTTTGGAAGAAAAATACTCAATTAAATGTTTCGGAAAATTGAGAATATATTTGGCTATATTTGACCTATATTACATAATTTTTTAATAGAAAAATATTGAGATTCCACCGACTTATGCGCTCCCTTCGGAGGCGCAAAAAAAAGTTTTTCCACTGCTGATACGATTCCGGCCGATTGAGTAGCTGAAACCGAAAAAGGAAAAAATGTCGTTAAACAGGAAAGTACTTCCTCTACATTGACGTAGGATTTTCGAAAAATATCAAGATCTAACAAAATGGCGTAGTTATGAGAAAAAAGTATGTTTTCTTGCCTATAAAATGGTCGTTTTTTTCAATGCCAAATCGTCAATTTTCATCCAATCAAAAATATCCTACGTCAGTGTAGAGTAAATATATTCAAGAGTACTCAGTTAAAATTTCAAGTCAATCGGATAATTGCTCATTGAGTTACAGTGTCAGCAAATTTGAAAAATCTTATTCCGAGAAAGACGCGTTTGAAAATTAAACTATCGATTTTTGCAAGATAAAATGATTAGAGATACGGCCTCGAAATTTTTACAGGATATTCTTGAAAGTATAAACTGTCGAAAAAGGCAAAATAAAATCGATTTTTTGAGAGTGGCACACTGGTATAGCGCCTTAATATCTGCTAAGTGAATGTTACCACGGAGCTGAAAAAAATAGGTTTCAATTCGTGTAATTATCGGGCTAACCCTTGCTACCGTGAACATGAGGATTCACAGTACCGTTATAAAATTATTAATGTTTTTGATAGCGAATTTATGCGAAAATCAAGCATACAAAATATTAGACTGTGCAATCGTGGCAATGTCGTAGGCGGCACAAGTGGTACCTATCTTATCGGTATTCGGTAATTATGCCCGGGAACCTCAAACTACCTCCAGTTATCCAGTTAACCACGTACCGCAAATGTACCGCTACGTGCGTACGATACCGGTACATTACTGGTACACCGTACGGTACGCTGTACCGCAAATGTACTAGTACGGCGCCGGTACAGTACCACCACGGTGGAGCCACTGTGTACTGCAATACGGTGTAACTTCACAGTAGCGGTACCGTGGAGGTACGACTACGCTGCTATGCCGTACCCGTACATTACCGGTAGTGTAGGGTACGGCGTACTCCACATTTGCGGTACGCTGTACTAATGGTACGCTCGGTTACCCAGTTAACACCGTACTGCGGTACACGGTGGCTCCACGATGGCGATACTGTACCGGTACCGTACTGGTACATTGGCGGTACAGCGTATCGGTACGGCGTACCGGTACTGTACTAGCACCGTACGCGCGTACGAGGTGGCAACAGTACCGGTACGGCGCACCTCACATGAGCGGTTCATTTGCGGTACGTCGTTAGCTGGGCCCTAGATAACCAAACGTACCGTTGGTACAGCGTACCGCAAATTCGGAGTACGTCGTACCCCCACAGTACCGGTAATGTACGGCTACCACGGGCACCAGGGTTCGCCGTAGCTCGATGGTACTGCCACTTTGGAGGTACACCGTACTGCAGTACATTTACAGTATGCTGTACCAGAAGCGTGGACGTACGCCGTACTGCAGTACATTTGCGGTATGATGTACCTGCTGTACTGATAGAAAAAATGAATTTCCGTCTATTCTCCCGTGACATGGTCAGTCGCGCGTGGTATATACATGTTATATGAGGCGTGCTTTTCGGCAATAAACGGATTCTCAAAGTTCGGTTGAGAACATGTGTCGCTTAGACCACTTCATCAAAAAATGTTGAATACTAATTGTTAGCGGCGTTAGGGGGAGCGTTCTAAAAGCCCGCCCTCCAAAGAGCAATGATTAGTGGCGCGGATGCTGGTGTACAGTCGGCAACAGCCTGTCGTAGGCGTGCGCGCGACGCTCCCGCGTGCGAAGCCGATTGGCGAAAACGGGAGTCGGAGTAATAGCGATGTAATAGCGAGTGGACGTGTCAGATTGGGAATAGACGTCCGATTTTTTCTTTCCGACTAGCGGAAGGCAGTGGCGTAGCGTGGGGGGGGGGGGGGCAGAGGGGGCAGCGAGCGGCACTTACTTGCGAAAATGGGGAGGGGGGCGGCATATTTAGGGTTAGCCCCGGGCGGCAAAAATCCATGCTACGCCACTGGCGGAAGACACTCGTGCCATTCATTTGTTTGAATATGCAATACACATCCGATCCGATTGTCGGAACTCGGATCGGATGTGTATTGTATGTTCAAGCAAACGTATGGCACTCGTGCCTTCCGGTAGTCGTATCAGACTTTCGGATTAGATGGTCGGAAAGAAAAAATCGGACGTCTATTCCCAACCTTAGGCTGGGAATAGACGCCCGATTGTTTCGCATACTTTAACCGGTACGCACAATTTAACTGTTCATTGAACGTGCGAGGTATTGTACGACCTGTACAGTTCAAGTACGATAGATGCTAATAAATGTCACTATATGGGTACAGTAGACGTACTGCACTGGTACCGTGGAGGTACCGTACAAATACAATAGATGCTAATAAATCTCATTATATGCGTACAGTACACGTACGGCACTGGTATCGTGGAGGTATCGTACAAGTACAATATATGCTGAAAAATTTCACTATATGGGTACAGTAGATGTACTGCACTGGTACCGTGGAGGTACCGTAGCCGTGCAGTACTAATACGGTGGAGATACGCCGTATCGATACTGTGACGGTATATTTGCGGTACAGCATACTGTACGGCGTATCGCTAACGTATCAGTATCCTACGCACGTACGTGGTGGCCATAGTACCGAAACGGCGCACTCCACGTGAGCAGTACATCTGCGGTACGTGGTTATCTGGGACCCAGCTAACCACGTACTGCAAATGTACCGCTCATGTGGAGTGCGCCGTACTGGTCCTGTTGTTACCTCGTACGTGCGTACGGTACTGGTACATTGCCGGTACGCAATACGGTACGCTGTACCGCAAATGTAATAGTACGGTACCGGTACAGTATCGCCACCGTGAAGCCTCCGTGTACTGCAATACGGTCTAAATCCACGGAAATGGTACCGTGGAGATACGACTACGCTGGTATCCCGTACCCGTACATTACCGGTACTGTCCGGTACGGGATAATTAACAACGAATATTATTGGTACTTATTCTCTTAATTAGTTATAATTACTAAATATTAATTTGATAACTATGTTCAGAAATTACACATTTCTAGACATTTCCAGGCACCCAGATAACCACCTACCGCAGATGTACGGCTCACGTGGAGTGCGCCGTTTCGGTACTGTGGCCACCTCGTACGTGAGTACGTTACTGGCACATTACCGGCACGCCGTACGGTACGCTGTACCGCAAATGTACCAGTATGGTACCGGTACAGTATCGCCACCGTGGAGCCACCGTGTACAGCAGTAGGTGTAACTCCGCGGTAGCGGTACCGTGGACGTACGAGTACGCTGGTATCCCGTACCCGTACATTACCGATACTGTAAGGTACGGCGTACTCCACATGTGCGGTACGCTGTACTAATGGTACGCTTGATTAACTGGGCAAAGACAATAAGCGGATTTGTTTTCATACGAATTTTTTTTTTTAGAATATGGGAAAATGTTTGAAGCTTTTTATTTCTTCGAGATTATAGACACCCAGTTAACCAAGCGCACCATTAGTACAGCGTACCGCAAATGTGGAGTACGCCGTATCTTACAGTACCGGTAATGTACAGTTGCGAGATTCCAGCTCAGTCGTACCTCTACGGTACCGTTACCGCGGAGTTACACCGTACTGCTGTACACGGTGGCTCCACAGTGGCGATACTGTACCGGTACCGTACTAGTACATTTGCGGTACAGCGTACCGTACGGCGTACCGGTAATGGTCCAGTAGCGTACGCACGTACGAGGTGGCGACAGTACCAAAACGACGCACTCCACGTGAGCCATACATCTGCGATACGTGGTTATCTGGGTATTTATAGACGAAAATGGTAGTGAAAAAAAAGACCTAAACAAATTGTAGGTCTGCGCCGTTGATGAAATCTCGGAGATGGGTAATCTGAAACGAAGAAATCAAACGGTTTTAGATTCAGTATGTTAATAGCTATAGGCCCCCGAAGTAACTTTCGTGGTGGCGCCGCGCAACGGCTGCCGGTGGCAAAACTTGAATTGGCGCATGGCGGTTAAGTCACACCGGCAAAAACACGAAAGAGCTAGGCTTGAGCAAGCATAATCGATTGTAGATCTCACATTGTGAATGGAATGTGCTTGCAAATAAAATAAAATAGTGTCATGGAACTAATAACGATTACTTGCGGATTTCAATGCATCCTCATGACTTCCTAAAAGCATATCTATAGGTATGTGACGAAGAGAATGTTAATGAAATTGCGTACATTGGCTGCACACAATTTTTTTTCTGCCCTACAACAAAATTTCTGTTTAAATTATTGTTTGCATTGGCAATTTATATAAAGGATGTTGTAATATAGGCAGAAAACTTTCGATAGTCATCATGTATCGGAAGTTCGCGAAATTGTTGCTGGTGAGAAAAGGACTGTGATGGGAAAAGTTCTTCATCAAACACGCGTCAACAATCCCAAATATGACGTAAAACGCTGTTTTTACAACGTACACATCACACGCGGTACTGTCATTCGAGCAAACACCTGATTTAAATGGCGACCGGCATACTGCATTAGCAGACGAAAACCAATCCAAGTTTTGTCAAAACTCGCCGCAAGGGCTGCGCCACTAGAGTTACTTCGGAGGCCTATAGCGCATATCATACGATTTTTAATATATGTAAAAATAACGAAATGGCGGACATTTTTCAAAAAACTAAAAGTGTTTTTCTCCACCGTTTTTGGCAAGAAAATAGTAAATATAAAATTTTAAAATTCCTCGATATGCGCTATAGATATAGTTGTGAAGAATATGTGGTTAAAATTTCATAAGGAGCGAGTCAGTCGTTTCGAAGATTTTGTCAACAAGCCATCGAAAAAACGTTGTTTCGAGAAACACGCATTCCAAGTTTGTTTGGGTTACATAAATACATTTGAAAAAAATTATTGTTTTTCGACAGTGTATTCATCAAGTGTAACAACTTTTATGTAAATAAATATCATATAAAACTATCAAAAAAATTCATGAAGACAGCCTTTTTTAGCGTTTAAAGTGAGAAGACCCCTTAATGTAATCACCGAATGTTAAAAAATGCGTATTTTTACAAATAAATATCGGAAAAATGGTTCGAAAACGCACGTTTAATATGACAATTATGTGAAAGCTAACAGTTGGTAACAGTCAATCGGCTCCGTGCATAGGGCGCTCCCCTCGTACTTCACCCCCGACGGCTAAACCCTATAACGACCTTAACTCCACCGATTCGTAAGTCCCTTCTTCTAAACCCTTTAGTTCCAGTTTTTACCGGACTTCCGCCTCTAATACGGGCCCACTTTTCCTTCAGATTCCTGTTCACGTCTTTCACGACTCAATATTTGTCCCTTCCCTTTTTCCACTTCAAATGTATGTATATTGCATGTAAATTCGATTTTCGCCCAGTCTTTTTGGATGATTCTTTTTTTTCAATTGTTTCCTCCATTATCTTTTGAGTATTCCTTATTCGTTCTCCGTTCCTTATCTTACCCAGGATCCCGCCTTCGTCTACCTCCCTCATAGCCCTGTTAAGGTAGACCAAGCGCTCTTGATTTCTATAGATTTTGCTCGAATTATAACCAGACATTGTTCATATCATTATGCATGTTTGAGTGAAATTTCAGAACGGTTGACTATTTAGATTGGGAGATAATGGGTTTTAAAATTGCAACTCTTAACACTGCAGGGTCTGCATTGATATTTAGACGGAATAATTTACCGTAAAAAATATTTGTCCACTATAATAAGAAGACATATGACAACACCGCATCGTTCCACGTATGCAATGACGTATGTTTGCGCGGCATATTGAAAATAATACTGCAACACAAATTTTTATTTGGAAAAAAATGTCATCGAACAAAGTTTTTAATTAGTGATGAATTAACCAACACTTTTATTTGTCAATGAAGATAACATAAACCATATAAAATATTAATACTTATAACGCAAATATTTTTTTTATGATAAAAGTTTTTAACTTTAGGAATTCGATAATTTTTTTTCTCGAAATTTTCAGCGATACTGTTCTGCGGTGTTGCTATATATCTTCTCGTTATGGGGGACAAATATTTTTTACGGCGAATTATTCTGTCTCTGCCGAACGTTTTTAGTAAAACTGTATACTAAAGGCAATCCAAACTTTTTTCACTCTTTCCCTAACTAGTGTACTATCTAAACATGATTTGTTTTCAAAATTTATAAACATAATAGAATGGTACGGAGAATTATGTGACCTGACTTTCCGTCAATGCAGACCCTGCCGTGTCAAAAGTTGAAATTTAAAACTCGTTATCTCCTAATCTTAATATTCTACTGTTCTTAAATTTCACTCAAACATGCATAATGATATGAACAATGTCTAGTTCAAATTTGAACACAATCTATAGAAATCAAGTGCGCGCGCTCGTTCTACCTTAAGTTATTTACCCAATTTCGACTTATTTCCGTTGAAGATGTTCCTTACTTCTTCCTTCAAAGATATTTTGGGTCACCGGCCTTCTTTAATTACTGCGTACCAACGCAGTGTCGTCGAAACGTCCGCAAAAGTGAGGACGAGACGGGCGGCGCTGCTCTCCTAGCGAACCGAAGTAAAGTCAGCAACAAACCAGTGCCGTACGATATGCAGAAAGCACCCTTTTTCTACTCCATATGGAGCGATAATTTCATCAAAATAATTGCAAAACCAGTTGGTGAACGAAATTTCTATATATATAGATAGAATTTTTCTAAGATATAGATTGTTTTGAAGAATAATAATGAAATACAGAAATTAAGTAAATATATTTTCTTTTTACTGCGGAAGCAGTAACAAACAAAATGAATTTATAGACACAAAAAAGTTCATAAGATCTTTAAATGCAGACAAAATTTTAACGAATTAGCACACATCATTGGTAGCGGATGGCGTCGGTTGCGTTCGTGTCGTTCAATTCACTTCGGTTTAGTCATGCAATAGCGACGTACGCGGCAAAGCCTCTTACTAATATCCAGAGTTTCACGGACGGTTTGGGTTTGTGACCGCCGCAAGCGTTCGTACCCCTTACCTCTAGCAGATATTAGTAGAGAGATGTACAACGTTCCCGTTTTCGGCTGAGAGGAATGTACAACGTTTTCGTTTCGCCGAAACCGCGACGGCGAGTTCGGGAATATAATTTTGTGATCATGGCCTCTGTCGAGGTTGCAGATTCCCTTCTAGCCGCGCGAGTCGTGTCTACCGTTCAAGTCGGTATCGCAGTCAGCGTAAACACGAATGGGTAGCTCGGGGACTGGGGAAAATGTCTCCGCCCCTCGCAAATCGTGCTTACTCGACAGGCGAACGAGCGAGGTTTTCCGTCCGATCGAGCTCGACACATTTGTGTAGCCGCACTGCGAATTAGAATATGCATTAAATGAATTTCAAAGTGAAACACATGTACCGAGATAATTGTTTTCTCTCGGTTGCCTGTTTATGCCGAGAATGCGGGTTAAACAAATTAACGACGAAACGCGTTGAAAAATAAAACGCCGAAACGACCGTGAAGATTTCAAAGAGAAATATTGGCCCTTTGCCGCGGTCGTTTCGGCGGTTTTTTTCAACACTAAACAATATAGATAAGTTTTTATCATACATGTTTCTGTACCCTCAATGAGCGTCGAGGCTGAGTTGGCAGCCTGACAGATTAACAATGCTTGCGGTCCGGGTTCGATCCCCGGTAAATCGTATTTGTATCTATTTTTTTTTCTCGATTTTAGATTTAAAAAATTTCGAACTTCCTATCGCTTTAGCTACTCTCGCCTGTCCAGGCATTATTTATGATATTTAATTCATATATGTTTCACTTAAAAAAACGACATTGCTACCGGGGGTCGCAATGTCGCGACTGCGACCCGCAGTCGCTCGCCCCGCCGGACGCATGGTGAAGTGGCCCAAAACGAGCGGGTGTTTAAAATGTTACACACACGCACAGATATAATTCGAAGAGTTTCCATAGCTTCGATTGCGAGGATCGGATAGTACGGTGAAAAATGCACCTTTTTAGGATTACGCGGGTACCGTGAGGTACAACCGTGCACAACACGGCATTAGCGCACGAGTATAAGTAATTTCGTTAATTTCATCAATTCCGAACCGCGGCTTAAACTCCAAACGTCAAAATAGTCGTATTCGGCGTCAGGGTGGTTAAGGCCTTAGGCCACAGTAACGGGTATAAAATCATGTGCGAATTTAATATTTTTTTCGTATGAAAAAGTGATTCACTCATAAAATTAATTACCCATCTATTTAGTATGAATATCAAGCTGTTAGAAAAAGTATATATTTTTTTCAATGTACAAAATGACCGACTTCTCGAAACAGCTTTTTTCCAATTGGCGTCACAAATAACTTCAACAATTTTCACTCGATTTCCTTCAAATTTAAAAATGAGCAGTTTATGAGCAGTTACAACGAATTTTTTCACTGAAAATTCATTTCTTAAGTTCAAATACCTACAACTTTTGAATAAAACAATATTTTTTAAATTCCGTACGTACTTCTCTAGGTATTCTAATGTATATTGACGAGAATGTTCGTTTTTTGTTCTTGGTAAAAAATTGTGGATGCTAAATGTCACGCCGCGGAGCGCCTAAATAAGATGCCAAAAGAAAATATTAGTAGTCGGTCATTTTGTACATTGAAAAAAAATATTTTCTAACAGCTTGATATTCATACTAAAGAGATGTGTAATTCATTTCATGAGTGGATTACTTATTCATGCGAAAACAAATTGTTCAATTCGCACATGATTTTATACCCGTTACTATGGCCTAAGGCCTTAAGACGGCCTTAATACCTCATCGCGGTCGGTATGGTAGAACAATTATAGATACCCAAAAAACTCTAAAACGGCTCTTCAGATCCCGTCGAAAGAGGGGCAGACAGTTGTTCGTCTATCTATTTGACGTCGTTTGGCAAAGTTTCGACGGGATCTGAAGAGCCGTTTCAGAGATTTTCGGGTATCTATAATTGTTCTACCATACCGACCGCGATGAGGTGTCATTCCGTCTTAAGTACGCCGTGCGGGTCACGCGCCTGCGCAATAAAAATATTGTTAGTGACTTACTAGCGTCACGGGAAGAGGTAGAACTAAATAAAGCGGTCAAACAGCGTAGCATTTTTATATACGGCAAGGAATGGGAGGTGCCAGCCCCTGATAAAGCCCTTCTTCCCCTTCTTTCATCGATATGACTAGGTCGTACACTGAGATGCTACCGCTATTCCCAACAAAAGTGACATTTCCCTTTCATCTCTCTTTACTCTACCATTAAGCATCACCAGTCCCAAACTTTCACACAATTTAATTGATTTTCTCCCTCCATAGTTACCGATGGGTCTTGCGACTTTCTTTTCCACGAAAATCCCCCGTCTCCTCACATTTAATTAGCCCCTTCCTTGTCCCTATTTTTGCGTTTGAATCCCCCGCTATCACAATTCCCGCTCCTCGTTCCATCGCTTCCTCTACACCCTGATTTACTGGGCCCTCTGAATCTTTGAAACCGATTTTGTTGTACGCACTTATAGCCACAAGCTTTTGTCTCCCTCATTCCTTTTTATTTTGATTATCATCGCGTACCCCCACTCCTCTACACTGCAGTTATTCTCTGTTTTCTCTAATCCTTACTAAGTGGCCCCCACTCGCTCTTCCTCTGGCTTTTTCCCTGATTGCTACTTTGGAGCTCCATCTGAACCCCCTTGCAATTTCATTGAATGTTGGCTCCCCGCACTCCTCCGCCCCCGTTTTTTGTAAAATTATAATGCCATACTCCTACAGAAATTCACCTGGCTCCTTTTTGTTTCCCAACCTTGCCACGTTCTACGACACCACCTTGAATGCTTCTTTTTCTTTCCCCACGATATGTTTTTTCTCTTTCCAATCTCCCCTCCAGCTCCACCCAATACCGCCACTTGCTCTTCACACACATTTAATGTATCCTTCTTCCTTATAATCTTCCCTACTTTCCTCTGCCTTTTCGCTCTTGCGTTGAGCGATTCTTGAACCTCCCTCTCTCTCGGCGTCATATCGTCCTCCAGGAATATTCCTGAACCTCTTATTACCTCTCTTCTCCTTATTATTTCTTGGATTTCATCGTTTTTAGTTCAGCCACTGAGCCTGCCCCCAGTCTTTGGATTTTAACTATTTTTGGGTCCACCCTCATTCGCGTTCTCAGAATCTGTGTTATTTCCCGTGCCATTTGACTCTCGCCGCAGTTCGTATTAATTAATTCCTCTGAATACCACGTTCTTCTTTCCATTAGCGCCCCTTTCCACGTTCTTCTTGATACGGGCTCAGGTCCTATTGTCCATTCCCTTCTCCCCTCGTATTATTCCGCGCTATTTCTCCTGTTCGCCTTTCTCTCTGCTTTTACTTTGCCATTTCACTTCCTGCCATCCTTCTCCATCCTCCCATTTTGCAACTGTCCGCTTGCGATGCCTCGTTGTTGTTGCTATCCGTCCGATTACAGTCGTCGATTGTTACGAATGATTCTCCTGACCCTTCTAACGGTCGACTTTTCCTATCCGCTTCCTCCCCTTGGCTATTCGTTCTTAAGATCCCTCCTTCTTCCGTTCCTACCCCTTCCTCCGTCCTTCCTTTGATGTTATTGTGCAGGGAGACTATACTAAAAGAGTCCGAACTCTAACGGGAGGGATAGGGGAAAAGTGGTACGCGAATCTGTTGGATTTCCACTTGGGTTTAAGTAGTATTTCATTGAGCCATCAGCAGCGCTGGGTAGCAGCTGATGACGACTGGCGCAATGAAAGTAGTCACGTGTGAGGGGGATGAAAGGAGGTTGTTGATTGTTATAAAGAATCAGCAGTAATTATAATCGTCTGGTTCGCGTGTGCATGAGCATGGGGCGTTTGAATATTCAGTTTTTGGTTGTATTCCTTTTGATGAAGTTTCTCGCGATTTACCCTCACCGACGAAGCATCAGCCATCACCGGCACCACATAGTGGCCGCAAGGAGAACTGTTTTTCAAACAGATTCGCATACCATTTCCGTAGTACATAGTTCGGACTCCTTTAGTATAGTTTCCATGTTAGTTTCGCTCCTATTTTTCAGCCTATTAATTTATTCCAGTAATTTCTTATTCTTGTCCTGCCATTGCACTGCATTCCTGTACCAGAAAATTTTTGACTGCTCAGCTTCCCCAAATAGATCCTTAATAACCTTATCTATTTATTTATTTATTTATGTAAACCTTATCGGCAACCTTATTTTGCCCATCGGTTCCAGTAAAAATTGTTTCAGTCTGTCCTCTACATGCCTTATGAGACGCTCCGCCTGAATCGTTGGCTTGTCCTCATTTTCGCTTCCTGTTTCCTCTCTTGCTATCCGTACCCTCTTCTGCGGTCTTCGTACTCCTCAGTATCCCTCGGCTTGCGCTCTGCCCTCGTCGCCACGCACATAGCCTCTTCTCCTTGCCGTAGCTTTTCCTCCTTTTTTTTTTCCTTTCCTCGATATAAACCGTCCCATCATTGTCTAATTCGATAATCTCCACGTTCTCATGTTCTCTCCGTTAGTCGGCACCACTTTATTACCCATTATCACCAATTCTTCCTTTTCTTTTTGTATTTCAATTGCTAATTTACAGAGCGCCACGAGAACACGTCTGTTCCTTCGGCTTCTCCCCACCCCGTCCCACGCTATTGATAATATACAATCGAGACCAGTCAGCTTGCAACCGTGCATCAAAAGTAATGGCAATCACTTCAAGTACCTTTTTAAAGAGTAAGTGTTTGCACCGTTTTTACTCGATTTTAGGGTAAAAACATTAAAATTTTTCGATTTTTTATGTTCCCTAGCTTGCCATACTCTGGTCTGGGAGACCAACAACAAATTTTGTAGTCCTCTACTTTTCGTGTCGAGAAATGAAGACACTTCAAATGGTATCGAAAAAAAACTATAGTGGAGCCCTCGTGCGGGTAGCACAGCTTAACCTCCGAAGCCGCATTAGTAGCTTTGCTCAGGGCTTTTGTTTATTTTCGCGGTCTGTCAGACCAAAGTCTGGCGAAGTCGTGCAATTTTCTTCGAAATCGTACGTACATTTTTATTTATTTATTAAGTATTTGTTGCCTCTATGTGTCTGATTCTGAAGATTATTACGATGATGCGAATGATCCAGGAATCAGTGCAATGGGACATATGATTATCGATGACGTGGATATAGAGAAAGAGACCACCACCTTCTGAAAAGATAAAACGCGCCATTAGACCAAGTACCTCCTTTTGAGTAATAGGGTCATTACTCGAAAGAGATCAATTGGTCAAAAATAAAAGAGAATCAAAAGTAAAATGAACACTACATCTTATTTTATATACCACAATCATGTTTTCCTCGCTTTTTTGAGAGTGTAAAGGGAACCTAAAAAGGTTTTTTTAGGGCCTGGGCATTAGAATTTGTGCGTGCGCATGTCTCACGCTCATGGTCATTACACGCCATTGTGGAACAGCTGTTAGTCGTTAGGTGCTGTTATCAGTCGTTAGGTCGAGGTATGTTAAGGCCGCGGTCTTACATACAGGTTTGGAGACTCCAGTGGTGGGGGTTGGTCGCTTACTGAAGACAGTTTTAATTATGTAGTGGCCACTACGTATTTTAAAATGTCTTCAGTAAGCGACCTACCCCCCACCACTAGCAAATGTCGAAGTTTCCAGACCTGTACCTTAGACCATGATTGATGTCACGGTCGTGTATACAGGTGCTTCAATCCGAGGCCGTTTTTTGCAAAAATGGCCGCAAAAGCGTGGAGTGCTGCAATCGCGAAGGCCTATGTGCGAGCGAGAGCGATATACGTGCGTATATCGCTCGCTGCCGCACTCTGTCGCACATTAAGGTAGTTCTGTAGGTACACGTATGAGCCAAAAGCTTCGGTCGAAGCGTATAGTAACGTCCAATGCCTATACGACGTTGTTGGTTGTACATTTTTTACAGACCTTGTACCCACTATATGTCCCACACATTCGAACCTCATGCATAGATAGGTCTCATACTCGTATAGAGAGCGGCGCTGTAATCGTGGCAACAGCGCGATTTTCCTGCAGTCAGCGTTGACTTCCTACGATCCGTCTTTCGCGAAATATTTTATATACATTTTTTAAAAAGCGTGAAAATGTCAACCGAAATGCGATACAAAGGAAAGTTTACAAGAAAAAAGGCGCTTACTAAAAGACTAAAAGCGGTGGCAGCCATGTGTCAAGCAAATGCGGCTAAACGCGATGAGAATAACCATAACCTCAACGATCAGCAACAAAAATTCGCTGTCGAAGGACGTCGGATCGTGGATTTACAACATCTTGCCGACAGTTTCAATTGTATTCGCTATAACAAATGCATGCATAAATTGAACAAATTTAATTTGTTTGCAGAATGAATTTATTTCACATCCGTCTCAGAATTATTCGAAATCGGGGAAAAAAACACGCTTCGCGTTCCCAGACCACGCGCCGATCACCTGGCTGCAGCGTACACTGTTGCCATTCCGTTACAGATGGTTGGGCCCGAGTTCAGTGTGGAATAAAATTACCACTTTTCATAAGTCGATTTCTCCGAAACTAAACGGTCAAAGTTTGTGATTTTTTAAAAATCAATCCCACAATAGTACTGCGTACACGTGTTTTTATTTTGAAATCCTTAGATCCGTTTAGAACCTATATCGAGAAATGCGTGTTAGGTATAGGGATCGCGTACAAAAATACGCATATTCAATTGCAATTGTCTCATGAACTAAACGGTGAATCGAATTGAATTTTTGGGCATCAGTCCATGAAGGTAATATCTACACCATACTTAGATTTCAGCCAATTTCTAAGATTTTACTAAAACTACAGAACTATCTCAACGTTCATCACAATGTAACGGATCGAAAAATAGCAGATTTTCGCAATTTTTTTTTTCGATTGTTAAAATACGCTAATCCGTCTGTTTTGTTATGTCAAAGCAAAGCACTCATGAAAATCAGAAAATAAATTTTTAAAGGTTTATTTATTTTTAACATTTTTTTTAACAGTTGAAAATGTTTTCGAAAAAAAGGAGTCCTCACGGCCTGTACGTTTGTGGCCCTAAATATTATCTGAACCAGAATTTGTAAAAACATTATTAATCAGTATGAAAGCCGCTATCTTGCGACGAAGTTTATTTAGAATCAAAATTGACAAAATGGCGGTGGTTTAAAAAAAACATATCGAATTTAGCCTATTCCTTCGACAGTTTTTCGTTAAAAAATATGAAGATTAAAAAAAGAAAGCTTCCATAGCAAGATAAAGAATCGCGTCAAGAATATTTGAAATGGATAGGAAGACATGAGTTTTCATCCAATCAATTATATTTTTTCTGATTACGGAAGTAGGTAATACTTTATAAATTAACGCGTAAATTATAATCTGAAATAAAAAAAATAATGCTGAAAGTAAGAAGGATTATGAAAATGAATCATGTACTTTTCTTTTTTTAACATGGTTCGTTTATTCTTAATATTATACAATCTACAAGTTTCTTGTTACATTGTCATGTTACATTTATTGTTTATAAAACTTGGCCTGTTTCCTTATTAGAATACTTTTTTTGGAAGTGTCGCGTTTTTTGAGCGAGGTTATGTAGATTATACACGGGTGAAGCAGCTACAACTACGCGAAATGCCATGCCCCGTAAGCAATTCGGCCTCTGTGACGCTAGCGCCGTGGCGGAATTGGAAAAAATTGGCCTCACTTAAAGGCACAGGTTTTTGGACGGAGTGCCCAGACCTGTATACACGACCGTGGTGGAGACGTTATTTGCGGGAAGACACATAACCTCACTTTCACGTGACACCGCGACAAAGCATCTTCGATATCGCCGCAATATAAAGAATTAATTTTTTTTAAATATGCTCATACATTTCAAAATTCCGTTTGAAGTCTACAGAGGGCTCCGCCCTCCTAGCCTCCCCCCAGGGTCTCGCCCCCTCCATCCGCGGTGCCCGTTTCTGTGTGCAATACACCTTCTCCACGTGCTTACAGCCATACCTATCTAACAATACAAAAGCTCGAAAAACACGGTTTTGTTATATAAATATTCGTGTGCACCGTGAAAACATTACGCCTTGCGCGTTGTTTTCAGTACTCGTCTTCGCCTCGCGCGCTCGTCTACAATCGTACTGAACATCGCGCTCGGGGTTAAAGATCCACTTTCTCTCCTTGGTACACAATGTACTCTCAATGTACTCTCAATAGTACACAATGTACTCTCAATAGTACACAATGTACTCTCAATAGTACACAATGTACTCTCAATAGTACACAATGTACTCTCAATAGTACACAATGTACTCTCAATAGTACACAATGTACTCTCAATAGTACACAATGTACTCTCAATAGTACACAATGTACTCTCAATAGTACACAATGTACTCTCAATAGTACACAATGTACTCTCAATAGTACACAATGTACTCTCAATAGTACACAATGTACTCTCAATAGTACACAATGTACTCTCAATAGTACACAATGTACTCTCAATAGTACACAATGTACTCTCAATAGTACACAATGTACTCTCAATAGTACACAATGTACTCTCAATAGTACACAATGTACTCTCAATAGTACACAATGTACTCTCAATAGTACACAATGTACTCTCAATAGTACACAATGTACTCTCAATAGTACACAATGTACTCTCAATAGTACACAATGTACTCTCAATAGTACACAATGTACTCTCAATAGTACACAATGTACTCTCAATAGTACACAATGTACTCTCAATAGTACACAATGTACTCTCAATAGTACACAATGTACTCTCAATAGTACACAATGTACTCTCAATAGTACATTGAGCCCTCCCATGTTCTCATATTCTTTAGTCGTTATTTCCATCTCGGCAGTAGTAATTGTTCCCCATATTTCTGAAATGCAGACGTGTGGATTTTACTCCAATCGACGTAGAAATCCTTTAGATTACAAAATGTTTACAGTATTCACATTTCAGTTGCTTTAGTCACTCTTTTTTCTTTCTTGAATTTTATGATTTTCACTTGTTCCAGAAATGCAACTTCTTCAACCAAATGAAGCCGACATTTTTTTCCTAGTAGTCCCAAGTACCCGGTTGAAGAGTTGAGAGATTATTTTTTCTTTAACGAACAAAATTGAGAATATTTTTCACCAAACAGTGCATTTACACCTGATCTTCACGGCATTTTTTTTAAATCGTTACAACTTTTGAACGTTACAACTTTGAAGACTTTCTGGGTGTATCGATTGTTTAGTCATGTTGGTCGGAGTCAGACCTTAATAGGCGCATTCGTTTCAAAGGTATAAAGCGATGAACGTCGTCAGTCTGACGGACCAATGCGTTGCGGATTAAGGTACCGTAGATTGGGGTTACTTTGATGCAAACTTTGTTTTGTTTTTAAATTCAAATTACGAAGTTCCTGAACGCGACCGGAAGTTTTTTTTTACGGTTGGTTATGTCAACACTAAGATACAGCAAGTACGAACGAGTTCAAGTGACCGTAAGAATATAAAAAATGTAAGTAATGCATTTAAACTATTCTTTTGCTCGAATAACTTAAAAAATAACAAGTTGAGTGTTGCAATGGCAGGTTTTTGGTAACAATCACCTTGTCAGATGTTTATTGAACTACACCATTATGCTTTGTTGTGTGGCATAAGTTCAAAAACATATTTTTTGGGCGACCGTTGTTTCATTGGAGTCTCTTTGATCGCTTCAACAGGGCAACATTGATCATTGATCAATTTCACCCCATTCATTATCTTTATTGCTAGTCTCGGAGTATTCTCAGAAATTTTCGCCTCTTGATATTGAGAGTACCAATGAGTCTCCGCCGTTTGACAAAAGATGGCCACACCGGAAAATTATCGTTGGAATTGTCAGATGTAAAACGTATATCGTAAAGTTGGACATCTGGCAAGACCATAACCCTGAACTATTAGCGATTTTGTATCAGCATCACATAATTTTTTTCGTGCGAAAATGTCGAGTTTTGAGCCGAATAAGCGTCATTTGCGGGAACTCTTGCGTTTGGCACGAATCTCCCTCCAATAATGCTTCGAATTCCGCGTCGTCGTATACTTCGTTCCCGCAAGTGACGCTTATTCAGCTAAAAACTCGACATTTTCGCACGAAAAAATTATGTGATGCTGATACAAAATCGCTCATATTTCAAGGTTATGGTTTTGCCAGATGTCCAACCTTACGATATGACGTTTCACATCTGACAATTTCAACCATAAGCTCCTGGTGGGGCCATCTTTTGTCAAACGGCGGATACTTATTTGTACTTCCAATAAGTTTTTTAATTGGAGGTTCCAATTGTAGGTTAAGAAATGTTCCTAATGTGTTTGGTAGGAACATTTCTTAACCGACAATCCTGGAAATCTGTACTAAATCACACTAATTGTAAGACAAAAAATATAAAATTGTTATTTGGTATTTTTGTTCTCATTATAAGACAAAAATTATCACATCGTTATTTGATTTTTTTGTCTTACAATTGATGTTATTTGGTACGTGACCTAGTTTAAGTGAAACATGTTCCTAAGAAACCAGTGTGATCTCGTTTTGTGATTTAGATACCTAGGTAGACATACGTATTACAACTTGTTTTTGTTAGTTTTTTAATGTTTCGAAGTTCATGGATGTGTTACCGCATAAATAAATTCAAAATACCAGTTGTTTATCAATAAAGTTTATTTTGAAAAGTAAAGGTGTAATATCTGTTCGATCAAAGTAACCCCAAAACAATAAAAATCGTTGTAGCTGTCCATCCCGTTTCTTTCTTCTTCAGGAAAACTGCCCCTTTATGGGGTTACTTCCGATGCTTTAAAAAAAAAGGGGGGGGGGGGTACCAAAGTAACCCCAATCTGCGGTACTACAAATAACGATGACTTGCTAGGGTCAGTTAGTTAGGTTGAGTTCCTCGAAAAAATGTTGGTCCCTCTACAAAAAATTGCGATAACTTTGAAATCCCCGAAATACCTTTACCTGCATCAACGTCAAAGTCACATCTCAATCGCCCCTTTCGGATGGTGCAACATCTGTCAGAAAAGTTTTCTCCTAAGTCTGATGTGTTCGAAAAATGTTCTACTGCTAATACTTACCACGCCCCGTATATACAGGGTGTCCCAGAAGTAACGTACGCCCTTCTAGCATCTGGTAGGAAAAAAAAATCTGAGATGAAAAGTCCTCAGTAATTTTTTGATCAGACGCATAGATAATTAATTATGAATTAAAATAAATAGCCAATCAGGTGCGCGCTACAGCGGAAAGGCAGCTCAGAGGGGAGGGATAGGGGAATGCGTTGTAATTGTGTGCGCCTGAAAATGTGCGCGGAGGGAAAATTCCGAAAGCATGTGTGCAAGTGCACACACACACACACGCCTGTGCGCACGTACACTCACACTAGGACACACACACTTGCACACACACACGCACACACACACGCATGCACACACGTGCACACACGCACCCACTTGCATACGCACACTCACGCACACACTTGCACACACACACTTGCACACACGCACGCACACACGCGCACACACCAAACACACACACACTTGCACACTTGCTTTCGGAATTTTTCTTCCGCACACATTTTCAGGCGCACGCAATTACAACGCATTCCCCTATCCCTCCCCTTCGTTGCCTTTCCGCTGTAGCGCGAACCTGATTAGCCATTTATTTTAAGTCATAATTAATTGTCTATGCGTCTGATTAAAGAATTACTGAGGTCTTTCCATCTCAGAATTTTTTTTCCTACCAGATGCTAGAGGGGCGTACGTTACTTCTGGGACACCCTGTATACAAAGTGTTTCATTTAAGTTGACACAAAGAAATATCACAAGAGGGACGCACTTTAGAAAAAAAAAAATGAAACCGAAATTTCACAGTTTGAAGGATCAAAAATGATAGTGCTGGCTGCTATTTTATTTTGTCATGTTGGAGGTCAACTTCAGTTTAAAAAATGGAAACCAATATTATTTATTTCAGAATCATTTTTTTCGTATCAAAATAGATATCTCTTTCCTGTCTGTCTTCATAATATTGGGACATTAAAATTTTTTACCGAATTATTTTGTTAATATTTTGTACTGATCGATTGGGTATCTGTTTGGCTAAATATCCGAAATATCTTAAAAAATGTAGGTTACACAAAAAATCAGACAAAAGTTAGTAGTGTTTTGTGAAGGTAAAAATGATTGTGAAATAAGAAAACGAATTTCAAAATTAAAGTTTACCTAGTTATTAGTGGCAACCTTGAAAATTGCCACCAGATAAAAGATATCCAATACTATGATTTTTGTTCCGTAAAACTGTAAAACTTTGGTTTCAACTTTTTCCCACAAATGCATCCGCCTCGAGATATTTCGTTGTGCCATCTTATGTGACACACCCTGGACAAACTCTATCGTGATAAGATTGTAATAAATATACCATAAGATCAATGAATACATCATTTGGGAAGTGTACAGGCTCGACAAACACGCACTCATTCCCAGGACCCATTTTTACTTTTACTATAACTATAAAACATGGCGTTCCGTTGAAAAATGACCTGAACGATACTTTTTTACTTCGTCCCCAGATCATAAATCTGCATTATAAAGCGGGAGTTTCCCTAAGAAACAATTAAAGCGCTTACCTGGCTGAAATCAAGTTCCTGGCCCAAATTCTGGCTGAGCTATTCAGAGGGGCCTTTAAGACCGTATAATTTTCATTTGAAACATTCTTCAATATAACGCCATGTTTTCAAATAATTACTGTGTGAAAGTCGAAATAGGCCATCCTGTAGATACACATGCATTAGGTGGTTTTATTCAAACTCGATGTTTTTGTTTGTTTATCAAGCATTTATTTTGTAAAAAATACTTGTTGAATTACATTAATCAAAGTATTTTCCCTCGGATGTTACTACTTCCTTCTGCTTCTTTGGCAAAAGCGGAATCGCACGGCGAAGGAATACCCTGTCTTTTCACGCTGTGTAGCCATCCAGCCATTTTTTCTAAGGCACATTGCAGAGAACGGAACAGGCGATAATCACTTGAGGCAAGCCCCGGCGAATGGGCAGGTTGAGGAAGGACCTTCCATTCCAGTTCTATTAGTGTTTTGTTCACCGCCAAAGCAACGGTTAGTCCTGAGCGTTGTCTTGTAGCAGAATCCCTTTTCGGCGATATAATGCTACTGACGGTTGTTTTTCAATAAAATTATCGTTGCAACGCTCTACTGCTGTTGATAACGTTCGGTAGTAACCATTTCCTTGGGTTTCAAGAGCTCATAAAGTACTACTCCCTCCATATCTCGCCAGATACACAGCATGGCAGTGTTACGATGGTTAATCCGTTTTGGCGTTGATGTTGATGATTGGTCAGGAATGACCCATAATTTTTTTGCGCATTTTTCATCCCCAGTTACAATAGTCCAGCAGAAGTTTTTTTGTGACTCCTAAGCAAAGAAATGGTGATGTTTAGTGGATTCGAACTCGCGGCTTCGCACAGCACGTGCGGCAACCATCTCCCTTCTTTCTGTAACTTTTCAATTCCATGCAAATGGCGGGATACTCTTGACTTGTGAACATTAAGGGGGGATATACGCCTAGGTGGTCGAAAAAACCGATTTTTTTGTTGCATTTTCTCGAAGTTTGAGGTCTCCAAAATATCTGGTGAAAACGGCAAGTTAATATTTTGATAAATAAGCCAGTTACAGCCGAGAAAGTGAAACGTGTTTTGCGGCAAGCGACCCTCCGAACAAAGCGTGTCTAGACCTATTTTGTGATTCTATTGTGTTTTTGGACATGCTTGGCTCCAGGTATAACGGAAATACCATATGACTGTTATTCATTACCAGAAATAGACACGTTTTGTCAGTAGCTTGCCGTTCGTGCAACTGTGCGTTACAGTGAATTTTCGTTTGGGAATAAATATTTAGTGAAAAATGGATATCAAAAGTAAAGGTTCTCGAGAAGCTCATCGATCCGGATCTTTTCGCAAAGATCGAAGCAAAAAGAAAATACCGCCCAAAAATCGATGTTCTGCCGAAAAACTTTCGAGATCCAAAGAAGATCCAAACATCGGATATCGAATTTTGAATTTTCTGCCTTATCGGAATGTGTAAAATGCAAAAAGTATGATAGTGATGTTCGATTCTCAATAGAAAGCACTCGAGCACTCGGTTTTAAAATTGTAGTTTCGTGTTCATCGTGCAAACCGACTTTCATTCCTTCGTGCCCGTACATCAACGCAGCTGACGAAATAAATACACGATCTTTTTTTGTTATACGCTTATTAGGGATTTGTTTGCGTGGAGCTATGAAATTTTGTGGACTCATGGATTTACCGCCTCCGCTTCAACAAACGACGTATGAAATGAGAATTAATAACATTCATTCTGCTGCTTAAAGTATTGTTCAATTGGTATTAAAACAAGCTGTAAAAGAAGAACAACAGGAAATAACACAACAAAATTCAAGTGCTGAGATAACAAAACCGACCGTTTCAGGAGATGGTACGTGGCGGAAACGTGGTTTTACCTCATTATATGGAGTTGCGGTTCTCATTGGTCAGTTTACAGGAAAAGTCGTTGATTTTCTTGTAAAATCTTCTTATTGTGCTGGATGTAACTATTGGAATAAACACAAAAATACCGAGCAATATGAGGAATGGAAATCTAATCACAATGAAAATTGTCAGGCCAATCATGAAGGATCGTCAGGCAAAATGGAGGTAGACGCCATGATAGAATTATTTTAAAGATCTGTCGAAAAGCATGGAGATATGTACACTAATTACCTGGGGGATGGCGACTCTAATACGTACACGGGAATAGTAAATGCGAAACCGTATGGTGATGAGATTGAAATTGTAAAGAAAGAATGCGTGGGACACGTTCAAGGGCGACTGCGACGTCTTCGCGGATGCAAGAAAAACAATCCCGGGATCGGCGGCGAAACCAAATTGACGGTAAAGCTTATAAATAAACTGAGCATTTACTATGGTTTAGCTATTCGCAGAAACTGTAACTCCAATAATGACACGAAACAAGCGATATGGGCAACATTCTACCATTACGGCTCAACAGACAGCAAGACTCAACATCATTTCTGTCCCGAAGGCCCCGAATCGTGGTGCAAGTGGCAACAAGCGAAAGCTAAAAAAGAACTGAAAAATTTCCGTCACGATTATTCTGCATTGCCAAAAATGGTGTTAGATGTCATCAAACTAATATACGAAGACCTCAGCAATGACAAATTGTTAGAACGCTGCGTTGGCGGGTATACCCAAAACTGCGATGAGAGCTTCAACCAACTTATTTGGAAGATAGCTCCAAAAACGATGAACAGCGGGGCCAAAATCGTTAACATTGCTGTATTTCTTGCAACATGCATGTTCAACAATGGTCTCACCTCATTATTGGAACTTATGAACGTGTTAGGAATATCGGTTCGATCAGGAGCGCATTTGTACGCTGCGCAAGAAGACGAAACTCGCATAGGGACAGCCGAGCTGCTAGCGCAAAAACAGACAAAAGAAGGTCGAATACGGCGCTGACAACAAAATTTAGAAGCTATGAACATTCCGTCGACCGTAAAAGACCTACACTATGGGCCTGGTATCGATGATTCCATGTAAGTTGACAAATTTCATGATTTATTCATTCCCAAATTTTCAAACGCGTTTTGCTCAAAACCACGTTTTTCAAATCGGTACCCAACATTTCTCGAAAACCAATGATCCGATTGCCTTGTGGTTTTTTGTAGTTATTCTATACACCATTATCTAGTACTTGTCATAGGATTTTTTCCGTTACTTAGTTTTTGTTTTATAGGCAAAATAATAACTAATTTTTGGCCCAAAAATCACTATTTATGTTCAAACGTCCGCCATTTTGTCATAAATCGATATTTTCAAAATCGGCTATGACAAGTACTAGATTATAGTATCTAATTTAATAATCATTTTGGTTTTTTTTCAGATGATTTTTGAAGAAACGCCAGTGGGTACCGTATAGGCAGATTCTTTTACGACGCTCCAAGGATCATACAATATCCTTGTATATTTTTGATATTTTTAAATAAAAAAAATTAAACATATTTTTGAATGTATATACTTTCAGATAATTAAAACCCCAATCCGAAATTTCAAATAGTTTTCTTTGAAAAAATTTACAAAAATGACCTTTTTCCGGCTCCTAGGTGTATATCTCCTCTCAAGCTGTTCAGCCCATTCGTTAAGAGTTTGCGAAACATTTTCCATCCAGCTATGCAGCAGTCGTTGCAATTCGGTATCTTCAGTCTTTCCCGACTGATCTGGTAGTTGCTTCGCACACGGGTCACAATCGCCAGTTGTGAATCATCGAATCTAATCGCTCCACATAGTTTCGAATGGTGTATATTCACCATAAGTCTGTATAAGCAGTTGATGAGTTACAGCGGGACTTTGTTCAATTTCATCGGACAAATTTTCGTCGGTCACAACTTGAAGTTAGTGGCACGAGCCACCTTTCGATTTGACGTAAGCGGCATCTTTTGGTACCAACGTAAAAAATACCTATAGACAACTACAATGGAACAGTGGGTTTCAATGCAGCTACCTAATATATCCCACTACAGATTGAAAAGGACACCCCCCGTGCATACAGGATGTCCTGTAAAATCACATTATACTTGAGGGAAGGCTAGATTGGACCATGATCTACTAGAACATCCAAACTCCTTATCTAGCATGATATTTTCGCTGCGTTTTCCACAAATTGGTTACAATGTTTTTTAGTATCAAAATCGTCTTAAATGATTGCTTTCTTTATTGTATATAAAATGGTTCCAAAAATGTTAGAAGTATCGAAGAACAAAGGTTTGTTCACGGTCTTTTACTTAATAAAAATAACGTCCCTAAACGTGGCCTAAGCAGTGGCGAAAAAAATTATACTGGATTGCCTTGGCGCCCTATTTCAAAAACTTACGCGCTTAATACACATTGCATAAACCGGAACTAGTGATAATCATACCAGAAAGGTGCAAATTTATTGCAATCATTTGAAAGGAAAATGAGAAATGGCTATTTTTGTTTAAAAGGGCTCGTCCTGGCCAATGTATAGGTAAAATGTTTCAAAACAAGACGTACTAGTTTGTACATTTTGTATCAATGTGGAAGGGGGGCAATTTGAACATTTACGTAAAGTTGTTAATAGTATAGCTAGGCCCGTTCTAACGCAGGTCCTCTGAGAGGGGTGCGGGACTGGGGTTCACGCGGGGAGGAAGAGTCGGCGGCGCGGCTGACATCACGCGGGGCGGGGGAAGTCGCTAGAGCAGTGAAGGAGGGGTATATATTGATTATTGATTGATTGATAATTGACTGATTATTGATTGTTATATATTTAGAATTTATAGTTGATTTATTTTTATTTATTAATTTTCATTTGTTTTTATCTTATATTGTTTATTTCATGATTTTTTTTATTTAGCGGCTCTCGCCTGAGAGGTGGAGTTCAAGTATGCATGAGAGAGCGAGAATGAGAGATGGAGCGACCGCATCGCATGCATGTGAGATAGAGCGATTCCTCTGCATGCAAATCGCATACATGTGAGATAGAGCGATTCCTCTGCATGCAAAAAGACATATCCATTTAACTTTAGACATTGAACGATTAAAGCGGTTGGGTTCGTTTGGGTGAAACCCCAAACGAACCCAACTGCCACAAACGTCTTCGAATATCTATTGATGTTCTTCGAACATCTCACGATCGTCTTCGAACGTCTCACGAGCGTATATCGAACCTCTCATGAACGTCTTTGAACGTCTCGTGAGCATAATTTCATATTTTATGCTGGAGATTTGGAATAAATTCGAAAGTCCCAGAGCGAATTCCGCCCATTGGTAGAAACCATTATACCAATATATAGAGGTAAAAAGCATCGTAAGAATGTCGATTAAGCATCACGTGTCATCTCAAGGCCAAAATACCTGGGACATTCGCAAAAGAATAAAATTATGCGAATCATATTGCAAGCACTCCGCGGATCTCGCCGAAACAGTTAATGTCAGCAAAAATCGAAAAGTCTGTAGAAAAATATACAACGAACAAATGCAGACTGCACCAAGGATGTAGGTGTTATAGAAATGGAATATAAATTGTCACTGGGCGGTACAAAAATTCAGCATATATAGGCAAAAGGCAGCGTAAAAATGTCGATTCAGCATCTCATGTCATCTCAAGGTCAAAATGTCTGAGACATTTACGAAAAGATAAAATTATGCGATTAATATTGCGAGCGCTTTGTGGATCTCGCCGAAAAAGTTGATGTCAACAAAATCGTAAAGTTTGTAGAAAAATATATAACGAAAAATGCACACGATACTAAGGATGCAGTTGTTATAGAAATGGAATATAAATCGTGATTGAGAGGTACACACTTTCAGTCAATGTTCGAACTTCCTAGATCGCAGAGTGCCTCGCGGAGAGACATGGCGGATTATATTGAAAAAAAGTCCAATTGGACGACCGCGATTATCGATCGGAAATCGTCAATCGTTGGCAGCTCAGATTACGCGACTTGAAGGCTTCAAGAATTCAGTGCGTCAGCGTTTCATACACACGGGTGCTGGACATGACAATCATGGATTTATATGGCGAGAAATTGATACGGCGTTCGAGGGTCGTATCTTGACTGGTGTAGTCATAAATCACAACCACGTCGAACCTCAATAATTACTCAAAGATGCTAGTGATGTCGTGCTTTCACGCTGTAGTGTCTGCGCGGGGAAAGCAAGGACGAATACGAGGTGTTCGTGGTCAAGACATCCGGGTCCGGCTTACAGTAGCGAGGATTATCCCCACTCCCTCACGCGTACCTATAATCACGCATACACCACACTCCCTTCTGTTGAGTTGTGATCTCGCTCGGCCACGCATACATACTTATATATAATAGTGTATAATATATATGTAGTAGTATAATGGTATATAATCTATTTCTTATTTTCCATTTGCCACGATGTTCGATGCCGTGCTTTTTCCAGCTATTCGTGGCGATCGACGTAAATTAGGAGTTTCTCCTGTCTCGCTCTTATTTTCCGTGCTCCGGGATTGCTTATTTAACTCTCGCCGTACGCTACGCTTTCTCAGCTGGTATATGTGTCGCTCGACGATGTTCCCGGTTTCGAGTTTGGCCTTGTATGTTACCGGCCCCAGTTTTTCTTAAACTACTGCTTGCACCCACGCGGGACTGTTGACGGTGAAGTATTTTGACCAGACCGCCTCATTTTCGCAGAACGCCACTACTCTCCTCCCTCTCGAGTTTCTCACCTGCCTATCTGTCTCGAGGTTCTGTTTATTTTCTACGCTCGGTCGCAATAAGTCTAATTTTGTTCGGATCTCACGACCCAACATCAATTTCGCCGGCGCCTCGCCCGTAGTACAATGTTTTGACGTCCTGTATTCGAATAATATCGTATCTATCGCTGCTTGTACCGGTTTTTTTTGCTTTAACAGTATTGTTTCTTTCCGCTTAAACGTCTTGATGAAGTTTTCCGCAGCTCCGTTCGATGCCGGATGCTTCACGGCAGAGAACATATGTCTTATTACTATTTTTTTTACAAACTCGGCGAATACGCTGCTAGTATACTGCGGCCCGTTGTTGCTCACTATTTGCAGTGGCAGACCGAATTGCGAGAATACTTTTCGGAACGCGTCTACAGTTTTCTCTGCCGTTGTTGATTTCATTAGAATTACCTCCGGCCATTTCGTTCTCGCATCGATTATCACGAGAAAGTTATACCCTTGGCACGGTCCTATGAAGTGTGTATGGATTCTGTGCCAGGGTTTTTCCTGACCATTTCCACGGATTTATTTCGCTTTTGATAGGGTTGTCTTAAACCTCTACGCAAACTCGACTCGCTCTTCCTATCTCTTCTATCTCTTTGTCCAAGTTTGGCCACCAAAAGAATGATCGTGCGGTCGTTTTCATTTTTACAATGCCGGCGTGTGATGCGTGTAGCTAATTTAGTATTACGAGTTTGAGTTTCTCTGGGATGACAACGCGGTATCCCCACATGATGCAATCTTGATCGACCGTTAATTCCTCTTTTTTAATCGCAAATGGTTCAATGTCGTCGTCGATCTCTTTTTTGGGTGGCCAGCCATTTCTCAGTCATAGTTGTATGCGGCCTAATCGTCGATCTTTTCGTGTTTCTCTCGCAATTACCTTATGATCTAAATACGTGAACGATTCTTCCTCTACATAGATGATGTATGTATATTCTACCGTTTTGTCCTCCTCTCAGGGCATCGGCAGCCGCGATAACCCGTCTGCACAATTCTCTTTAGATTTTACGTACTCGATATCATAGTCGGAAGCATTTAGAAAGTTCGTATATATCTGTAGCCTACGCGCCGCCATTATCGGAATGCCTTTCTTTTTTCCCAAATATGCGGACTAACGGTTGGTAGTCCGTGCGTAACAAAAATTTCCTCCCGTATACATAGTCGTAGAACTTAGTGACTCCAAAAATTATTGCACGCGCTTCTTTGTCGATTGGAGCGTAGTTCGCTCTGGGACGGCGCTTTTGACGCGTACGGAACAAGACAATCACCTTCACGCGTAACATGCGAAAGTATAGCCGAAAGTCCGTAGTCTGAAGCGTCGCACGTTAACACGACTTTTTTTATCCTGGTCAAAGTTTACCAGTACTCTTGGGGATTTTAACTCTTTTTTGGCTCACTCGAATGCCCTTTCGCCTGCGGCCGTCCAGTGGAATTGCTCTTTCTTCAAACCTTCATACATTGGCTTCAAGTTTGCTGCTCGGTCCTCGATAAATTTGTCGTAGTAGTTTATCATGCCTAAGAACGCCTGCAATTCTTTGACGTTTGTCGGCCTTGGCGCCTCGATTATGGCGGCCACTTTGTCTTTAAGTACGTGTACCCCGTTCTTATCTATTTGTAATCCGGGATCGCTAACTTTTCTTTTGAATAGCTCACATTTTGATTTTCTAAGTTTTAGTCCGCATTCCGACAATTTGTCGAGAACCTCGGTCGTTTTTTCGACGGTTTCTTTTATTGTTTTCCCCTTTATTATATTGTCGTCTAAGAAGATCGTTACATTCCGCATTCCTGCGAAGATGCTTTCCATTTCGCGTTGGAAGTAGCCCGGAGCTGACGCAATCCCATACGGCAATTTGTTGTACTAACAGAGGCCCTTGTGCGTGTTAATTGTGAGATATTTTTTCGATTCTTGACTCAGCGGTATTTGCGCGTACGCCTCTTCTAAGTCTATCTTGGAAAAATATACCCCCCCTTGGAGATTCGCCACCAGATGCTCGATCATAGGCAATGGGTACCTATCTATGAGTATGTTCGGGTTTACCGTGATTTCATAATCCCCGCATAGTTGTACGGTTTCATCTGGTTTGATTATAGTAACTATGGGCGTACTCCTGTCGCTAACTTCTACCGGCGACAATATTTTTTCCTCTATTAACCTTTCAATTTCTGCTGATACTTTTTCTTCCAACGCAGTGGAATCTTGATTGAGCTTTAAAGTATACCGGAGCCGTGTTCGTTCGCATTCGGATTACAAACTTCGATTTTCTATAAGTCCCGAGGCCTCGTGGAAACGAACTATGAGCGAGCCCCAGTCGCCAACTTCTACCGGCGACAATATTTTTTCCTCTATTTATCTTTCAATTTCTGCTGATACTTTTTCTTCCAAGGCAAATGGAATCTCGATCGATCTTTAATGGGCTATACCAGTGTGAACGCTGAAAATTTGGATGATTTTCGGGAATTTTTTGGAAGAAAAGTACTCAATTAAATGTTTCGGAAAAATAAGACTATATTTGGCTATATTTGACCTATATTGCATCATTTTTTCATAGAAAAATATTGAGATCCAAGCAACTTATGCGTTGCCTTCGGAGGCGTAAAAAAAAAGTTCCTTTACTGCTGACATGATTCCGGCCGATTGAGTAGCAGAAACGGAAAAGGAAAAAATGTCGTTAAACTGGAAGGTATTTCCTGCACAATGATGTAGGATTTTCGAAAAATATCAAAATCTAACAAAATGGCGTAGTTATGAAAAAAAGTCTGTTTGCTTGCCTATAAAATGGTCGTCTTTTCAATGCCTGATCGTCAATTTTCATCCCATCAATATCCTACGTCACCGTAGAGTAAATATATTCAAGAGTACTCAGTTCAAATTTCAAGTCGATCGGATAATTGCTCTTTGAGTTACAATGTCAGCAAATTTGAAAAATCTCATTTCGAGAAAAACGCGTTGAAAGATTTAATTATCGATTTTTGCAAGATAAAATGTTATAAATGATAATGGTATTCTCGAAAGTAAAAAGTGTCGTAAAAGGCACAACAAAAATCGATTTTTTGAAAGTGTCACTGGTATAGCCCCTTGACGCCATGTGCCACACGCCAGAAAATTTCGACGCGGCCTCTCGTTACGTCGGTAGCGCAGATCTCGCAGTTTTTATAAGGAGACGGCACGACCGTGGGGTCGCGGATTCGGCCGCATTTTTTTGTGGTGAAAGAGGACCCCTAGCAACTCACGTGGTTGAAGTAGTAGGACGCACTACTCGGAAAATTCCAAGAAAAATCGATTCAAAGTTTCTTAGGCGCCATACGAATTTAAAATGCCAGGCACTTGTCGAGCCGCCGTCTAGTCTAGACGGTTAGGGCTCGGTCTTTTGCGCCGGAGGGCTTGGGTTCGATTCCTCCTTCGGATCTTTTTTTTCCTTTTTTTTGTTATCCCAACAATTATTCAAAAACAATTATTTAAATTATTTCCCATCCTTACATTATTTCTTTTTAATTTATTTACATTATTTTTGAAAATTATTTTCTTTTTTTTTCCAATAAAAAAATTCACAACGGTGGGTTTTTTAATTTTTAATTGTACAGTATATGAGGAGGAACATTGGGTTTTTAATGAGAATAACAAAGTCGATTAGAAAAAATTCAATTTTTATTCATATAATAATTATATACAAAAATCGCAGTGGTAATTATCGTATAAACAAACAACGCAATATTTTTTGCATCTTGCGCAACATATAAAAGCGGATTTGTTACAATCGCAGGGAGTTTGCAATACATCCATACAAAAACATGTCCCATTAACATTCATGAAAATGCTTCTAGTACCTGATAATTTTGAGGTAAACCAGGTGTATTGAATCATATCTCGGAATATTGGTGATGGTAATTGACGGTGAATTATTGAATGGATTTTTATACAATCTTCCCGGGAATTGGTTTCACGATTTTGCTCTACCAATTCGCTGCAATTTAGCAAGCGCTTTATGAAATTTTTAGCTTGTTTGTAAACATTTGTCTTGTCTAGAAACATTTTCATGAATGTTTCATGTTTGGGACATGTTTCTGTACGGATGTATTGCAAACTCTCTGCGATTGTAAAAAATCCGCTTTTATATGTTGCGCAAGATGTCGCAAAAATTATTACTTTGTTTGTTTCTACGATAATTACCACTGCGGTTTTTGTATATAATTATTATATGAATAAAAATTGAATTTTTCCTAATCGACTTTGTTATTTTCATTAAAAACCCAATTTTCCTCCTCATATACTTTACAATGAAAAATAAAAAACACCGTTATGAATTGTTTGATTGGAAAAAAAAGAAAATAATTTAAAAAAATGAAACTAAAAAAAAATTATGTAAATAAATTTTCAAAAATAATGTAGGGATGAGAAACGTTTTGAATAATTGTTGGGATAACAAAAAAAAAAGAAAAAAAAATTAAGATCCGAGATCTTTAATTAAGTCTAGACTAGACGGCGGCTCGACAAGTGCCTAACACTTTAAACTCATAAGGCGCCTAAGAAACTTTGAATCGATTTTTCTCAGAATTTTCCGAGTAGTGCGTCCTACTACTTTAACCACGTGAGGTGCTAGGGGTCCTCTTTTACCACAAAAAGATTCGGCAAAATCCCCGACCCCACAGTCGTGCCGTCTCCTTGTTAGCTACGACTGACTACCGACGGATGGTGCAACGCTCGCGAATTTGGCCCCGATACTTCACACTGGGACGAAGAGTCGAGGCCGCGTAGTCGACGATCGCTAAACGCGCGCGCGCGCGCGTGTGTGTGTATGTCGATACGCCGGCCGCGTGCGGAAGAAGGCGACGATCGCTAAGCGCGCGTGTGTGTGTGAGTGTGTATCTGCGCTACGCTGCCCGCGTGCAGAGAGCAAAGGCGAGGATCGCTAAGCGCGCGTGAGTGTGTGTGTGTATGCACACAACTACGCTTAGCGACCATGGTACGCTTGGAAACATGCGCTCGCTCGGCAGGAGTTCGGTAAAACATTGTTACAGCTTACATTGTATATACAAACGGCCTCGGATCGATTTCTTTTTTTGACGACGGTCATCGGTGGAAATTTTATTCGATTGAACTTTCTGGCAAACGCGATCCGCTAGAGACTCGTCGTGTGGAAGGGTGCTGGCATTTACCCATGCTTTTTAATTTGAATAAATAAGCTCGAGCACTATTTGTAATCTCGATGCCGCTTATCGTCGACGAATTCGATCGCTGCCAAAATCTCGAGCAAACGAGATTGCTCGAAACTCACTCTACAAAAAAGTGGTAAAATTTTACAACGCTCATTGTTTAAACAAATGCGTTCGGAATTTTTATCTCTGCCAAGGTTCATCTTTGGCAGGTTCTCGGAGGGTCAACTTCTCGAGCAATAAATATTGCTAGCCTCGCTGTACGGAAGAGCGGTAAAATTGTTCGATTGCCAATTGTTTAAACAAATGGCCTCAAATCAATGTCTTTTGTCGACGACGGTCATCGGTGTAAATTCCATTACGGTTGAACTTTCCAGCAAACGGGGTGTTTGCTAGAGACTCGTATTGTGGAAGGGTGCTGACATTCTCCCACCCTTTTTTAATTAATTTAAACAAATAAGCTCGAGGACTATTTTGAATCTCGATGCTGCTTATCGTCGACAAGTTCGATCTCTGCCAAAATCTCGAGCGAGCGAGATCGTTCGAGACTTACTTTACAAAAGAGTTGTAAAATTTTACAATGCTTATTGTTTAAACAAATGCGTTCGGAATTTTTCTCTCTGCCATGACTTTTTTCGGCAGGTTGTCTGCGGCCGACCAAATTCGCGAGCGAACGAGATCGACCGAGCCTCACGTTGCGAAAGAGTGGTGAAATTTCATAATTATTGCTAAAATAAAAACGTTTAGCATTTTTTCTCTCTGCCGGGATTTATCTTCGGCAGGTTCCAAGGATCGAATTTTATAGCAATGACGATCGCAAGAGTCTCGCTCTACAGAAAAGCGGTGAAATATTACGATCGCGATATGTTTAAAGGACACTTCACACACGTTTTTCTCCAAACCACGTTTTCGAAATCAGGACCCAGCAGAACTCGAACAATTTTCGTCCAATTGACCAATCCAATTCCTTCAATTTTTCAAAGTGTTTTTTGAAGCGCCGTATCAACGTGAAAAATGGTCGCATTGAGATAAAAAAAAACATTATGAAGCTTCAAGTTTCTAGTTTCGAGATCTGTCGGCAAAACAAATTTGTAAGCTACTGTTATCGCGCAATGATAAAAAATAGCGAGAGAAAATTTGTTTCCAAATTTTTTGGGTTTTTTTTTCAAGGGTCCATGCGCTCGAGAATGTTATTTCAGTTCAATACATGTATAGGTCAGTTAGCTTGTTTATTCAGCTTCAATTTGGTTTTTTGTCTCTCTACGTCAATTTTTTCCTCAGATATCCGACTTTGAATGTAAAAAGATTCTTTTGTCTTCGATCATCGATATCTCAGCAACCAATGATTGCACGGGCAGCTTTGAAAACTTAAATAAATTTCCTACACGACCCTTTCATTGATTTTTTAGAAAAAAAAAACATTTTTTTCACCATCAATATTAATTTGAAAAAGGACAAAAAATGACTTTTTATGGTTTTTCAGTGAATGTACTACTATTTTATATATTATAGTAAATGTACAATACTTTAAATATTGATGGAAAGACTAATATTGCCCGGTTGTTTTTCTGCTTAATGTACCCCCAATAGGCCTGTACATTTTCAATTTGATCCATCGAACCGTTTTTGCGGACCGATTCATGAAAGTTTTACAAAACAACGGAAGAAGTGTATTGTTCCTAAACATCGTGTAATCATCATCAGAATGAAAAAACCAATTTTCTTTTACTTTTTTCACAACTTTGCACTAGTTGCTTGTTAAAGAAAAAAAAATCGACAAATTTCAATTGTTTTTTCTTTAAATTTGTCAAACTTTTCAGGAAACAATACTGACTCATTTTGTACACGTTTCGTCCTTTGCGCACCATAATTTCACTCATCTTTAATTGCATTAATTAAAAGTTAATACCCCCAAGCTGTATTCACTAGTCGATCTGAGAACTTGTATGAGATTAATTCTCGATATTTTCTGCGAAGGTTATTAGGGTTACAAAAAAATACTTTCTTTCAAAACTGTTCTTTTTTTTAAGAAAAAACCAATAAACATTTTTGTTAACTAACCTTTTTTGGTAATTTTTTTCTACCTTCTGGTAAAAAAAATTAATCTAAAGTTTTTGTAAACTTTAACTTTCTTCAATTTTTGTTCATGCCTAGTTTGAAAAAAAAAAAACTGTTTTCTGGAACCCTAATAACCTTCGTAGAAAACATCAAGAGTTAATCGCATAAAGGTTCTCAGATTGACTATTCAATACAGCTTGGGGTTATCAACTTTTAATTAATGCAATTAAGGGGAGATGTACACCTAGGAGCCGGAAACAAGGTCATTTTTGTAAATTTGTTCAGGGAAAACTATTTGAAATTTCGGATTGGGGTTTGAATTATCTAAAAGTATATACATTCAAAAATATGTTTAATTTTCTTTATTTAAAAATATCAAAAGTATATAAGGATATTGTATGATCCTTGCAGCGTCGTAAAAAAATCTGCGTATGTACCCACTGGCGTTTCTTCAAAAATCATCTGAAATAAAACAAAAAAGATTATTAAATTAGATACTATAATCTAGTACTTGTCATAGCCGATTTTGAAAATATCGACTCATGACAAAATGGCGGACGTTTGAACATAAATAGTGATTTTTGGGCCAAAAATTAGTTATTATTTTGCCTATGAAACAAAAACTAAGTAACGAAAGAAAAATTTTATGACAAGAACTAGATAATGGTTCATAGAATAACCACAAAAAACCTCAAGGCAATCGGTTTGATGGTTTTCGAGAAATTTTGGGTACCGATTTGAAAAACGTGGTTTTGAGAAAAACGCGTTTGAAAATTAGGGAATGAATAAAACATGGAATTTGTCAACTTAAATGGAATCATCGATACCAGGCTCATAGTGTAGGTCTTCTATGGTTGACGGAATGTTCATAGCTTCTAAATCCTCGGCCTCGACCATCTAGGTGTATATCTCACGTTAAACATGCGTGAAATTATAGTGCGCAAAGGCCGAATCCGGTAAGAAATGAGTCAGTATTGTTTCCTGAAATGTTTTACAAAGTTAAAAGAAATATTTTTAAAAATTGAAATTTTTTGAATTTTTGTTCTTAAATTTAACAAGAAACTAGTGCAAAGTTGTGAAAAAAGTCGAAGAAAATTGGTTTTTCCATTTTGATTATTATTACACGATGTTTAGAAACGATACACTTGTGCCTTTCATTGTTCTGTAAAACATTGATCAATCAGTCCGGAAAAACGGTTCGACGGATCAATTTGAAAATTAACAGGGCTATTAGGGTTACATTACGCTTGAAAAAAGAACGCGGCAACGTTAGTGTTTCCATCAATATTTGTAAAGTAGTAGCAGATATACTGACAAACCATAAAAAGTCACTTTTTGTCCTTATTTCAAATCAATGTTAAGGGTGAAAAAATGTTTTTCTGAACGATCAACGGAAGGGGCTGGTAGGAAATTTGTTCAAGTTTTCAAAGCTGCCCTTTAATTCCCGTTGCGATCATTGGTTGCTGAGATATCGATGATCAAAGACAAAAGGATCTTTTTTCATTTAAAGTCGGATATCTCAGCAAAAAAGTTACGTAGAGAGACAAAAAAACTAAATTAAAGCTGAATCGACAAGCTAACTGACCTATACATTGAGTTACGTGGAAAAAAAAATTAACTAGCCCGTAAATCCTTGAAAAAAAACAAATAAATTTGGCAATTTTTTTCCTCCGCTATTCTTATGATTGCGCGATAACAGCAGCTCACAAAAAAAATTTGCCCAAAAATCGCGAAACTAGAAACTTGAAGCCTCAAATGCTTTGTTCTATCTCGATGCGACCATTTTTCACTTCTAAAACTAACATTATTAACGAAAATACTTCACTCTTAGTTCCAGGATTAAATTTACGATAGTTCTACTGCGTTCCGCGGAGAGAGTATGAGGTTGAAGTTTGTATCGTTGGAACGCAACGAAAATTAATATTTGTGAATTCCTTAAATTTATTTTGGCAAACTTTGCTTACAAAAATCTAACCATTTTTTAAGATGTTTATTTAGCCATCTACAATATCAATCTTCAAGAAAGATTTTCTATAACAATGAAAATATAAAAAATAAAATGTAAGCAAATGCTTTTGTTGCGTTCCAACGATGCAAAGTTCAACAGCGTAGAGAGGGTTGATTGAAAATATTTTTTATTGCTTTCTTTTTTAAAAAAACTAAAAAAACGGTCGAAAATGGGCAGTGACGGTGATGTCCTCCTTCCTTGACACACTGCGTCATTTTGACCTGAATGAATTTGAAATAAAATGCTGACTTTCCCAAAATTCAAAGTTTTCAATAATTTTTTACAACAATTCAACTTCAGGCTTTCCGAGTTGCTAAAGACTTGCCCTGTGGAAAGGTGGTGACATCTTACCATCCGTTTTAATAAATTTAAACAAATACCTCGACCACGATTCATATACACTTTGTCCGCCGCTCGCCTCACCAAGGCATGGGTACGGTGCTGATGCATCAGACGACGGAGATTCAGCCCGGACAGTGACTTATTCTCCTCGCAAAGTTTCATCGGAAATATTTTGTCCATAGTCCACCAGGGAACGGAGAAGAAACTGCGTTACGCTGGTTTTTCTCGAAACAATTTTTCAAAACGGCACGCAGCATAACTCCATCAATTTTCATTATTTTCACTCCAAATTTTAAGTACATGTTTAAAATAACATTCCAAAAAGAAACACGTACGGGATTTTGTATGAGTTAGTTATAACATTAGTTATTACCAAATGATTGTCCTTTTTTCTGTCGAAAATTAAGTTTTCGGTTAAATGCTTCCCAATTACACAAAAATCAATATTTTCACAATCCTCTACGTATTTCTCTAGCTATACTCGTGTGAATTAATAGAAATTTCTTAATTTTATTCTAAAATCAAATTTGCGTCAGCTATACTGCGTGCCGCAGAGCGTCTCAAATTCAACATGCCTCGCCAGAATGGCTCCAGCATCACCTTTTGGCATAATTTTTTAATATACATTCCATTTTGTTCACTCGAAGGTATGACTAATAACATCCTTGACTATTCATGTTCTCTTATTTGTCCTTCTACAAAAAAAAATCGCGAATTATCACTCAATTTTGGACGTTTACAGTTAAGCCCTTATGGTAAAACGAGCGTGCGCTCTTGATTTCTATCGATTTTGTTCAAATTTTAACCAGACATTGTTCATATCATTATGCAAGTTTGAGTGAAATTTCAGAACAGTTGACTATTTAGATTGGGAGATAATGGATTTTTTAATAGCAACTTTCAACACTGCAGGGTCTGCATTGGCCGAAAGTCAGGTCAAATAATTCGGCGTACCATCATGATGGGTTATTAATTTTGAAAGAAAATTATGATTAGATAGCAAACTAGTTAGGGAACGAGTGAAAACAGTTTGGATGGTCTTTACTATTCTGTTTTGCTAAAGACGTTCTGTAACGACAGAATAACTCTCGGTAAAAAATATTTGTTCCATATAATAAGAAGACATTATGCAACACCGTAGAACAGTATTGTTCAATATTTTGAGAAAAAAGATAATTATCGTGTTCCTAAAGTTGAAAACTTTTAACGTAAAAAAATATTTGCGTTACAAACATTAATATTTTATGTTGCTTATGTTATTGCCTTGTGTCTTTTTATAGAGGACAAATATTTGTTACGGAAAATTACTCCGTCTAAATTTCAATGCAGACCCTACAGTGTTAAAAGTTGCAATTTTAAAACCCATTATCTCTGAATCTAATTAGTCGACTGTTCTGAAATTTCACTGAAACATGCATAATTATACGAACAATGTCTGGTTAAAATTCTACCTTAACGTGTTCAATCGTTGATCATTCAATTCTGACGGGCTGGAGGTTTGGACCCGTCGACTCTGAGTATGAGATGATGGTAGCCGTAACCATTGAGATGCAAGAAGGCCCTAGCGTCCTCGCCCTTTGTTTTGAAACGTACATACGTAAGCGAAAGGCCTTCCGCAGATTGGTGGTGCGATCCATGGCGAGATATTGTTCCTTGAGGTCAGCCTCGCTGGAGCTCTCGGAGCGATTGGAGACTGCGGTGATATCCTTGCGACAGTGAGGCTGTATATTGTGGCCGCGACGATTGACGCGGTTTCTCTTCCTCGGCAGTATGTACTTACTGCCCTGGATAAATCCATTGGTCCATCTAGATGGTAAATCCGACGCTACATTAGTTCTGGTTCCTACATGATAGCCCGGTACCGTACCTACTACGTGTGTGCGTATGGTATCGGTACCAGTATTAGTATGGTGAGGATACAGAACCGGTATATTTTACTATTGCACAGTGTACCGGTACCATACTAGTAACACGTACATTTGCGTGTAGCGGTTTAGTACCGTGCAGGTACACCGTAGGGTACTATCTCTGTACGCCATACCAATAGTACGCTCGATCATCAGGGTGAAGCTATCGAGGAATCGCCACAGGTCCACAAATCATCCGTGTTTGAGACGTGACAGTTTAGCGTTCGTAGACAAAGGGTGTTGAACTTTCGTGCCTCATTTTGATCGCGCACTGCTCAGGAAATCGAAAATATGCTATCTGCGATTTTTTTCACGAATAAATCCCGAGGTATTTCTGCGAAGAGCAAATAAACTTGAGTTTCTTGCATCGGAGCCATTGGCTATTTGACACATCAGCGAGCGGGAAAGCAATGCGAGGGAAGATCGCGGCAAATGAGAAAGTACGTAAATTGAGGTTATGAGGTTATAGCACGTACGTACCTTGACTTTCGGTGTTTTCTCCTTCGGCTTCTTGCTGTCACTATGTTCCTCGATCTTCTTCGTGTAATCGGCCGCGGCGGTATTCCCATCGATTATTTCTTTGTCGGGCTTCGTTGTCGGGATTTCTCGTCGGTGGTGTGCCGGCGTCCTGAGGCGTTTTTAACAGCAAAAAAACTCACCAAAACGCGACGAAAAGAAAAACTCCACTCTATCACGCACTATTCGCATTCTATATCACGCTCTATCACACACATCGTATGAAATATTTTTCGAACTAATGTGCGAGATTATAGCTCCGGCTTTCGACCTGTCAAAAAATAAATTGTTCCGGACGGAGGCGAGCGCGGTCAATAAAAACAGGACGAAGTGAGCTGCCCACCGCCAGTGAGGAAACGGATGAACTGAACGCTCGGTCCGGTACCTGATATTTTGAGCTTTGTTGGTATATTTTTGCTAAATATATGTAAAAATTGCAAAATGCTTTTTCTCCGCCATTTGTTCATGAAAACAGGTGAAACAAAGCTTAAAATGTGTGCTTTTTCACGTTCCAGAGGATGACTCTTAGAAAATCACTGAAAATGCGATGCAATGGTTAATAATTCACCATTTTTTCGCACGGTAACTACAAACTAAATTTATTTTCGAAATTTTGGATAATGGAGGGATCATCCCCTCGGAGCAATCGTCCTGCATGCACACAACAAATTTCATTCCAATCGGTTGTTCCGTTTGGGAGAATTCTCTTTTTAAAATTTCGAAGCGGCCGGAGGCGTGTGGCACATCGCTTTAAAGTATACCGGAACCGTATTCGTTCACATTCGGATTACAAACTTCGATTTTTCATACGTCCCGAGGCCTGGTGAAAACAACTTGTCGTATTTAAAAAAAATTCTTTTGCCGCATCGCGTCTTGTTCTGTCTGTCGTCTTCCGCGGATTCTTGTTTGCTTTTTATTTCCGTTTTGTGAATTCTATTTTTTTCCTGGTCTACTTTCAATGGCCATAGTCCTAACGCGTGCAACCAATCACCACCTATGAGCGGCATTCCTGTTTTTCCGACTACGAATAGATTGGCATTCGTTGCAATCGTGCCATAGTTTATTTCGATATCGCGTAGTAACTCCATTGGCTTCCCCTTGCCCCGGCCATAGTAGCTCATTGTTACATTTGATTTCTCGAGTCGCAGCTTTGGGAAATATTTTTATTTATCCAATTCGCTTATCAGTGAGACTGACGACCCGCTATCGACTTCCATACTTAACGGTCGGTTGCTTATTCTTCTCTCCAAGTATTGCGGTTCGACTTTTAAAATCTTATTGTTATGGAGAGTGATTGACAATAAATCCGCTATGCTCCCTGACTCGCTGTCCGATTTGCTCGCGCTTGACTGTCGCTCGCCGGTTTCGACGTTTTTCACGTTTTTTTTTACCTTCCCTCGCCGCTCGACTCTCGCTAGCCGGCTTTGACGTTTTTCACGTTTTTTTCTTTAACTTCCCCCGCCGCTCTGCATACCGCCTGTAGGTGTCCGATCTTTCCGCATTTGTCGCACTCTTTGCTTCGGTGCCAGCAATCTCGTCGGTGATGATTCGGCTTCCCGCAGCATGAGCAGCGTTGACCAGTCGCTCTGTTTTGTTGACGCGGCCGACTTGGTGTCGTTCTCGCTCGCTGATCTCCTTGCCTCGGGCTCCACGAGTTTGTATACGATTTCTGTCGGCATCTTCGTCTCTTTCAGTACCGCCTTCCATTGTCTCCGACTCCTATTTCTCGACCGCCTGATGTGCCCCTTCTATGGCTGTTGCTATTTTTATCGCTCCTTCCAGCTCGCGCAGCGCTTCATTTTCACTTTAAAATTTACATTTGCTTGCTAAACCGCGCAAGCCAACAAAGTATTGGGTGGCTGATTCGTCGTCCTCTTGTTTCCGTTCTCAGAATCGCTGCCGCAACACTGTTTCGTTCACTACCGGTTTTAAATAATTTTCCATTTTCGTTATTATTTCTGTCAGCTCCGTTTCCTTTGACTTTTTTGCAGCGCACACTTTCCGCACGACACTGTATTTCTCTGCGTCAATTTTCGTAAGCAAAATTGCTTTTTTCTTTGCCTCGTCGTCTATTCCCTTCGCCTCGAAGTACAGCTCGATGCGCTCGACGAATTCTTCCCATTCGTCCGTTCCGAGTTTGAAATCCAGCTTTACGGTGTACTCCAATTTTGCCGATCCCCGTTGCGCTGTACCTGGACCTTGATTCTCCTTTTTGCAATCCTCTCGTAACAATCGTCGTAGATCGTCTAATCTGGATTCTTCGTCCGCTTCAATGGCTCTGCTTCTTAGGTCTTCAATGATTGCCTCTTTGGATAGGTTTTGTATCCACGCGATGCCTTTTTTTTACCGACATTTAGCATTTTACTCGTCACTGTTCCTTTTACTTGGTTCGAATTATCCATGTCGCCACTGTAGTGTCCGCGCGGGGAAAGCAAGGACGAAGACGAGGTGTTCGTGGCCAAGACTTCATTTCGACAGCCGGGTCTGGCTTACAATAGCGAGGATGATCCCCACTCTCTCACGCATACACCACACACGCGTTCAAACCATTATCAACAATCATCGTAGTGTGAAAATTAATACCTTTTTTTGACGGCGTATCTGTGGCGGGTGCCGAGCGTGCAAATAAAAGCATAAATACCAAAAACTATGAACTTTTTAATACGTCTGATTTACGCGAGTGGTACGATCAAAGAATTATTGAGCTTATTGCGACATCACTCGAAGAGTTTCAGGAACGCGACGGCGGGTGGGCATTGTCACGGATATGTAACTTGACGATGAATATAAATAAATATAACCCAATGCGTGCGGGATGCCATATAATGTTATCGCGGTCGATAATGCTGAAAAGAGCAGTTATTAATCTGAAATCGAGTGATCAAACATGTTTTGCATGGTCCGTAGTCGCTGCTCTTTATCCAGCCCAACGTGACAGTGCGCGTGAATCTTTATACCCACACTACGCGACAGCGCTAAATGTTCAAAACATTGAATTTCCAGTGACTCTGAATCAAATTTAAAAATTTGAAATTCGCAATGACGTTTCAATCAATGTATACACCATTGAGAACGATAGTACTCTTCCCATTCGCGTGAGTGAGCGAAAGAGAGAAAAGCATGTCAATTTGCTCTACGTTGAAGATCCGCAGTAAAACATCGTTTGACATTTCGCGTGGATCAAGAATTTATCAAGGCTCGTCAGCTCGCAATTAAGCTAGAAGCATCATCGAAAATACATCCGTGATCGGTACGTAGATTTGATATAATTTAATATATGAAAATAATTATATCGAATCTGATATTTTATTTCTTTTCGCAGATGTCTACACTACTTTCATTCAGAGCGAAAATTATAAGTGCACACTGTGGACTGTGGCCAGATCAACGACTGTGCTGTCCGTGTATCTAACGATGCGAACAAGTGGCTCACTTTTAATACCTTCAATTATAAGAACCGACCTCCTTTCGTAATATACGCCGATCTTGAGTGCGTTCTTGCGAAAACATGTACCAACACCACGAGGTTTTTTCGTATCGCATACTACGTACATTGTTCATACGATCAATCATTATGCAGATATGAATCGCGCCGTAGTAGCGATTGCATTGCATGGTTCGCCGAAGAACTAAAAAGTGCAGCTTTGCATGTAAAATATATTTTATCTTCAAATATCCCCATGGTACAGTTACCATCCGACGAGGAGCTTAAATTTCGAAGCGGGATTAAGTGTCACATATGTGAAAAAGATCCTGCACAAGCCGACACACGAGTTCGTGATCATTGTCATTTGGCTGGGCGTTATATACGCCTCGCCCATTCGAATTGCAATCTAAATTTCAAACAATCTTTTTTCATTCGGGTAGTTTTTCACAATTTGTCTGGCTATTATGTGCATTTTATAATCAAGGAAGTAGCCAACGCGTTCGAAGGGAAAACTTACGTGCTTCCAATAACAAAAGAAAAATATATTTCGTCTACGAAAACTGTTCAAACTACTACCGAAGAAACAAAAAACCAAATTAAATTACGCTTCATCGGTTCATATAAATTTCTAACCATAAGTCTTGAGAAACTGGCAGCATTTTGAACGACAAACTGAAAATTTTACGCTCAAAATTTGATAACCTACCGATGCATCATTTCACATTATTAACATGAAAAGGTGTCTTCCCGCACGAATACATTGACCATGTCGGCAGATTGGAAGACACGTGTTTGCCGCCGCGCGACGCATTTTACAGTTCTTTGACCGGGGAAACCACCAGCGCGAGCGAGTACGTTCACGCTGAGAATGCCTGGGAGCGGTTTTCCATTCAAACGCTTGGTGAATATGGCGATTTGTATTTGAACACGGATGTCTTGTTATTAGCAGATATTTTTGAAAAGTCCCATGATACCTGTATTGAAAGTTATGGGCTTGATCCGGCGTATTATTGAACTCTTTCCGGATATACTCGGGACGCCATGTTGAAATATAAGCACATTACGTTTGAATCATTGGCTGACATCAACATGATTTTATTCATCGAGCGTGGTATACGCGGAGGTTTAAGCCAATGTTGAAATAGATATGCACACGTACATGCAATTGTACGATCCATTAAAATCATCATCATGCCAGGCTACATTCTCGAAGTCGATCTCGAATATCCGCAACGTTTACATGATTCGCACGGTGACCTTCCGTTTTGTCCGACACGCGACAAACCACCTGGCAAGCGCCAAGAGAAATTGCTCGCAACCGTATGTGACAAGAAGCGTCACGTGATATACTATCGTAATTTGTAGCAGTGTATACGTCATGAACTTAAAGTAGCGAAAATACACAGAATTTGAAATCCACTCATTCCCCCTGGTTGCGTCTTGTACATCGAATTGAACACGCAGTTTCGCACACGTGCTACAAATAATTTCGAGAAAAATTTGTATAATCTAATGAACAATGCAGTATTCGGCAAAACGATGGAAAACGTGCGAAACCGTGTAGACGTGAAACTTGTAACAAAGTGGGAGGGACGGTATGGTGCAGAGGCAATGATCGCTAAACCAAATTTTCACAGTCGAAGTATCTTTTCGGAAAATCTTAGTGCCGTCGAATTGTGAAATCTGGAGGTAAGATTTAACAAGCCGATTTATGTGGGTATGTGTATACTCCACATTTCGAAAACATGTTTATATGAGTTTCACCACGAATTCATGATTCCGCTGTATCAGCAAAACTGCAAGACCGACACCGATAGTCTCATATACCACATCGAGTCTGCCGACATTTACGACGATATGAAGCGTAACATTGACAAATTTGATACGAGCGATTCCCCGATGGAAAGGCTGCGTCACATTTGACCCGACGACAAAATATCCGCGACAAAATACCCGAGGACAAAATATCCGAAAGACAAAATATTCTCATGACAAAACATCCGCGAGACAAAATCCTAAATCTCGTCCACCACATCAACGGGGTCGCGCGCAAAACACCTTTGTGGGGTGTGTGAGATAGAGGGGTGGGGCATAATACGAATTTCTTCATTGCACCCAAACAAACAATTCCAGCAAACAAACCAAAACAAACAAACCCAACTATATCCGTCACATATTAGTAATTTTCCTCCCTTTAGTGATGGAATAAATTTCAACGGCATGACTGTACACTTGACATGGAATTAATTTCAACGGCACGACTGTACGCTTTTAACTGTATATAATGTCGGCAGATATTTTGTTTTGCGGATGTTTTGGCATGAGGATACCTCTGTGGGGTGTGGGAGATAGTGGGGTGGGAGCATAATACGAATTTCTTCATTGAACCCAAACAAACAAACCAAAACAAAACAAACAAACAAACCCAAACATATCCGTCACTTATTAACAATTTTCCTCCTTTTTGTGATGGAATAAATTTCAACGGCATGACTGTACACTTGACATGGGATAAATTTCAACGGCATGACTGTACACTTGACATGGAATAAATTGCAACGGGATGACTGTACACTTTAAACTGTATATAATATCGGCAGATATTTTGTCAGGAGGATATTTTGTCCTGCGGATATTGTGTCGGATATTTTGTCGAGGATATTTTGTCGTCGGGTCAAAACGCGTGTTACCGATGGAAAGCGTGTACGGTTTACCGTTAGTTAACAAGAATGTGCCCGGTCTCATGAAAGATGAAAATAATGGTATGGTATTGACGGAATTTTCGGATTGAGAGCAAAAATGTACGCTTTGCGAGTTGATGGTCAAAAAAGCGAAAAGGTGAAAGGTGTGCAGGAAATGGCGAAAAAGGTGAAAGGTGTGCAAAGTAATGTCGTCACGCGAACGATAAATTTCAATGACTACACTCGCTATTTACAGGAAGAAATTGAAATGACTCGTCAGCAGTCTTGCATAAGATCGAAGCTGCACGAAGTTTACACTATTTCAGAGTCGAAAATTGCACTAAGTCAATACGATGATAAGCGGTATATCGTGCCGAAAAGTACGGACACTCTACCATGGGGTCATTATAAAAAAAACATTGTAAATATATTTGTTGGACTCCATTGTATGTATTGTTATAAAATAAGAATGGAAAGATATAATGAATGCAGTAATGTAAATTTGATACATATTTAAAAATATTCATGTTATCTATAATGCGAGTATGTTAATGTTTCCAGGATATAATTATTCATTTTTATAAGGAATGGTGAATGTATACATAAATAAAACGGTATGCTTATTGTAAATAAACTTTATTGAATTTTCCATATACTTTATAAAAGTTATTACAATATATTATTTTTGTGTATCCACGAGTTTTGAGATTTATCCATTCCCAACCATTTAACATAAACATCATTGCCCTTTTTGCGTATTATCTTCTCCGCGAGATATATGTTTGGATTGGCAACACGTTGCAGTTCGTATTCGTAGAATCCTCCGGCTATCGGATTTCCACATGAGTCCTCGACTAGGTACGTTACAGGATAAGTTTGTTCTACCTTGACGATTTGAAAGACTTCGGTGGTCCAATTTGGAGTGAAACCTTTTTCGAATATTGTTTTGAATTTGCTTACGCGCACAAAATCATTGACTTTGCATCTTGCAGGAGCCGCAATTTTTACGTTGCTGTATACCGTGGTTAAGAGTTTCTCCGCGATCGCAGGAGTAACGTCGATGGGCCTCATGCCAATCGTACAATGCTTTCGAGCATTGTACTTCATATCAAGTTGGGGTAACGCATCGATCCACTTGTAATTACCATGGAGTGTAAACATTTTCCACATATTATTTTTGAGAGTTCGATTAAATTGTTCGACGACCGAGGCTTTCATAATAGAATACGTCGAATAATGATTGATGTTTTATTTCTCCATGAGTCGTTGCACGTTTACATTGTAAAACTCGCTACCTTTGTCGGTTTGAAGATTTTTCGGATATCTGCTATGATCTTGTATGATTTTCGCAATCGTTGTACCCATTTCGTTGTTAGTTTTACTTTTCAGCGGTACGGCCCGTGCATACTTGCTCAACACATCGATGACAGTGAGTGTGTAATAGTAGCCTTAGTTGAAACGCGAATACGGCCACATTTCGACTACGTCAACCTGCCACAAATCATAATACCCACGTACCCACGTACACGTCTTCGCAGAAAGTTTTTTCTTGCTAGAGCATGTAATTCCTCCTCAAGCTGCAGATACAGCGTCGGCTACATACTGAATCGTTTTGGACGTATCGTTCATAGTTATTCGAAGCGTATCCTCTAGTGCGATGAGTTTCTTCTCAAATTCATCCAGGCGTTCTGTTAACAACTTGATTTTCATTTCCACGTAACGTTTATTAGCAGCATCGTAATCCCCTTCAGGTAGGGCTACGCCTCGTATTTTACGTGATCTTGTATCGAAGCCACTAGAGGTTAGACAAAGAGCATTATCACGTGTATAATTTCTTATTAGCCGAGCCCACTGATAGTATGAATTATCCTGCGCTCCAAGCGATGATCCAAATTTATTGATCGACATCTCGGTATCAATAGTGACGAAGGAATGATCATTAGCATTGATGCATAGGTTAATTTATAAAGAGACCAGCTTCGCGAAGTTCCTCAATAATCGATATTATCTCATTGTCGTGAGCGTTGTTACCCGCGTGTCGTGAAGCTTCCAACAATCGCAAACGATCGACCAACTCGTTGGGATCATTCTAATGCACATTATCGATTTTGTTGTTATTTAACGTCATGGCGAGCGGTATTTCTATATCTCTTCCAGTTTTTCGATCGAAAGTCAATGGTCCAATTACATATTTATACTTGAAGCCTTTGTTACCCAATACAGGATTGAGGATATTGCTACCGCGTTGATGTGCATTTGTTGCCAACAATATACTTTTATGAGAAGAGTATGTGGCTTCCGGATGGAGGCCGTGTTGAGGATCAGCGTTGTGCCGACGTTTCGCAAACGTTACAGTCTGCATCATCAGGGATGAGAGCTCCGATACTGAAGCTCTCGTATCTCAGGTATTCCTTATATAGTTGCAGTCATCGTTCCAGATCGCTGCACCAGCCAATCAGATGTTTTAATTGATCAGCTGGTCAATTAAAAAACGGGGAGGACGGTGTGCCAAATAGGATTGACGTGATATCCTCCATCTCTGTTTAGATTGTCCGGATGTTTTCGGATTCCCAAGCCTTCTCGGTGTTTCCTGGGAAAATAGCTGTTTGATGGGGCCAGACTTTGGGCTTTGTCGAACTGGATGGCATGACCAGTCTCCATCCAATGTTCGGCCAGCGCTGATTGTGTAATATGGCCATATTTGATACACCGTTGGTGTTCTTTGATCCGTGTACTGATCTTCGTCCCGTATTCTCCTATGTACACTTTACCGCATGAGCAGGGTATCTTGCATACTCCTGGTGCACTTAATGGTGGTCCTTGGTCTTCTGCACTCGGAATCACTTGTGCTAGTTTCTTCTCAGGTTTGAAGATGACTCGCACGTTATGTTTTCCAAGGACCCTGCCTATGCGATCGGTTATGCCCTGAAGGTATGGAAGGGAAGTTGTTGCGGTTATTTGTCCTTCATTCTCCCCATTAGGTGCTGTAACCGTTTTCGGATCAGCTATTTTTCTTTTTAGATTTTTGATCGTTCTTTCGATGTTGCCTGGCTTGTAGCCATTGTCTCCTAAAGCTTTTCGTAGGTGTTCTAGTTCAACCTCCAGGGAGTCTGGTTCGGAGATCGCTAGAGCTCTGTAGACCAGAGAGCTTGTGACCGACTGTTTTTGGGAAGGGTGGTGATGGGACGTAGCGTGGAGGTATCTATCCATATGCGTTGGCTTCCGGTAAACTTTATGGCCGAAAGTGCTATCGCTTTTCCGTTAAACCAGTACATCCAGAAAAGGGATTTGATTTTCCTGTTTTATGTCCATGGTGAATTGAATATTGGGGTGCTGGGAGTTGAGGAAGGTTAAGAAATGATTGAGGTTTTCTTTGCCGTGACTCCAAATGACGAAGGTGTCATCGACACATCGGAACCAGGTGGAGGGCTTGAGGGAAGCTTCTTGCAGAATTCTGTTCTCGAAGTTCTCCATCAAGATGTTGGCGATGATAGGGGAAATAGGAGAACCCATGGCTGCGCCTGAAGTTTGTTCATAAAACTGGGATTGAAATTGGATGTATGTAGAGTTTAGGCAATGTTCTGTGAGGGGCAGTAGGTCAGGGGCAACTTTTTTGGAATTTTCAACTATGCTTAGGGTTTCATTGGTTGGGACGTTTGTAAACAGGGATACAACATCGAAACTCACTAAAATATCTTCTGGTTGTACCTTGATAGACTGGATCTTGTTCACAAAATCCCGGGAGTTTTGGATATAGGAGTTGTTGAGGCCTCCGAGTTCCTGCAAAAGTTTGCAGAGAAAACGTGCCAAGTGATATGTAGGACTGCCTATGTTGCTAACAATGGGCCTTAGTGGGATGTTGTTTTTGTGTATTTTTGGCAGACCGTAATGGCTGGGTGGTAGGGATTCCTTGGGTGTAAGGGCTTTGGTTAGGTTTTCCGATAAACCAGCCTTCTTTACAAGTGTTGTTTTCTTTTCTACACTCGATGTGGGGTCACGTGCTAATTTCTTGTACGTGTTGGTGTCCTCGAGCAGGTTCATAATTTTACTGCAGTAGTCCGTTTTATCCGTGATGACAGTTGCATTCCCTTTGTCAGCTGACAGTATTAAGATGTCCTTGTTTTTCTTTAAATTGTGAAGAGCAAGGTGTTTTTCCTTCGTGATATTCTGCTGCGGAGGTTTTGCCTTGTGTAGAATATTGCTTATCCGTTTCCTGATGTCGTTGCCAGTATCCAGTGGGAGGCGATAGATGGCAGTTTCCACCGGGCTGATGATTTCTCTGGTCGGAATTTCTATCGGTGTAATGGCGAAATTGTGCCCTTCCATCAGCCAGGTGGAAACTGGCTGAGAGCCTGCCCAGAGAAATGGCAAAAATGTGTAAATAGCGAGGGACAATACTTCGAATGAACCATTTTTTGTATTTGTCTTGAAATTTTCGATTGGAAAAAAAAACCCGGAAACTTAGTTGCGCACCTAGTAAAGTGGTGCCCGCAACCATAGGGCCTGATGTCTTTCGTTGCGTTTACGATTGCCAATATTTGTGCATCGCGTCGTATACAATTTCCGATTTCGTGGGAGTGCGAGAGTAGAAGACAACAGGATGATCGAATTTTTCGTGTTGTTGGCTGAGGACGGCGCCGATAGCGTAATTCAATGCGTCAATTATTAATTGGGTCTCCTTGTAGTCCGGATAACGCACGATTGGTTTACTTATCATTTTTCTTTCAAGTAATCGAACGCTTGTTGACGTTCCTCAGTTCATTCGAATTTTTGTGAAGCCTTCAGTTGTCTCGTTAGCGGGAGAGCGATTGTTGCGAAGTTCTCCACGATGCGTCTATAGGAGTTGACTAATGCGTAGAATTGTATGATGATGTTCTTTTTTTTGTATTGAAAACTCGTACTGCTCGTGTTAACTTGGGTCTCGATTGCGAGCCGTTTTCGTTGATAACGTGACCCAGGTATTCGACATTGTATTGGAGGAACAGGCATTTAGCTGTTGGCAGCTTAAACCCAGCATATTATAGTCTTTTTGCCAGTCGGCGGAATTCATGCTCGCGTTCCTTCAGGTTGGTGGCGTAAATGACGATGTCTACCAAATATACGAAAAAGGTCGGTACCTAGTTATCCCGATAGCGCGACATCCATCAACCTTTGGAAGGTTGCTGGTGCATTCTTTTAAAATCCGAACGGCATTCGATTAAATTCATAATGACCGTTCGGTGTTGGAAATGCTGTTTTCGGTTTGTCGCGTGGGATACATCTCGGTTTGATGGAAAGCGGACGCTAAGTCCAGTATCGAGACCTCCCTAGTTGATCTGGGCTGTCCGTAATGTTTGGCAGTGAGTACGCATCGAAGGTTGTTTTTCTCGTTTCGTTTCCTAAAATCAATTGACATACGCAATCGTTTCTTACTTTCTCGGAACAATCCAAACAGGAGACTTGTATGGCGATAACGATGGTTGTATTCCTTTTCTTGATGGATGGTTGTAGATTTCCTGTTTGTGCACTTGTGGAACGCAATATTGCTTTGAATTTGTTGGTTCTTCGTCCGTTGTAAAAATATCGCGTTGAGCAAAGAAAATTGAATTAATTTGGGCTCCGGTATCAACGAAAAATTTCTCGTCTTTTTCTCTAAGATCAACAGAATTTGTTATTACTGTTGGAAGTTTTCGTTTTTGTAATTCCCACCGAAATGGTGGTTTTTCTTATTATTGATGTTCTATTATTATTCAATGGCTTGATGTTGAGCGCTCCGGCGATTTATTTCGTGTCGCGCTGTCCGTGAAGTCATGCTCAATTTTTATTTATTTTTTATTCTGTTACTATCTTCTTGAGTTCGCCGAGGTTTTCGTCAATTACGTTACTCGTACCTCGCGATCCATGTGTATTGTTTTCATATTTTCGGTCGCGAGAGTTATCGCGGGAGCTGTTTTGCGAATTGCTACGGTAAGCCATTGTGCGAACTGTCGGGATGTGTGTAATAACGATTGTTGTCTCGAGAGTGAGTCGGGGAGTGTAGTCTCCGTTGGTAATCGTTTCGGGAGTTTTGTTGTTCACTTCCATTGCTATTTTGGTAGTTCCTTGGCGAGTTGTGTTGTTTGCAATGATACAAATCTTGATAATCGTTTCGGGGGTCTTGTTGCCCGTTTTCATAACTGTTTTGTGTATTTTGTTGTCTGTATATATATTTATTTTTGTAATTATTTTGGAAATTTTGTTCTCCGTTTTGGTACCTGTCGCGTGAATTATTTCTGTAGCTACTGTATCAATTTTGTGGGGTATTCCAAACTCTTCGATTGTTAAATTTTCCGTTCCGTTCTCTTACATGCTTAAATGTGTGGCAATTGGCGGTGGAGCGGCTACTTGATTGACGATATTCGCAATCTGTTCGTAGGGATAAATTATGTGTTTAGAAAAATGAACATTCGCTGTTTCCGTTCGTTTTAGTCCCGTAATTTATTCGGTTTTGCTTAATCGTTTGACGCGCTTTTAATTCTTATTCTATGTTAACGGTTTCTTGTATAGCTTCGTCGAAATGTTGAACTGCTTGTCGTTTTAAAATAGCACTAATTTTATCGAAAAGATCGCGAGTAGATTCTCTAGTGACCGATTTATTAACCTATTCTTACTTTCGTGGTATTATTAATACAAAAAAAGTGAAATCACTTCTCTGAAATAGCCAAGCAAGTTTACTAGTCATGTTGCACACTAAATTGTTAAAGCTTAGGAATAATATTTTTGAAAATATCTAATTTAAAAAAGTCATATTACTATTATAAGAAAAAATTGATATCACCATTACATAAAAGTACAAAGTAGGTAACACACAAGTACACTGGAAATGCTATGCAACGACTTGGCGTGCATGGTTAGGGACAAGCTCGGGAAGATACAGAATTTTCCGATCCGACCGCCCGCAAATATTAGGAACATTTCAATTCATAATGTCCCATCAGGTACCAGGGCTATTGGCAATCATATCTACTGGAGCTTTATCGGTACGAAATTTCTGTTTCTACCAGCCGGAGGATAAAACAGTAATGCTAACCTTTAAATCTGCAGATACTTAGAAGGTTTAGAGGCGATATTTTTCATGAGATATGCGGTTATTGTGTTATAGAATAAAAGGTAAATGCTATTATACACATTTTTTCGTATTATTCAAATAAATCAACATTTCAAGTGCCGTGTGGTCGAAAGGTACATCACTCATTTGATTCGTACTCCACATGAATATGGTTTTCACTTGCACAATAAATCGTGACAATTTATGTTTTGTTAACCCGACAGTTGGGATGTTGAGATGACGAAATCCTTCGCCGAAATTTTTTTCAGCCAAGCACGCCAGTCGTTGCACATCATTTCCAGTGTACTTGTGTGTTACCTACTTTGTACTTTTATCTAATGGTGATATCAATTTTTTCTTATAATAGTAATATGACTTTTTAAAATTAAATATTTTCACAAATATTATTCCTAAACTTTAACAATTTAGTGTGCAACATGACTAGTAAACTTGCTTGGCTATTTCATAAAAGTAATTTCGCTTTTTTTGTACATTTGCATTAAAGAAGCATAATGAAACCATTTTTTAACTTAAATAAAAAGTATCGTTTGAGATATTTAAAATAAATCAGAATTTGTTATATAGTAAAAAAAGCGATAACGATTTTGAGGGATTTTTTATTACTTGGCGTTGTTTTTTTACTTTTTTAAAAAAGTTTTTGAAACAAATTTCAGATCTTTTTGAAAGGGGAATTTTAATATATCGCAACAAACTAGACGTCTGCAATTTCAAACTCGTTCAAAACACTACTTTTTATTACTGAACATTTTCTTAAAGAAATTAATACACCGTGTTTTTTTCTTTTTACGATTTTTTTTACAATAAAGTATTCACAATATGCTCATGTATAAGAAGATTAATTTCACACTAACAAAAAGTATAGGAAATACAGATGGGTTACAACTTTTAACATCCATTTATCGAACAACAAAAAAGGTTAAAGATTGGAACTTTTTACTTTGAGAGGGTATGTTTGTTATTATTCAATAAGAAATTGACAAACTAGTAAAAGTAAATTTCCTTTTAAAAACAAAGAGATTTTTGTTTACTGAAAAGAATTTACATTTTTTTCTTTGTACAAATTCTGACTTTACATAAGTAACCCGTAAATGTCGAAAAAATATTTCTTTTATCGAGTAAGCGAAATAATAGTGGCCTAAAGGAATAATAGTTTGCCTTAAATATTTTTTTACCAAATACAAAACTTTCATCATTTGGGCTACAGGCAAAAAATCGGGACAACTTTACGCTTAGCATACTTTTTGTGGACACTATTAACTTGGAAAAAATGTCTAAGCATAATATTCGCGATGGGCAGTTTTGACTACACATCTCACAGAAAACAAATTGATTAAAAATGTATTTTTTCTTACCTTGAAGAGCACATTTTCAAGTTTCCAGAACTGCTCTTTATCAAAGTCAAAAGCGTCATTTGACTTTGATCGGCTGCGTGACATCTGATCCAACGACAAAATATCCTCATGACAAAACATCGGCGAGACAAAATCCTAAATCTCGTCCACCACATTAACGGGGTCGCGCGCAAAACACCTTTGTGGGGCGTGTGGGATAGTGGCGGGGAGGGGGGGGGGGGGGGGGGTATGCCACACACCGAATTTCTTCATTGAACCAAAACAAACAAACCCAAACATATCCGTCACATAATAATTTTCGTCCTTTTTATGATGGAATAAATTTCAACGGCATGACTGTACACTTTAAACTGTATATAATATCGGCAGATATTTTGTCATGAGGATATTTTGTCCTGCGCATATTGTGTCGTCGGATATTTTGTCAAGGATATTTTGTCGTCGGGTCAAAACGCGTGTTACCTTTTGATCATGCAATTGATATATACTTGTTTTAAAGTTCAAAATAGAAAAGGTGATCCAAGGAAAATACGTCTGATTGCGTCGTTAATCAAACATATTTTTCCATGTCTGTACACCTTTTCGAAACGAAAATCGGACATTTTCCTTTGCGACGTTTCTTTTGATTTATGAATAAGAAAAGAGCAAATAATTATTTTAAGTGGAAGCTTGAAATCTAGAGGTCCTAACCCTTGAAATGCTTTTTTAACTTTTCTCCTACGATGATTTTGCGCGGAGATAGAGCAATTTGAAAATCACTGCAAAATTTTCATAATTTTTTTAGCTACTTCACAGTTCCAAAGCATAGATTGATGGAACTGTGAAGTTCCATCAATCAAACAACAAATTGTAGATGCAGCTACAAATGCCGGGACAGCTTGAAATTCAAACGTAAACAAATGACTTATGTTAATATGGCAACAATGTTCTCGTGAAAATTCACGACGCTTGCCCCAGCACTCGATCTGCGGCCCGTTTTTTTGTCCAAAAAAGTAAGTAAATAGACATTCTTCAAATATTTTTTGATAGAATTGTGTAAAGGAAGCTTAACGGGGCGAACTTGGCTTTGAAATTTTTTTATTGAATTAGAATCGATTAGCTCGAACCGAGCGGGCAGTGGCAAATTTGCTACAGTCCGAAAATACTACTTCCCAGGCCCTTATCGACAAAAGTATGGTTGGACATTCATATTTAACCCCTTTTTTAGCTCTACTACCAGAGGGAATGATTTTGAGCCATCCAGAAATAAGTGCGGCCGTTAAAGGTTTAAGGAGGTACGGTGATGACCACGCTAGTAAACTAAGAGTCTATTTTCCGTCGTAATACCGCCACGTTTTAGACATATGTGTGGTCTATTTTTCGAGAAATATTTTTTAAGTATTGCATTTCGAGCTACCTATTATTTTTATAATATGAAAACAAACGTAATAATCTACTACTCGACTTCAGTAGTACGCCATATCGTCCACGTTTAGCGTCGTCGCATTTTCGATGGCCGTCATCGGTCCCACGCGCCTGGCTTATTATTTTTTGTAGCCGGTGAACATGGAGAATGAAAATACTGTAGAAGTTTATCAAGAGAGTAACAGGATTGTACCTGAAGCCCAGTTTAGAGACATGGGTAGATTCTGTCCGACAAGAATTAGAAAATGAAAAGATCATATTGCGATTGCAAATGAAAAAGGTCGCGTTGAGGTTAACCTCAATGTCCAATGGCCAATCTGTCCAAAGTCAAAACATATTTCATTGATTGTTAGGTTTTTTCCCCAATTTTCACAATGTTTGCAGATATAAAAACGAACGTTCATTTTATATGACGGTTCTCCCATGCTGAATTTATATATAGATGCGTTGTATACATGTCGCCAGAAACATTGAGATGCCTTAGCTATACTTAAAAGAACTTTATAATAAATTTAAAAATGTACGACTCCACACAATCATATTTTTAATTCGCGTTGAAAATATCCGATAGACGAATCAAATTTGCGCGGGTATCCGGCGTTGCCACACTTCGAGCAAGATGGCTGCTGTTACGTCACGAGACATCTCTCCGAATACTTCGGTTTTTCGCGACTTTATTTCTAAATTTATTGCTTATTTCTGCGGTGAGCTTTCCAATTCAAGGTGCCTTATTGATCACAACGATGTAACGCACGCAACCGTCAGTTTTTTTTACGGGTGTCTTGGCTCCAAGTAGCACAAAAGAATCGATATATCAGAGGACAGGCACATTTTGTCGTCTACGTGTGACTAATTCACCAACTGTAACAATTAATAACTCGGAAACTGTACGGTAATTCTCGTGGAAACACTGCACACGCATGGACGAAGGTCTCGGCAATGCTATAAAAAAAATCGGGCTTTTATCTTGGTCTCGCTCCAATCACCGAACCTCCTTAAACACTCAAACTTTTTTTGGAACTAAAATGAATTCTTCTTAAATGCTCAAACTTTTTTTGAAACGAAAATGAATTCTCCTTATATGCTCAAACTGTTTTTGGTCGGTGCCGGCTGTGAAAATGCTTCAAACGTTTTCACACACTTTGTTAGAGATACACGACCTCACCTTACAAAAAGAAGACGCTTCTTAATAATACAAAGAGAGAAATGGAAAATATAAATACATGCAATTCGACCGTACTTGAATCATTTTCGTAGTCAAGTTCAGGTCTCTCACTCTTACAGTCTCACAATCCAATTTATGTTCAAAGCATTTAAACCACTCAATAGTTTCCCACTTTCTAGGGCCAAACATTGCGGATGCATTACAGAACTATGTGAACAAGCTCGGCATTAGTTATTCTATGAATATTCATTGTTTTGGAAAATTACATTTCCTGTTGTCAAGACAAATGGATTAACTTGAGTCAGCACTTATAACTATGTGTACGGTGAGTGTGAAAGCTGCACTTTGTAGTCTTTCTGCGGTTTTCAAGAGACACAAGCTTTTTGCAGATACTCCTGAGCCGCACACAAATTTCTCTACCGTGTACTCCAAAGAAACTTTGTTCGCAGATAAAAATAGGGAAAATCTCACCTTTCTTTGTACTTGCAAAAGTGCCCATGTGAAGAACTACAGAGTTAAAAGCAATGATTTGTTAGACTTTCTCCACAGTACTGGCCACGTGAAAACCTCTGAGTAACATTTCGAACTTTCTTTAGAGGGATTCAGTGAATCATCATAACATATCTCTCGCCGCTGAACAAAATGATAAGTTTGATAAATAGTCGGGCACGTTATTCAATTTTCCACAGCTTGTGAAACTTGTCATCTTGTTCAGGGGCGAGAGAAATCTTCTGATGATTTCCTGAATCCCTCTAAAGAGAGTTATGAAATGTTAGTCAGAGTTTTTTACATAAAGGAGAGTTTTTTACATGAAGGAGAGAAGATTTTTGTGGAGAAAGTCTAACAAAACATTGTTTTCATCACTTGTAGCTCTTCACATGGACACTATTATGAGTAACAGCGAGAGGTGTGGTTTTCCCAATTGTTATATCCGAACAAAGTTTTTGCGGTTGACGTAGGGTAGAAATGGGTGTGCGACACAAAAGTATCCTAAAGAAGCTTTCGTCTCTTGCAAAGCGTAGCGAGCACACTGCGAAGTCCAGCTTTCGCAATCGCCGGTCACGCAGTTAAGACTGAATGAAACCTCATCGCGGTCGGTATGGTAGAGCAATTATAGATTCCCAAAAATCTCTGAAACGGCTCTGCAGAGATTTTTGGGAATCTATAATTGTTCTACCATACCGACCGCGATGAGGTGTTATTCCCTCTTAAGAGCACTGACGCAAAGCAATTCATTAATCTTCACGACACTATACATAATTATTTTAAGCAGTTATGGGCATTTATAGAAAAACTGATACGAACCTTGTTCAGGGTGTTCTATGATGAGTTAAGCAACATAATTGTCAAGCTCTGCATCAATAAATTCTACAGAGCCGGATGCATTTTCTACAAAAAAAACTTCACCGTCTATGATAAGACTCTATGATACGACAAACGACGTAATATACGATCCAAACGACGTGAATTCCAGAATTCCAGACTTACGAACACACGAATTGGCAATGACGTACGGAAGCTATGTTATGCTCTCAGAGCACACAAAAGCTACACATGAACGTCTGTCTGCGAATTTCTTAATTCTATATAAGCAAGTGAAAGAAATAAGCACATTATTGAATATTTATTTAACTTACTCTGCATCTGTTTGCGTATCTTCCTCTGTCGCTGTTTCCCCGACGGATTCCGCGCGAGCGCCACGGCTAATATACGCGTGTTAGGATCAAAATAAATAATCCACACCTAAATTTGAAACGACGTGACCCTTTGTTAAATCAATTTTTGGCTCTAATAAGAGCCGTTTGTTTTCGTTTTTCACATCCGCGCGAATAATCGTGTTTGGTTATTGGAGCTGTCAAAGCGACTGTATTAGAATACATGTGTGTGTGTGTGCGTGCGTGTGTGTGTGTCTGTGTGTGTGTGTTCTAATACAGTATATATGTACATATATATATACATATATATATTCTTCCACACTCGTTTATTGTCGTTCATTGAATGAAATAGAGTCATTGGCTTATGTCGTAAACATAGTACATACGCCGTTTTGCGAATTGATTAACACGCCAGCGCAACAAGCACAGCAACGCTCCCGCTTTCTCGAATGGTACGACTCGAACTACACCCTGCTTGCAATGTGTGTGTGTGTGTGTGTGTGTGTGTGTGCGTGTGTGTGTGCGTGTGCGCGCGCGTGTGTTTGTGTGTGTGTGCGTGTGTGTGCGTGTGTGTGTGTGTGTGTGTGTGTGTGTGTGTGTGTGTGTGTGTGTGTGTATTGTATGGGCATTTGTAGGGGCGTGTTGCTGTGCCTGTTGCGCTGGAGTGTCAATCAATTCACAAAATGGCGTATGTACTATGTTTACGACATGTGCCAATTACTTTATTTTATTCAATGAACGACAATGAACGAGTGTGGAAGAATTTTTGGAGTAAAAAGTCACTCGAAAATTCGGCCGTAAATTATGAGATCTCGAGATTGAGTGAACGAATCGAAAAATAGCCTGAACAAAATCGATAGGATAAAATCACATTACATTGGTAAACTGTCATTAGATTTTTTATTTGTTGCCGCGTTTTCGCGTAATGTCGAGACAACGTTAAAAGTCGTCTGCTAAAAGGCCATCTTACGGTATAAAGAGTCGCGGCGTGTCGTCAGTTCGTCAGTGGCGTCGAGTTTGGTGGCGTTGTCAGTAGCGAAGATTTTTATCTTTTAATACTTTGCGTCAAAACGCTGCCGCGTCTCTTGATCCTCGTTACGCGTATACCATTCATCGACCCTATTCATAATTCGTTTCATAGTTTTCGCATTCTGGTTGCGTACTCTGCTGTCGATTCAATATACCTTTGCGCTATTTCTTTAAGTTCTAATTCGAGATCTAACAATTCAATTGGAGTACTGAAATTGTGTCGCAAATCCGTAAGAAGTTCTTCGAGGGCTGTATAATTTTTGTTTCCGCCAAATCGTGTGCGGTTCCTGTAAATTTATACTGTATCGTGACAAGAAGTCGAGCATGTGCGTTCGGTGGAATTATTTTTGCTGCCTTTTTGCATGCGCTTACAAAGTTTTCGACGGGAATATTCTTGCCGTCAAACGCGGGGATTGGTTGGTATATATCGGGGGATGTTAAAACTCCATACGCAATATAGTTTTCGGGTTCTAAGTTAACAAATGAGGGGCCTAAATTTTTGGCGCCCGAGTGGAATAGCAGGCTCAATTTTTTTTTCGTCGTCATATATATTGGTATTTTATTTTATTTTATTGTCTCTGCTACGGCAAACACTTCACTTATTGTAGCTTCCATGTACGGGGTATTTCCCCTTATTACATTTCCCACCATTTTCTCCACTCATCCTTAAACGATCCCCACCTTGCGGTTGCAGCCGACTTCCCCCTCTGTATCGCATCCACCATGATATTTTCTCGCCTGTGTTTTTATTTTTCTCCGAAACTACAAGTCGGCGATTCAAACCTGCGACCTCCCGATGTGCTGATTTCAGAGGCAAGCACGCTAACCACTAGACCAGCACATCGGTTCCATATAAATTTGTGTTTTATTAAAACGTATTTTTTCCTAAAAGGTTTTTCCAAACATCTATGGTTCCTGAAAATCTTCCAAATGTTTAAAAGAGAGAAAAAAATGATTATTTTGAAATTGACCTTCCCAAATATTTATAGTTTACAAAATTTCCCTTTTACCAAGCATTTGTGATTAGTCAAAATTATTTCTCGGATATTAAAAGTTTGAACGTTAGGAAAAAAAAATTATTTTTCGAATACTAGAAGTTTGGGAGTTTTCAACCTACTGCGAATAATGCGAGTTTCGAAATATCTAAAGCTTATAAAAAAAATTCGACCACTGCGTGTTTGAAAGTTTTCAATTTTCGTTTTCCTCCTTTTTCCTCAGATGTTTATTATGTATGAACGATTTTGTTTTCCTTGAAGAATTTCTTTTCTTATTTTTGCTTTAGAGTTCGTAAAATGTCATTTTCCGGGTTGTACGCTTTGACACATTTTCAATTTTCTTTTTTTTATCAAATACTTATAATGTATAAACATGTTGTTTCCTTCGAGGTATTTAAAGTTTATAAATTTTTGTTTTTCTTGAAATATTTAAATTTTGAAAAATTGCATTTTTCCGGGTATCACAAGTTTGAAAAGTTCTCAACTTTCGTTTTTCCTTTTTTTGTTCAAATGTGCATAATGTGTAAATAAATTATGTTTTTCGGATTTTATAGATTTTAGATGTTTTCAGTTTTCGTGCTTCCCTTTTTTCAAATATTTATAATATGTCAAAATTTTGTTCTCCAAAATATTTCGAGTTTGCAAAATATTATTTTTTGAATGTTGAGTGTTTGAAGAGTTTTCGATTTTCGTGTTTTTTTCCCTCAAGTTTTATAATGTATGAAAAGTTTGCTTTCTTCAAAATATTTAAAGTTTGAAATTTTATTTTTCGAATTTTACAAATTGTTTTCTATGCAAATTTTGTTTTGGCAAATTAAAAGGCGAAGGGGACCCAGAGAGGACGAAGTTTCGCTACGCGTGTGTTTATGCGCTTATTCTGTGCATGGCGAGTGCGATAGCGGTAGGAAGCGAAAAAGAAAGAATCAATAGCGATTGCGTTTTCAATATGCACATATTGAGTTTTATCGATGTGACAATCTAGCGGTATGCGTTCATGTGTCACACGGGCTCTCGCGAGGCTGGTTGCTTACACACACTTTAATGTGTGCAGAAAAACGTATTTCGTTGCCACTCTTAGGGGAGGGCTTGAGAATAATAGAAAAAAAGTGAGTTTTAAAATTACTTACAGTGCCGCGATGAGAAGGAAACATTTCATAAAAGCGCCTTGAGTCCAGTAATTTCCTTCCTTCCTTCTATATTGTCCGTGCGATCGAATAAGTTCGTTTTTATATTCCGTGAGCGAGTTAGTGAGTTCCTTTTATTTTTCGTCTCGTCCGTGTGTCTCGTTTGAACGTTGAGCGTGTGTAGATTGCATGTGCGAGCGTCTAAGGTGTTTTTTTAAATAAAATTTTGAGCGGGGTGACACCGCGAGTACGCGAGGAGAGATTTTGATGTTCCAAATGAAGAGAAGGAAGATCTCGCTGGAAAGTTGCGTTTTATTACTAAGTACCGATTGTCGAGGGAGTGTACGTCTTGACGGTCGGGGACTCGGAGATGGACTGATTCTCCTGGGTCCAGAAGGAAGAAGTATGATTGAAGCGGATGGGCCTAGGAAGGTGGAGGCGATAATACGAGGAAGCGTAGCGAGGGGCGTGGGAGTAGTGACAAAGGGACGAAGAGACAAACAAGTTGCAGTCGAGGGATTCTAGGAAAGGAGATTAGGTTTAGATGAGCGTTGAGGTTTAGCTGTGGGAAACGGTTGATAGCGATATGGAATGTCGGAAGTTGGCGTGAGACTGGGTTTGGGAATAGGAGTTATGTGGGACAGTGACACTAGCACCTTCTTAAGTATGACGTGGTATTTACGATTGTGTTGATTCGCGTAATACAGGGCAACATTTTCGGAGATAACGCAGGCCTCGGTGAGGCGAGCGATCGAGAACCTCGGCGAGCCGAACAAGGCAATAAGCGACGCGGTGGACGTGCGAAGCGAATTGGACCTACGAATAGGCGCCGCCTTCACGAGATTTCAAACGTTGCGTCTCCAAAAAGTCTTTCCCCGCACCCTCGCCGACATGCTAATAAGTTATGGCAGTTGCCAATTTCCGACGCTGGGCTTCGTGGTCGAGAGATTTTTAGCAATCGAGCGATTCCAATCGGAGCTCTATTGGCGGATAAGAGTGACGGACGTGAGGGGCGAGATACACGTGGAGTTCCGATGGGCGAGGAATCGCCTTTTCGAGGAATTGCCGTGCCGGGTGCTCCTGGATGTGTGTCAAGAACGGGGGACCGCTACGGTCGAGACTGTCAACGGAAAACCCAAGAGCAAGTGGAGACCGCTTCCTCTCGACACGGTTGTAAGTTTTTCTGCTTTTTTTCTTTTGTGGTTTGTGGAAAATCGGAAATCTTAACCCGAACGGAATTGCGTTTTATATTTGATATATTAAAAATCTAAAACGGTCTTTTAAAAATAAAATATAAATAAGATTGTACAGACAAGATTCGATGTGAGGCCTAGCGAACTCTGTTATCGACCAATGTGGAAGAATGACGACTAGGCACTTTGTTCACATTAGGTCGATAGATAAAAAAATAGGCCGATTTTCAATCTTTTTTCCTACTGAGAGTATTAGTACAGTGGTGCTGTTGCTGAAAAACCCCGTAATCGGAAAACATTAGAAGAAGGCCACTTTAATGACCGGTGATTCTGCAGGTGCCGCAGGTGCTAAATCCAAGTTTGCCGAAATATCGGGATGCAGGGTTTTTTTTATAGGGGCGGAGGGGGATGGGGGTGGATTGATGCCAAACTACAACTCCTACAAGATCGGAGAACATTTTGTCTCCGGCGCTGACCTCGTGGAGGTTGTAGTTTGGCATTAATCCACCCCCATCCCTTAAAAAAAACGCTACACAATTTTTAGGCAAACTTGGATTTAGCACCCGCGGCCCTTACAAAATCACCTGTCAAAAAACTAGCCTTCTTCTAATTTTTTCCGATTCCAATATACGGCACGACTGTACTATATTAGGATGACGAGGTCGGGATTTTACACACAATTAGCATAGTCTTGCCAAGACAACATTTTTCAACTGAAAAATGTTGTTGAACAATTAAATTATTATTATTTAACTCTCCGCGGTCACACGTTCTGGAAATGTGTACTGGTCAGCGTGTTATAGCCAGAACGTGTGACCGCGAAGGGTTAAATAAAATAAACAATTGGAAGTGAACCCGGTGTGTTCATCTGGTGGTTAGCGTTCTGGTTGGCGGATCGGGAGGTCGCGGGTTCAAATCCCATTCGCCTACTTTCGCCGTGAAAGTTTTTTTTCGACATTTTCTCGGGAAAAGGCGACTAAGTCCGTGACTGGGAGGCGAACTTGGGACCGGCTGTATCGCTATAGGTCTTCCGCAGTTTCCCTATCCCCATTACAGATATGCATGCTGCATACGATACAGAGGAGGAAGTCGGCTGCGGTCGCAAGTTGGGAAGAATGATGGAGGGAAAGCACAAGTGTAGAGCGGTGGACATAGAACAGTGGGGCCTTGTTAAAAGCCGAAAAGGCTTTGCAAGTAAAACTTGAAAAAAAAAAACAAGTGAAAGTGAGCAATGAAAAATGTACTCTTAGTATAATAATAACATTTTCCGTATGGCCGGATAGTTTTTTGAAATTGTGAAAATTACGAAAATGTCAAGCTGTAGAAAAAAAAGTTCAATTTTCGACCGACAGAACAACTTCAATCATTCGTTATTAACGAATAGATAAACATGAAAAAATCAGCCGGTTATCCGATGAAAAAAGGTTATAAACAATGCTCTGACGGAACTTGGACTGAATCAGACGAATAGATTTTGAGATACGATTTACACCGATTTATAAAACATGAAATAACTTTTTTTTAAATAGCCAAACCAGCTTACTAAAAATGTTGCACACAAAAATGTTAAACCTGAGGCATAATATTGGGAGTACAAATGAGTCTCCACCGTTTGACAAATAACATGGCAATACCATAACCTTGAAATATTGGCGATTTTATATCAGCATCACATAATTTTTTCATGCGAAAATGTCGAGTTTTGAGCTAAGTAAACGTCATTTGCGGGAACCCTTGCGTTTGGCTCGAATCTCCCTCCAATAATGCTTCCAATTCCGCGTCTTCGTTTCGGCATTCCACTACGTTTTTTGTCTTCGACGTCAAACTCACCGTTCTTAAACTTTTGAAACCACTCACGACAACTTCTCTCATTTAAAGTAGCCTCACCATATGCTTCTACAAGCAATCGATGCGCCTCAGCTGTAGATTTCTTCAAATTAAAGAAGTAAAGAAGAGTTATAAATTTCCCGCAAATGACGCCTATTCGGCTCAAAACTCGGCATTTCTACACGAAAACAATTATGTGATGCTGATACAATCGCAATTATGTGATGCTGGTAAAATCGCTAATATTTCAAGGTTATGGTCTTGCCAGATGTCCAACCTCACGATATGATGTTTTACATCTGACAATTTCAACAATAACCTCCTTGTGAGGCCATCTTTTGTCAAACGGCGGAGACATATATACCCGCAATATGTATTTGTGTTAAGTAAAAGCTTCAATAACATTTATACAATAAATAACAATCAACATTTTGTATCGTTAAAGACTGCGAAGCGAAAATCATGGACTTCTTTGCAGCCATCGGAGACATTGAAAACCTTAAACTTCCAGATATAGAGAAGCCAGTTTATGAATTTGTCACGCAAAATTTAAGAATATGCTCCTGTGGACCGAAAAATATAAATTCGTCACTGTCTCTGATCGCTGTGCAGAAATCCATGCTTTTGACAAAAGAGCGAAAGATATTTTTTTTCTTGTTCCAAAAATATCAGCCATCTAAAAAATACTGGATATCTGCAAATCAGCTATCTCTTTGCACCTCGAGATATCCTCATGTTTTTTTTCCTTTCGATGCTTAAAGCGCTAAGAATTTTTTCATTTCGTAAGTCTGATGCGTCACTAATTTTTATTGGTCACACTTTTCAGAACCTTCAGTAATCTGAAAGAGAATTTTTTTTATACCTGAAAATATAAATTTTTTTCACACCTATGTTCAATGCAAGACGATTCCCTGTTTTTGCCGTTTCATTCTATCCAGTGTGATGTATTATGTAGATATGAGCTCAATGTACTGCTTGCAGTCCTATTCTCAATTGCGAAGAACCTTTTTCAAATTTACTTTTGGCCCTAAAAAGAGGCCGTTTATTCTTCGTATTTGATTCATTCTTAAAATCGTGAATTTGAGACACCTTAAGAACCTTGAGACAATTTGAGAACCTTGATTACATTTTTTATTCGCCCTAAAACGTGTCGCTTTTTTCATGCATAGAAACGCTCTGACCATGACTAGAGGTTAGTGCTGTCGAAACGCCTCACTCTGTAGCATATTATATTATATGCATACGAGGTTGTTCGGGGGTCGCTGCACGAGCCCTCACAACGCTCTTAGGGCAGCCCGCGGCTACGGTGTCCTGGGCCGCTGGGGCGGCCTAAAAATTTGAAGGAAAGATTATTAAAAGGTCACTGAAGAAATCGAATCGAATTTGGAAACTTTCACACTACCCGACTAGATATTTTGCTACGGGGCAGACTGGGGCCGTATCCGGCATACCATATTCCGTACCACGGCACTTTACAGGCTGTATCAGGGCCCGTATCAGGGCTTTACAGGCTGTATCAAAGCCTGTATCAGGGCTTTAACAGGAGTGAAACGCTTTTTGCATCCGGCCCTGATGCGGATGCCGGTTACGGACCTGATCAGTATACCTTATCAGGTTCCCATCCGGCTGCTGTATCTATGCCTGAAATGACAAATCAAAACGATACAAAAATTATTAATAAAAAAATTCTGTTGGTATTTTTTGTTTCCATATACCTTATTTATGTCCCTGCCTGTATGATAATTGAATTAAAACGTATTCTGCCTCGTTAAAGTTTTTACCTACCCTCGCGATTGAACCTATGCCTTCTTATTCTAGAGCTGACCGCGCCACCTATTTCGCCATCTTAACACTTGTGTAAACTTTCTTATTTTCTTTCCTATCTTTATCAGTCTAATTCTATTCTTAAGAATGTTAATAATTTTATGTATGATGTTGAAGGTTGCAGCATTGCAATGCAACAATAATTATGTTTTTACGGCTAATTTTGTTTTGCCCATTTAGGGACTTTGCACGCGGCGTTTTTTCTACACGCAGGCCCCGCAATACAAACGCGATTATCACTTGATCTATATGCGTTTTTCAATCCAAACAGCGTGTGGATCATGTGTGTATCGCGTAGTCATCGTTAGTTCTGCCATAAACAGTTTGAATTATGTATTATTAACCCATTAACGCCCAAGAATCGCGATTTTTTCCTTCATTTTCAAGCCAGATTTTTATTATATAAAAAAAATCATAAAAAATGAAGAGATACGTTCTCCGGTATTTTCGAGTGTGCACTTTCAGAATCTGGGGTCAAAATCGGGTTTCGTCCATTAGGAAAAAAAATATGGCGGCTTTAAAACATAAAAAAACAGGAAAAATCGATGACACTTTTTTTGCAAATTTTTTTTTCACATCGAAGCCGTTGAAAAGTCCGGTTTTTTTTCAACCATGGGTCCATAGAATAGTGACGATTGAACAATAAACTTTTTTAATTCGTCGTTATCAACATTTTCACCCCCAAAATGGCGCTTTTCACCCCCTGAGTGACACGAAAAATTTGACGCTCGGTGTCCCAAATGAAACGTAGTTGGATTTGGACGAAAATTGGTACTCGGAGGTTTTTGAGGTCGCTGATAATGATTCTGTTCTCAAAATTCCGAAATTCAAAATGGCGGACCCAATATGGCGGGCACAAATGCAAAAGGTCATTTGAATTGGATAAACCGTGGCACTCGGGGGTTTTCGAGGTCGCTGATCATGATTCTGCTCTCAAAATTCCGAAATTCAAAATGGCGGATCCAATATGGCGGGCAAAAATGCAAAAGCTCATTTGAATTGGATAAACCGTGGCACTCGGGGGTTTTCGAGGTCGCTGATCATGATTCTGCTCTCAAAATTCCGAAATTCAAAATGGCGGATCCAATATGGCGGACACAAATGCAAAAGTTCATTTGAATTGGTTAAAACGTGGCACTCAGGGGTTTTCGAGGTTGCTGATTATGATTCTGCTCTCAAAATTCCGAAATTAAAAATGGCGGATCCAATATGGCGAACACAAATGCAAAAGTTCATTTGAATTGGATAAAACGTGGCACTCGGGGGTTTTCAAGGTCGCTGATTATGATTCTGCTCTTAAAATTCCGAAATTAAAAATGGCGGATCCAATATGGCGGACACAAATGCAAGTTCATTTGGATTGGATAAAACGTGGCACTCGGGGGTTTTCGAGGTCGCTGATTGTGATTCTGCTCTCAAAATTCCGAAATTCAAAATGGCGGATCCAATATGGCGGACACAAATGCAAAAGTTTATTTGAATTGGATAAAACGTGGCACTCGGGGGTTTTCGAGGTCGCTTATTATATTTTTGCTCTCAAATCAACCTCCTTTTATGGAGGACAAAAATGCAAAAGTGAATTTCGGAATTTTGAGGGCAGAATCATAATCAGCGACCTCGAAAACCCCCGAGTGCCACGTTTTATCCAAATCAAATGAATTTTTGCATTTATGTCCGCCATATTGGATCCGCCATTTTTAATTTCGGAATTTTGAGAGCAGAATCATAATCAGCGACCTCGAAAATCCCCGAGTGCCCATTCCATCCGATTCAAATGAACTTTTGCATTTTTGTCCGCCATATTGGATCCGCCATTTTAAATTTCGGAATTTCGAGAGCAAAATCATAATGAGCGACCTCGAAAACGCCCGAGTGCCACGTTTTATCCAATTCAAATGAACGTTTGCATTTGTGTCCGCCATATTGGATCCGCCATTTTTAATTTCGGAATTTTGAGAGCAGAATCATAATCAGCGACCTCGAAAACCCCCGAGTGCTACGTTTTATCCAATTCAAATGAACTTTTGCATTTGTGTCCGCCATGTTGGATCCGCCATTTTGAATTTCGGAATTTCGAGAACAGAATCACAATCAGCGACCTCAAAAACCTCCGAGTACCAATTTTCGTCCAAATCCAACTACTTTTCATTTGGGACACCGAGCGTGAAATTTTTCGTGTTACTCAGGGGGTGAAAAGCGCCATTTTGCGGGTAAAAATGTTTATAACGACGAATTAAAAAAATTTATTGTTCATTCGTCACTATTCTATGCACCCATGGTTGAAAAAAAACCGGACGTTTCAACGGCTTCAATGTGAAAAAAAAATTTGAAAGAAAAAGTGTCGTCGATTTTTCCTGTTTTTTTTTGTTTAAAAGCCGCCATATTTTTTTTTCCTAATGGACAAAACCCGATTTTGACCCCTGATTCTGAAAGAGCACACTCGAAAATTCTAGGGAACGTATCTCTTCATTTTTCATGTTTTTTTTTATATAATAAAAATCTGGCTTGGAAATGAAGGGAAAAAATCGCGATTCTTGGGCGCTAATGGGTTAAGGGGTGAGATGCAGTAAGAATTTTCAAAAAAATCGATTTTTTTTTCTTCATTTTCTTGAAGTATGATTTTTCGAAAATATGCCCTGAAAATTTCAAGTCAATCCGATGAATAGTTTCTGGTATATCCCACAATTAGTGAAGGGGCTTCGGTCCCCATGGCAGGTAGCGGCTGACAAACGCGCAAACGATAATACCCGGGAAGGCAGAGTGCTTCGAAGACAACAACAAATTGATATTTCGGAAGCTTCCACATCGGCAGAAGCCCTATTGTATGAGCAAGGAATGGATGATTCGATGTAAGTAATTTTTAAATTAGTATTTCTATACATAAATCAAGTGTAAAATTGGAAAAATATTTCAGAAATTTCCAAAAATGTATTACTCAAAAACTATGAACTTTCGCAACATTTTATAAAGAATACTTTGGTTTCAAAATTGTCCAAAATGTTTTAAAAAAATAATTCATCCCGAAAAACTTTAATTTTTTGAAAAATTGTTTTAACAATTGGCTATAAACAATTGAATGCTCGACTTTTCGGCAAAGCAATTGTGATATTCGGATTCAGCGGATCAAAATACATTGAAAAAGTTTAGCTTCGTCCATCGAGCTCAAAATTTTACGTACATATAATACCGTATCCACACCGAAAAACTTTACACGCGTTTTTCTCGAAACTATGTTTTTCAAGTCGGTGACCACAATAATTCAAAAACCACTCGATGGATTTTGATGAAATTTAGTATGCATATTGATAGCATTAAAAACTAGTCCTTAATCGAAAGATTTTCATTTTTGTTGAAAATTTCTTTTTTTTTTAAACAATAAACGAGCGATTTTTGCGTCGAAAATCGAAGGTTATCTGTCGGAAGCCGCCATTTTGTTAATTGAAAAAAAGCTTCGATTAAGGACTAGATTTATTATTAAACTAATGATTTTTATTTGGTTTTTTTCATTTCAGATCCAGTAAGAATTTACGATGGTCACCTGAAAGCACTACATGCCGAAGGGGGTCCGACAAAGATGGCGATATTTTTATAAATAATCAATATTTTTCTTTGAAGATTTGTGCAAGTGAAGTTGAAATATAACATAAAAAGTCTGTATAACCACATTCATAAAACAAACTTAATTACTATTTTTGAAAAATGAGTGAAAATCCTCGTTTTTTCACGCCTCTGACTGCATCTCACCCCTTAAATAATATCGCTTCAGTTCATTTGTATATAAACAACTAGTTCATGTTTATTACCTGCTCGCAGAGTGTAGATTATCCGAATTCACCGGGTTTATATGGCAGACGTCAATGAAAGCTAACTTCAAAATCTTGATTCTCCAACTACGGCTGCACTGATCTGGCCGACATCCAGTACAGATCAGGCGTGCCGTAACACGGCGTATATGGATTCCATATTACGGCGGCAAACAGGCTACCGTACTTCGGCCTGTTTAGGGTGCCCCTTCGCGCCCGTACTAAGGTTCCACCGATCCGGTCCACCCACGGCACAGATCAGGCTTGCCGTAACCTGGCGTCCATGGACGCCATATACCGCATACCGCACTTCGCTCTGTTCAGGGTGCTTTCTCGCATCCGTACTAAGGCTCTACTGATCCGGTCGATATAGGGCACAGAGCAGGCGTGCCGTAATACGGTGTCCATGGACGCCATATTACGGCGGCATACAGACTACCGTACTTGGCCCTGTTCAGGGTGCCTGCTCGCGCCCGGACTAAGTTTCCTCTGGTTCGGGGTGTTACATCCTAGCGAATGTCCCTTCTCTCATCTAGGTTTTTTTCATCTCGTTTATTCCAAATGTCCTCATTTGCCGTCAGAAGCGTATTAAATGTATAAATCTAAGAATAAGACGCGTAACAGCGTTAAACGGAACTTGCATACGTTCCGCGAGCATATTCAAATCATAGCGATATATACACGATAGCAGCACCGCCACAGTCATTGACTTTTCTATCACATTGGCTTTCAACAAGAACATGATCTCAGGCAAATATTCCACGAAAAGCCGCAGCTCAAAAAAATCAAACAGGCACTCACTCCAAAAACTTCACGCTAGCCATCCGCATGGGGACAAAGAGAAGTCTGCATGATTCGACCCGGTAACCAGAGCGGACTATGAAAACATCCGGCCGTCCGAATCAAACGGTCGCCGCGCTATCGCGAACGACTTAGCGCGAATTTCGACTACACACCTCATGCACGTTCCGTTAACAAAGCGAAATTGCCCCTTCCACCAGCGCTATTATTTCTAAGAAGAGAAACCAGAGATCCCACTCCCACTCACTGTAAAAATTCGCATGCGAACCAAGAAGGGGCAGTGTGCAAAAGGTCGAAGCAGTCGCCCGTCAACTACCATCGACTCAAGTTCTTCTATCAAGTCTAAATCTTAGTCTTCCAACAATTTCCATTGCGTTCAGATCTCAATCTCGCAAAATCTTCTATCAAATTAACTTTACTTCTTAATCTTGTTCTGACAGAATTCGAAGTGTAGCACAAATGTCATAGAGTTTCGAATATTATACATTTTCGGGTTTTGACCGAAGTATCGTATAATCTTTTAGACGACTCTCGCGGCCTCGAGTCCGTAAAATAGTTCAAGTGCTGTTTACTACGCGTATATACATAAATACTCTCAGCGCCCCAAGAGTCTGGTGCTGTTGACCGCTTTCCGAACGCTAAGCGTAGCGTCCATCAACGAGGCCCTTATCTGCGAGCGTCAACTGATATCCTTGCGAGCGAGCGTACCTACACGCTGATACACTCACGAACACAGCGACCAATGTAAGCGACAAAATTCATTTTATATTAATCCGATTGTTCCCCCGACTTCATAGTTATTTTCATTGTCATTTTGTCTGAATAAGTAACTTTATTCATCCGATCACTTATTTGTAATAAACCTTTAGTTAAGTTTGTAAAAATTTGTCGGATTATTTCTCGATACCAAATCGCTGCATTATTTCCTAATTTCTAAATCATTCCAAGCACTACCCCTTTTTACCCTCATCCCGTCCTATTGCGCTTGTCGTAGGCAAAAAAGGAGGGAATCAAAAAATATATGCCCACGTCCCTTCCGGACGTGACAGGGGGACTTCCGGCACTGATCAGACGTGCCGTACTATGGTATTTCGGACCGCAGCTTGATAGCGGCCTCATCAGTCTTCAAGCTGACAGATCAAAATTTCTAGTCAGGTAAATGTCACTTCACTATAATCACAGTTTGTTAATGTTCGACTACGTTGAAGACACGCACCTCAAATCTAACTGTCTCGAGTAGAAATTTCTTAGGGTTAGCCTGACCAGGATCAGGCCCCGATCGGGGTGTGATACGGGTAACACCTATTACGGACATCCTGATCCGGCCCCGATCGGGCCGGAAGTATTTAGGCCTTAAATCATACGAAATGGCCCTACTAAGGCCGTCTCTGATAAGGTCCTACTAAGGCTTTCCCCGATAGGGCCCTACCAAGGCTTGTCCTGATAGGTCCTACGTGTACTTGGGCTTTCCATGATAGGGCCTTCTAAGGCTGTCCCTAATGTGGCCCTACTAAGGCTTTCCCCGATAGGGCCCTACCAAGGCTTGCTCTCATAGGCCCTACTATGGCTTTCCCTGATGAGGCCATAAATAGGCTTACCCTATAACTGCCTCAGCAGTCGGTAGATACACATAACCTCCTATTTTCCACATCAAAACTTCGATTTACAGCATCGTAGCTTCGGAGTTTCGATGCATTCCTGAATTCTATTTAAAAGAAAGGTGCTACGGACTGTCACAACAAAAAACTTTATGCAACTCGAATGCGTGTTAGAAGATTTTGGCAGCTTTGTAAGGCGGAGAGAGAGAGAGAGAGAGAGGGAGAGAGAGGAATTATATATACATATATAAGGTTAAGTTTAAAAAATCTATAGCATGTTACTCGATAAACCTCTTTAATTGTCACACTGATAATAACTAATTGATATACTTTATGTGATACAACAAATAATTATAGGAATTAATTTGGTCTCTTATGCCATATCTGGGACCAAGATGTTACAAGCACTCGGTGGCATAGGGGCAGCGTGCGTAGCTTTGGGTAGGTAGGACGAGGTTCGATTTCCATATAGGCAAAATATTTTCTTCGAACAAAAAGATTTCAGCAGGCCAGGGAATGACGAATTATGATACAAAATCATTGTAGTGGAATTCTAAATTAAGTGGTTCATTCCATTTCGAATTTTTGAAATATTATATACATTTCTTTCTGTTCAGGCAATCCGATAGGGGCCTGATCAGGCTGCATTATTAGTGCCCTATCAGGGCGGTCAGGCAACCTGAACAGGCGCTGATGTGGGCCCCATCAACATTTCTACGCGGGGTCTTACATTTCCTTGTTGTTTTTTTAGTTTATTATATTTTTAGCCGGTATTATGTCACATGTCTTTCATAGGAACATAGCATTGGCGAGTGTCACGCGTGATGACGAAACAATACAAAAGCATGATGACGAAACAAAACAGAAACAGCTGTAGCGTTACAGATAACTAGAGTCTGGACTTTTCTTAAGTTTACGGTTGTTATGGGGTTTAGCCATCGACGCCGAAGTACGAGGGGACCGCCCTATGCTTATTCAGGGAGCCGAGCAACTGTTACCAACTGTTAGCTTTCAAATATACGTTATACAGGGTGCGCCAGAGAAACTTACTTATTTGAAAGGTTAATAAAAAGAAAAGTACTTCAATTATTGTTTTAAATTTTTTTTTATTTGAGAATACAATATCCCAATTTTTTTTTCATGCAGTCTTGAAAATGACATCGGATAAATGGCGACCCCCATTGCGCATACACTGATGAAGTCGATTTTTGAAATTCGTATCCACTCTTTGCAGCATATCAATCGGTATGTTGGCAATGGCGTCGCGAATGTTGTTCTTGAGGTGTGCTATGGTCCGTGGTCGATCGACATAAACCAGAGATTTCAAATAACCCCATAAAAAGAAATCGCATGGAGTCAAATCTGGAGAGCGTGCCGGCCATTGGAGATCGCCTCTGAGAGAGATGAGGCGGTCGGGGAAATGTTGTCGCAACAAATTCATTGAGTCTCGTGCTGTGTGTGCTGTGGCTCCATCTTGCTGAAACCACACGTTCCTAACGTTCATTTCTTCGAGTCTTGGAAGAAAAAATGCCTCGATCATGTTCCTGTAACGAGCTCCATTCACGGTAACTGCGCGACAAGTGAGCGACCGTTAAAAAAGAAGCTCTCGACTGCGAAGGCCCGCTGCTCTCTAGACCAAAGCATGATGGCAACTGACTGGAGGGAGAAACAAACTTGGGAACTTCCCCCTCCAGATGCGCCCCCTCTCGCCCCTCTACCCGCTCAACTCACCGCGCGGGAATTTTTTCAAATAAGTAAATTTCTCTGGCGCACCCTGTATTAAACGTACGTATTCGAACTATTTCTCTGCATATATTTGTAAAAATATGCATTTTTGAACATTCGGTGATTAGATTAAATGTTTCCATTACTTTGTATAATTATTTTCTAAAACTTTTTCTCGCTCAATTAACGCAAAACGAATTGGCAACGTCGTAAATCGTGGTATATCATAATGCCCAGGTTGGCAGAAGTGTCGCGAAGTTGAAGACATGTACGCCCCGTTCGTAACTTGACTATCAAGCCAAGGAGTTGTCAAAAATGAATATCGGTCTGAGTAAAAAAAAATCCTCTGGAAAGAAAAAGTGTGTACTAAAGCTGTCTATGATCTCGAAGAAATCAAAAACTTTAATAATTATCCGATATTCTAAAAAATAAATTCACGAATGAAAAAAATCCGCGTTATTTTTTCTTTGCCTAGATATGTCTAGAAATGTAAAATTTCGCAACATAGTTATCAAATTAATATTAAGTAATTATTACTAATTAAGAGAATAAGTACCAATAATATTTGTTGTCAATTATTCTGACCGAGTAGTTTGAGGTTCTCGGGCATAATTACCGAATACCTATAATATAGGTAGCATTTGTGCCGTCTACGGCCTTGCCATGATTGCACAGTCTAATATTTTATGTGCTTGATTTTTTCAAAAATTCGCTATCAAAAACATTAATAATTTGGTAACGGTACTTTGAATCCGTATTTTCACGGACCCAAGGGTTAGTCCGATAATTAGTCGAACCGTACCTATTTTTTCAGCTCCGTGGTATCATTCGCTTAGCAGACATTAATAATGTACTGAAAAATAATCAGGCGTTTTCCATAAGCGTAATGTACTAGCCCACGAAATACGTCGACTTGCCAATTTTTTTTTCTGCAAAACAGTACTGCGGCTCGTACTCAAAGTGCACCGGAGGATCAGCAAAGACGTTATAAATGTCCAGAAAAAAATTGAGCTCGGTCGTAATATGTTGACATAACCCCGTAACAACCTTAACAATATAACAGGCAAGATAACAATCATCTTTCGAGCTGCGCGGGACGAATCTTAATCGCGTCGCTCTTCGCGATGTTTACCGATTTGTCAATCAACCCTCAAAAGGGCGTATATACTATGTTTACGACATGACGGATTTACTTTAATTCCATTCAACTAAACCGCGATTGTGGACCCACTTTTTTGGAGAAAAAAATCGCTCAGTAATTCGGCCAAAAATTATGCGATCTCGGGATTGAGTAGACAGATCGAAAAATAACCTAAACCAAATGATAGGGAAAAATCACATCACACTTGTAAAATGCCATCTTAGAATTAGTGTATAAAGAGTACGCGGCGTGTTCATCAGTGGGGTAAACATTTTCTTTTTTATTAGTTAGCGTCTAGACGCTGCCGCGTCTCTTGATTATTTGAAGGGCAAACATCTTCAGGACGTACCGATAACGGAAAATAACAAAGCAATCGATCGGGGAAAAAAAGCATTCTTTCGCGCGTAATAGATTCGTTGATTTTTCCGGATACTTATGATTTTGTTGAATAATTTTATCTCTTTTATAATTTAATTTTTTGAGTATTTTCGAACGTGTATAAACAGTCGAAAATTATTTGTATATCCTTTTGGGAAAAGGTTCCCGTCTTACCCGAGAGAAATTTCCACGTAATTACAGAAGCAGTTTCACGAGAGCAATCTGTGGGAAAAAAAAACATTTCAAAAAGGCGAAAAAAAAATCAGGGAGAATTTAAGAGTACTCGGAAAAATGGTCAATTTAGTTAGGTGTGAATACATTCCTTCGCGGTTTTTTCGAACAATTGTTGGCTTAAATAATGTTTTAATATATTCTTGTCGTTTTATTCACAATCAATGTCTATAACGTCGCGAACAAATCTGGGTTTGTTCGGATTTTCGTTGAATCGCAAATTGCTGAAGATTCGCTGGAATAAAATTGTTGGCCTTTATTTCCGAAAAATAACAAATAAGTATTTAAAAAACTCATACAAAACTGCTTGAAAAAGGCCATTTGAAAAAACCAAGTATGGATGCTCCCTGTTTGAACTTCCGCCGGAAGAAGTTTGCGTAACCGCTTATCTTGACACTTGCCAGGAACTGGAGAAGCAAGGTTCCCGCAAGCTGCGCCTCAACGCCAAGGAGACAATGAAGATCGCCGAGAAACTTTACACTCAGGGTCTCATAAGTTATCCTCGCACGGAAACTAACATATTCCCGAAAGAACTAAACCTGCGCCTGTTGGTCGAGCAGCAGGTAGGTGGTGTATAGAAAATGATAATGTAACCGAAAAAATGCATTCTCGTTACCTTGGTAATGAGTAATGGAAAAGCAGGTAACCGTTACTTCGATAATAATCAATGCAAGAACAATTATTCGTTACTTCCGTAATAAGCAATGGGGACATAATAATTCTTTACTTCGGTAAAGTGTAATGGATACGCAATTATTCGTTACTTCGTTAATAAAAAATATATTCTATTACCAATTACCGAAGTAACAGACCATCGTACAATTTTTCATTACTTATTTTTGAAGTAATGGCTAATGGATTGCGTTACTCTTACTCGTGACCAAAGAAATGGGCAATGAACCTTATACCTATTATCTATTATAGTATTGTATTACCTTATAGTTTTTCTGAGTTCAAACGTATACCCTCGCGGGCTTTTACGTATTACCTTTCCAAATTAACCCATTCCCATCACTTCCTACGTGCACTTCTTTAATCTAACCTAACTCCCTTTGCGTCCACAGCCGTCTTAGGTTATACTAGGTGCGCAACTAAGTTTGCGGGTTTTTGACAAATAAAAAATCGAAAATTTCAAGACAAATACAAAAAATGGTTCATTCGACGTATTGTCCCTTGCTATTTACACATTTTTGCCATCTCTCTGACAATACATAAATACCGCGACGATAAAAAGATGCGTCTTTGGACTGAAACCATTCGTCCAACCAATTTTGTACTGCATCGTAATTGGCCAAGTGTAGCCCACCCAAGCCATGCGCCATCGGCCGGAAGAGTGATAGTCTGAAGGGGCCAGGTCTGGCCAATACGGCAGGTGCGGTAGCAGATCCCATTTCAGTGTTTTTATGGTGTCCTGGACGATGGAACTGCGATGACACGGAGCGTTGTCGTGCCGCAATATCGAAATGGGACACGAGACACGTTCGTGTCGCGTGTCCCATTCTGGCCGTTTTTCGAGCAATGCGTGGTTCGAATTGATTTATTGTTGTCGCTAGCGATGCCCATTGACAGTTTCGCCCGGTTTCAGCAGCTCATAGTACATGATTCCTTTCTGGTCCCACCCAACGCAGAGCATTGTCTTTTTTCCGAAGCGATTTGGCCGTGCCGTCGATGTTGACGCTTCGCCAAGTGAAAGCCACGATTTTCTGCGTTTGGGATTCTCGAAATATATCCATTTTTCATCGCCAGTAACAATTCGTTGCAGGAAACTCTTTCTGTTCTGCCGCAAAAGCAAAATTTCGGAAGTGGTTCTTCGATTTTTCATTTGTCTCTCAGTCAACTCATGCGGCACCCACTTTACTTCCTTATGAATTTTCCCATGGCGTGCACACGTTTCGAAATACATTGCCAAGTCACATTTAATGCCTCGGCAAGTTGATCTTCTGTTTGAGTGTCATCTTCATCCAATAACGCTTGCAGATCGGTGTCCGCAAACGTTTGCGGTCGTTCTGAGCGCTCCTTGTCCCCAGTCTCAAAATCGCCACTTCTGAACCGCTTGAGCCAATCTTCACACGTTGTTTTTGACGCTATATGTTCGCCGTAGGCATCCTCAAGTAACCAACGTGTTTCAGCTGCTGTTTTTTTTAGGTTGAAGCAGAAAAACAATACTTCCCGCAAATGCTGTTTATTTGGCACAAACTTTGGGATTTTCGAGGTTAGAAAAAAGGTCGTTGCGTTGCGATATTTGTTTATATTACAACTGGGTATTCTTAACAGATGTCCAAGCTATAAAGACACCCAATTTCAGACCTGTATGCCGACTAAATGTGTCGCTAGCGCCATCCATGTGTAAAACCTGGGAACTTAGTTGCGCACCTAGTACGATACCGCGTTTGCCGCGGGTGCGGGGAAACTGGAAAACGCGTACCGGTATAGACGGCCCCATATTCTTATGATTCTCTGGTGCATATACTTCAACTCAAGTATCTACACCAAAGTATCAGAAGTATTGGGTTTCCGATCAGTCGTTGATGCGCCAACCGGTGCACGGCTAAGCGGTCACCGCCCCGAGTATTGGCCATGCACACCGCTGCTTAGCTCGAAGTACCGCCGGAGTCGAACCCCGATCGCTTCTTTTACATTATTTTATACTATTACTCATTCTTTATATCACTCGATGTTAAGTTGCAGAACTCATATTTCTCTGACTCAATATTTATAGAAGAAAAGTACATTTTCTTACTTATTACTATGAATAAGTAATTACCTTTTCGTTGCTCGCCACCAAAGTAATGAATTACTGTTACTCGTTCTTACATACATTTCAATAATTTAATATCACTTGGAAATAAGTAACTGCATTGAAATTCCTTACTCCTATTTCCATCGCTCAATATCGAAGTAACCAACAATAAATCGGCTTCCGTTACTTCTTATGAAAGTAAGAGGTAACTGCCCGTTTACGGATTACCAAATTAACGGATAATGGATTGTCCCTTCGGTACTCATCACCAAAATAATGGATTACTATTACTCATTCTTCCTCACATTTGCTAACTCAATACAACTTGACATTAAGTAACCGCATTAAAATTCCTTACTCATACTTTCATCGCTTAATATCGAAGTAACGACCGATGGTAAGTGGGTTTACGTTACGCATCACGGGAGTAATGATTCATTACGGAAGTAGTGAGTAATTACAGAAGTGATGGATAATTCATGAAGTAATGAGTAATTTGGGAAATAATAAGTAATTAAAGAAGTAACGACTAATTAAGGAAGTCATGAGTAATATAGGAAGTATATAGTAATTAGAGAAGTGATGAGTAATGTCTTTCCGTCTAGACAACGAAAGTACCGAGAAAATAAGTACGAAATCCATCGTGAATTACACTCATAATTCGGAAATCTTGTCAGGCGGGTCATGAGGTGTGGGGTGAATTCGCGCGCCGCGTACTCGACGAGGGCGTCTCGCCGCGTCAGGGCAAGAAGAGCGACCAGGCGCATCCACCGATTCATCCGACCAAGCTCGCTCACGGTCTCCAGGGGAACGAGGCACGTGTTTACGAGTTCGTCATTCGTCATTTTCTGGCGTGTGTCTCCAAGAACGCCGAGGGCCATGAGACCACTGTCGAGATTAACATCGCCGACGAGAAGTTCATCGCTCACGGTCTTCAGATAATCGCCAAAAATTATCTCGATGTTTACATCTATGAGAATTGGAACGCAAAGGAGATTCATCGCTACGAGCAGGGCCAGGTCTTCACACCCACGAGCATCGAGATCGTGCGGGAGAACACGTCGCCACCGAACCTGTTGACGGAAGCAGATCTCATCGCGCTGATGGATAAACACGGGATCGGGACTGACGCGACCCATGCGGAGCACATCGACACTATCAAAGCGCGAGAGTACGTCGGCCTACGCGACGGTACGCACTTTGTACCCGGCAAACTCGGCATCGGCCTCGTCATGGGCTACGACAGCATGGGCTTTCCTATGTCGAAGCCAAATCTCCGGGCTGAACTGGAGAACGATTTGAAAGCGTACGTTTCTCTTCTGCGCCTTGAAGGGACGTTCTACTCTCGTGAACATTTTTATCGGATTTTCAGGAATTTTTTAACGGGAAAATAATAGCGTAGCGATTTAAAACTTTGATATTATTTATATTGTGGTATCATTGAGAGAGACTACCAGTTTAGAGCCCGCAAAACGGTGAGTTTCGACAATAATTTATAGATACCTAGTTGAAGGAATGAAAATTTCGTTTCGTGGACTTTATTCTAGATATCTTCAAGTTTGTTCACAAAATTTTGTAACAAAATGGCAGTGCTGAAGCTGGATGACGCGAGTCACCTTTGATACTGTCCCACGGCCGATGAGAGTTCTCCAATTTTTTACCTGCAACGAAAATTCAATATAATTTCATTTCTGGATAACATTTGCCCGAAGAGTACGTAGGAGAATCAACAAAAAATATGGGTTTGAAAAAAATGGTGCACGTTTAAACAAAAACCCGCTCAGAGCGATGACACACACAGTGATTTGTGCCGACTCGCCGATCGAGTCGGCTGCCGCTCGACGACGACACGCACAGCGGTTTTTGACTACTCAGCAGCCGGGCGGCCGTGGAAAATGCACAACTGCGATAGAACGTGTTCCTGCCCAAGTGACAAGATGGACGAAAATTTAGAATCCGTAATAATTTTGGGCTTGCTAGATTGCTTTGGGAAATAAGAAGTAAGAATACGATCCTATCGCTATAATCTTTTTTGGTCATGTCCGATAATGCTGGACGATCCTGTCCTTCGATTATAAATTTTTCTATACCGTGATTTGCCTCTACGGACTGCAACGCTTGTTCCGAAGTCATTTTTATAACTGAAAATGTATAATTGGGTAGTTGCGTTTGTGAACAAACGCTGGATAAACCGACATGTGTGTCAGCGCGCATACAAAATTATATAAACAAGCGCTACTCGTGCAATAAAACCGCCCGCGTTTCTTCGCATAGACGATGTGTCGAAGCGGCTCTTCAGCCGTAAGGCAACGCTTCCCGCAGTGTGTCTTTTACATCATTTGAAAACACGGAAATATGCGCCGACTTGGCGATCGTCTCACCCGCCGAGTCGGCACAAACCGCTGTGTGTGTTATCGCTCTTACTAGGGAAGGGCCGGACGTTCAGGACACCGATTATCTTCGAACTTCACACAGTTGTAAGGCCATTAGGACTCCTACAATGAAGTGTGGAACCAACGTACAATATTAATAACTGAAAGTCACCAAGCGGGATTTTTGGTAATTTTTCTTATAGTTGGTGATTCTCCTTATAATTGTGAGAATTTCGAGAACGGATCCTAAATAGTTTGGACCTATAAAACCATTTTAAATGCGGTAAAAATAATTTTATTTAATTAAATACGGCAAAAAGAATAAAATCACTCGTAAATCCACCTTGGGGATTTTCCGATATTAATGTTTTACCAATACATTATTAAATAGAAGAATACAACGATTCTTGGAAAAGCATCAACGTTTGCCAATAGAAAAAAACTCACAACATATTATAACGCAAATCTACCTCACTTTCTATTAAATCCCTTATACAAGTAATATTACATCCTGTAGAATAATGAAAAATAAGTTAATTTCAAGAATTTTTTTTTCAAGTTCGTTTCGAGGCAAACATTTTTTAAAATTTGTAGCACGAAAAAATAAAATAATATGACATGCTTCAGAATGATAAAATGAGAAACAAAACAAATTCGACTCGATCCAGCGATCTCACGGTTAGGATTCCGGGCCGCTGCCCGTGCCTCGTTTTAACAGCAAAAACGAACCGATATAAAAGCCGTTTACGCACACTTTTCTCTCCGTTTTCTCAGAATCGGTTGAGTATCACAATCTGCTGTTTGCACAGTGTATGGTCCCGATGGGCCCTTACAACTGTGTGGAGTGTACAGAGAATCGGTATCTGGAACAGTTCGCCTTCTCCTTGCCAGTCGTGTCTGAGCTCTATTTTGTCGTGAGAACCCCAAGGCCTCCGATTTCTTTGCTCTTTGGGGCATTTTAGTTAATAAAATAAAAGCCATTTTGTTTCAGCTCGGTGCTGGACTTTAGGGGCTTTTGGGTTCTTCTCACCCCCCCCCCCCATCTTCTGATTGCCGTTTTCTCCTATACCGATCATATTTTCGTTCCATATATGTGGACATTGTAAAATTTTGATTTTTAACTTTGCACACTTACAAAAATTTCGTTCTTGCTGTTAAGGCCGATATCGCCAGAGATTCAGGAAGACCATCTGAAGCGCTTTCCAATGAGTTCGCGAGATAGACTGCCCGCAACGTATTTTCCATCTCTCTCTTATACGCCCATCACATCAAACGATTGCGTCACCCACGCCAAAGACCTCGTTCGATACAATGTTACGGATGTAACCTTTTTTAATTTACCCGGTTCGTTGCGATCGGATCGCTATTCGCGTAGGTCTGGCGTCCGGAAATTTGGCATCATTTCGTTGGATCGTTAGTTTTTACCTGGTTATCAAACCGAACTTACTAACGTAAAAAAATCGTTTTCGCGAAAAAATAGCCGAAAATAGCTTTTTTACGAATAATTTCTCCACACACGTAAAATCTTCTACGTACTTTGATGTAAAATGTTGTTATAAGATTCCAAAGAAATTTTCAAGAAATTCGGTGAAAAATGAGCGATCTCATGTTGCAGGCTGCAGGACACTATCAGACAGAGGTGACTCGCTTTTGGTACCAACTCTTGTGAAAAATATTGTAAAGATACTTGATGATGTGAAGAATAGAGGCCACTAAACGGAATTTACATTCTATCAACTGGGTGTCCATAAAAATTGATGTAACTCGCCTTTTTCCGGGCTCTAGACTGGTAGTCTTCTTTAAACTATACGACTAATTTTTTTTAATTTTTCGAGATTATCTGAATTTTTCTCGGTTGCCGGAGCGCCTCCAAAAATTGAATGCACGCTGGCGGACGTAAATGCATTCGTCAGAATAATATTTCAAAAGTAAAAAAAAATATACCAAAGGAATTTTAATTTGCAAATGTACTGCTAGAGATCTGGCAAGACCTTAAAATATTAGCGATTTTGTATCAGCGTCACATATTTTTTTCGTGCGAAAATGTCGAGTTTTGAGCCGAATAAGCGTCATTTGCGGGAACTTTATAACTCGTCTTTACTTCTTTAATTTGAAGAAATCTGCAGCCGAGGCGCATAGATTGCTTGTAGAAGCATATGGTGAGGCTGCTTTAAGTAAGAGAAGTTGTCGTAAGTGGTTTTAAAAGTTTAAGAGCGGTGAGTTTGACGTCGAAGACGAAGAACGTAGCGAAAGGCCGAAACGAAGCCGCGGAATTGGAAGCTTTATTGGAGGGAGATTCGTGCCAATTATGGTCTTGCCAGATGTCCAACCTTACGATATGACGTTTTACATCTAACAATTTCAAACATAACCTCCTGGTGAGGCCATCTTTTGTCAAACGGCAGAGACTTATTTATACTCCCAATATATCCGTGTGTTCTGCGTTGCTTTAGAGTCTTTGTTTTCCCAATTTCCCCGTCTTTCTTTCGTCTCCTCATTTCCCGAATTTCTCCACACCTACATTTTTTTCGTCCTTTTTTCCTAAGTTTCCCCGAATTTTTTCCGTTTTCTCACTTCCTCATTTTCCCATATCCTTGTTTCGTTTGCTAAATCCAATTTTTCATTCCCCGGTTTCTCTATTCATGACTTTGACTTTGTTTCTTTACATTTGTCCCAGAATATGCGAAGGTCGCAAAAATCCGCGGGAAGTGGCGCAATCGCAGATAAACAAATACCGTGACGTGTTCAAAATAGCATTGGAGCGCGCGAACATGATCGATACAGCGGTGGCTCGATACATCGACGAGGAGCCGATCGGAGCCCAAGAGCTCGAGAACGTCATTCCGATCGAGAATCCGACAGTCTTAAAATGTCCGCGCTGCAGTTCCAACATGGTCCTCAGGGACAGAAGACAAGGGACCGGGAAATACATCGGTTGCAACGGCTACCCAACCTGCACCAACGCCATCTGGCTGCCCCAGAACGTAACGGCGGTCGAGATACTCGAGGAAATTTGCGCCAGAGTGAGTTCAAGTTGCTCGAAAGAGCTTACCCTTTTATTTAGCAATAGTAGAATTCCGTCAGATTTCGACTTGGCTACATGTTAACGTATTCCGTTCGCGGAGGCCCGTATTTTGTAAGGGCATAATCCCCTTCTGAATAATCGGTAAATTTCAGTGGCGCTTAATAAAAAAAAAAGTTACCATCAATTATTATACGCAAAGATAAAATGGAATAAAAAATTCTTCTGCCAGTCACATTTTTCCCAGTTTTATAGTTAATATTTTCTTTGAACTTTCGGTTATCCTTTGTTCTTATTGTTGTTAGGGAAGATTTAGATTTGTATACACATGTTAGCAGTTTATATCAGGCATCTAGAGTCATTTAGTGTAGAAATGATTAGATAGAAGTTTGTTAACGCGGTCTTCTAGTTTCTCGGCTGTTTTTTACGGCTTTTTCAATAATTTTTTACGGGCAAAGCATCGAAATAATGAATCTCATTGTTTTTGCATAATCTTTATTAACATTTAAATAAGCTTAACAAATTTTTTGAAGTCAAAATATATAATAGAATAAACGTTATAGTGGCCGACAGGAAGACATCAAGTAAAAGAGGTGCTTGACGGTGACCAAGATTGCGGCTGTTCTGCTTATCTTAAATCAAAAAGTCAAACGGCATTTTAATCTTCATATTTAAGACTAGCGATTGAACTAGAGTGAATTCTAAATTACAAAAATTGACTTTTTTATACACTTTTGAAAATTACATTCTATTTTTTACTCATTTTTTCTTAAGTTTTTCGCTTGTACAAAAAAAACTATCGAAGCAATCATGATAATCCTAGTTCAATCGCTGGCTTATAACATATTAAAGATGCTGTATAAATTTGAACAAGATCGGTGCAGTAGTTTCTGAAATATCGTGGTCACCGTTTCGAAAAATGGTGTTTCGAGAAAAACGCGTTTGAAAGTTCGCGCTCCCGGCGCGCGCTCCGTATACCTGCTTCGTTCCAGGGCCGTAACTTGTGAACCACTTCGAATATCGAAAAATCCTTTGGCACACATTTTCTACGCATGTTGTAGATGTGATTTATGAAAAAAAAATCGATTTTTTCGACCCGAGAAACTAGAGGACCGCCTTAAACGTGTCATCTCCACAAGGCGCCGTATACATGGGACGATTTTTAGAGTCGTAATTTTTCGTTAAAAGTTCGGTAACTCGGCTTGAAATTTTACTGGTATTCTGCAAACTCGAATGTATTTTTACTTCGTTATAGACGGAAATCAGTTAATTGTTAAATATTCGGGTTCGTGAGTAGTGTAATAAGGCCGAAACGGAACCAAAATTCCTACTACCGACATTTACCGACTGAGTTCAAAGACAAACCAAAAAAAGTTCATTTCTGACCTATCGGAGGATGGTCGAGTAGGGTTTTGGTTCCGTTTCGGCCTCATGATCGACTGTCGATGTCTCTACTTACCGACCAATGGTAGGGCTCCACTGCTTACCGACCGATGGTGGTAAGTCCCCCTTCGCCCCGAATGGAATTCGACGGAATGGTGGGAGTGGGGTTAAACACGGGGACACGCGTCCGATTCCTAACGTGGCCGTGCAACAACTGACAAAGAGTCGACGTGCTTTGTAGTAAAAGGGAGTCCGATTCCTAGCGAGGCCGTGCAACGACTGACAAAGAGTTGACGTGCTTTGTAGTAAAAGGGAGTTCCCTCCCCTCCCGCGGGAAGAGGGCGGCGGCGGGTGGAGGAGTGGAGGGGGGCTGATTTCTCAGAAATTGTTTCAAACATTTACGGGTGGTGAGTCATCGGGCGCTTGCCGTGGCTTGATAAAGACCCCCCCCCCGACCCCCCTCGCCGAGATGCGATAGTTTTGTTTATAGATTGACGTGTCGAAATCTGTCAGCGATTTGAGGTGTTGAATTATTATTTTCCGAAAATTTGTTTATCATCGGCGGAAGAGTGAGTTTTGGGATCAAAATGGCGGCAGGATTTTGTCAGATTTTTTCTAACAATCATACAGACGTTTTTTAAACGTCGTTTGGGGTGGTGAGTCATCGGACGCGTGATATTTTTCAGCGTTCGGACCCCCTTGCCCGCAATGCGGGGGGGGGGGGTGGAAAGGAGCACATAATCTTGCGATTCAAGATCGAACGGACACATAGGAAATAACTAGCTCTGAGAGTTCTAACCCTGGTCCTCTGAGGGGAGCAGGGAGACGGAGCTGTTCATGTGGGGAGGGGGACTCGGCGGAGCGGTTGACGTCACGCGGGTAGGGGGAAGTCGTTGGAGCGGGGTATATATCGATTATCGATTAATTGATTATTGATTATTGATTTTTATATATTTAAAATTTATTGTTGATTTATTTTCATTTATTTTTATTTATTTTTATCTTACATTGTTTATTTCATGGATTTTATTATTCAGCAACTCTCGCCTGAGGGGGGTCCAAGTTGGTTGACCCATGTCGCTGAGAGATACGAAGCGATCGGATTACACGTATGCATGAGAGAGCGAGAATGAGAAATAGAGCGACTCCTCTGCATGTGTAAAGACATATACATTTAACTTTAGGCATTCCACGATTAAAGCGGTTTGGTTTGTTTGGGTGAAGTCCCAAACAAACCGAACCGCCTAGAACGTCTTCGAACATCTATTAACGTCTTCGAACATCTATTGAACGCATTCGAACGTCTCATGATCGGCTTCGAACGTCTCACGACCGTCTTCGAACGTCTCATGAACGTCTCACGAACGTCTCTTGAACGTCTCTCGAACGTCTTCGAATGTCTCTTAAACGTCTCACGAACGTCTCTCGAACGTCTCACGAATGTCTTCGAACGTCTATGAACGTCTCACGAACGTCTTCGAACATCTCACGAACGTCTCACGAACGTCTTCGAACATCATCTAGCGAGTATATTAAATTATTTTCCATCAATTTTCAAACGAAAACAAATGGTTTCACTTTCGAGAGCAATATTTTATACAATTGTGTAATCTCATAACAGATGATGCAACAAAGAAAGGAGTAAGGAGAATTAAAAAATCACATAATGTTACGTTTCGTTTATTTGCATGAATCTTTATGATTCAACCACCAATTAAACATTTTAAATACATTTTGTAATGCACAATTTTTTCATGCTTTTCGCAACGTAGAGTAGAGCATGCACCTAATTTACTCAAGGTATCTATATCGCCAAAGTCCACTTCCAACGTTTCAATAACTAGATCATTTTTTATATTTAACATATCAACTAACCATTCTCGTTTTTCATGGCCGTCAACATATACGATAGGATACATATCGTCTTCCGTTGGGCCCACAACTGCAGCCGTTATTAAACGTTGAGCCATGATATATGGAACGTTTTCATAGGCCCACTTTAGACCATGATGATTCCGAATCAGCCATGACGCTTGGTTTCTCTCAGATTTTGTGAGAAGTGTCCATGGTATAATACTCGCGAAATTATAATGAGTGTGTACACATCTCGCTCTCAGAATCGCTACTTCCTTCACGACAAAGTTTCTCCCGATAATGAACCCTTGTAGTTCGACAAATGTAGGTACAGGCATAACGAAGATGTATTGGCTCGATCAAGTCGACAGCAAGATCAAATGATGACTGATGTCAATATTTAAGGAACCATGTTTGTCAATGGACAATATTGAACAACGCGATCGTGCAAATCAAACAATAGGCAGTAGTATTTGTTGGCAAATCTTCCTGACATTCAAACTCTATTCGCACGTCCACGGTAGCATTTTTCACCGACTCGTTCTGGCGCGAGCAGTTGATAACCGTGAGAGGGCCGTTATATTAAAACTTTGCGATAGTGATTCACTATCACTATTACAGTCGTAATAAGATTTACGTAATCAAGAGTACATATTAAACAAAATGGCGAATCTGTTTTCGTCAAAGTCCAAATTCAAATCATCGTAAGAATAGGATTCCGAGTTGAGATAAAGTTTAACATGGGCGAGTTTGCAGTCGTCGAATAATGTAATGTCCTTTGCCATAGAATTTTTTTTGCCAGCCTGCCGCGAAAATATTACATATCTTGGTTTCTCTAGCTGGGAGGCAGCTTTTACAGTCCATGAATGTTTCGTTGTGCTATGAAACAGTGGATACTCGTATAGATCCCAAGAGCGAAAGCTCATATTCAAGTATCGCCCACTTTCCAATGTTCGAAGAAATGACAATTTAGTTATCTCATTTAATATTACGTGGGGCATACGCTATTGTATCTTGAGCAATTCAACTTCTATCTCTACTAATGGATGCTGACCGAATACGCAATTGTTATCATTGCGTGAACGTATCCGAATTAGCTCATGACGAGCATTGATAACAACATGCTTGTAATCTTCGCAGAATCCTAACAATATGTTGAGAGGTACACAACAATTGAAGTATTTTCTCCCATCATTATGTGTCACATCCCACGCAGCATTTTTCAAAGTATGACTCCTCTCAGGGCTTGGAGAGATGTAGTTTTTAATCGTGGTTGTTATTCCAACGTTTCGATTGCGATCAATCTTCACACCATCGAGCTCATAACGAACTTCATCAAACATGAATGAAACGCAATTGTTTCCCAATCCTACTATTGCTTGATCATCAAGTTTTTTAAGTACCGTGAACTTTCCCTCAACGTACAGAAAACTTTTAGATGGTAGGGTGTACAAGTTTGGTGTTGTATAGGAATTCGTATTCCATCGCTGTGTCCAAACGTTGAGCATACGGCTTGTACGTATGAGTCTCAATTTTGATGATACTCTCGTCAAAGATTGGCTCCCCACTGATATTCAAAACGTCAGTCATTGTTTTGCCTCAAGTATGTCGTACAATGAATCCCAGGGATTCTAAAAATTCACGATTCGCTGCACCGAGTTTCTTTTTTGCGGGTAATTTAACACTCAATGCCGCTTGTCTTCTTCCAAGAGTATTATCGCGTGCGATCGCATTATCTCGCGTATAAATATTGGCTCTGGCGTATTCCGTATCGTACAAAACGAGCATCCCAAGCGTCGCTTTCGCATGTGCAATCTCACCGTAATTTCTTCTCCTCGAAAATCGAGTAGCTTCCCCTTTTGATCCACGATACGTATCGTTAGATCCGTAATGCTCCGCACAACCATCGGAAGATGAACGATTTGCGCAGGCGCTTCCAATATCTTATATCCTGGTGGTACGCTTGGGGAAAATTCATGTATCGTATCTACACGCTCGCCATTGCAGTACGCACCAGTGGTGACACTCTATTCTATGCGGATAATGTTCACATTCATTATGTTTATCGGTACATCAGATTCCTGCCATTTCCAGGGATGCAGTATTTGATTTGATGAAAATCCTAACAGGGGTCCTACGTTGTCGGGTTTACTGAAATTTATTTTGTACGCACATTTGATTTCGCTCTTTAGCGTTGTGACAGGAATTGCAATTATTTCATTAATTATCATTACACCTCATTGTCGCGAACGGCCCAGACGCTGCGATTTATCTCCAACAAACGTGGCGTCGAATCTTGCTTCTAATGAGCAGAATGTAAATACGCCGAAAGGGGGGGAGGGAGAGGTAGAAGGAATTGTCAATCGAAAAGATCACTCTTCTCCGAACCGTCGAAATTGTGAGAGATAGAGTCAATGTCCACGTACCGTCACTGTATAAGTTGAAATTGTAATAGTATGCTTGTTTACTCGGTTATAGTTGCGTGAATTATTTATAAATTAATTTTAATTAATGTGTGGGGAGAGGAGTGTCAAGCGCCAGAGGTCGACTAAGGTCGCCGAGTCATCCCTTAAGGTATGGTGAATTGTAATTCCCTAAAATTATTGGTTAAAATAAAATGGGGTATCAACAAACGCGCCAATCTTGATTTCCAAGGGTCGTCCAATCGAACTCCCCTGTAACCGCGTCCATGCGTGATAATTATTATTAATCGTATGATTCAAGTTCGTCAACTCGACTGGCACCCAACCATAATTCATGAATGTTACTGAGCCCTGGCCAACCGTGGACCCAGGTCACGTCAGGTGAGAACTCGGATTTATGTAGATCAAAAGGGTTCGTTCTCGGCGTATTATGATTAGCGCGTAGCACGATTGGGTATCCGGCATTTCCATCGAGGTCGTCGTTAACGAACTTTCGAGCAACAATTTCATTTTCAGCACCATCACCGCTATCAACCCCTTTGAGTACAATTGCTCGATTCAGATACCCATTTATGGATCTCAGTTCATAGGATCCTTTAGGGATTATAATGTCTATGTCATCATTGTCAAAGTAAAACTTGTTGTTTGATGAATTCACATTTGGTATTGTGTGATAAGTTTCGAAATCCGTCAAACGGAGCTTATAACAGCCATTATTGAAATCTATAGCGGGAAAATAATTTGCTGTGAGAAGGCTACTCTTGCCGGTTAACGTAAGCGTCAGTGACATGTTTCCCTCAAATACTGAGTTTATTGAGGCGGTCAATACTTGAGTTTATATATCAATACTTGAGTTTATATATCACGGCTTAAATACATATTGATCATCGCCGTTTTGAAGAAATTGCAAGCACAGTTGCCCGCAAATACTTTGATTATAATTCTGATAAGATGTTCGATTGTATTGTATTTTTGTGGTATTTGGTCCAAAATATCGCACCAACTCCTTGGGCGGTCGAAGATTTCCAAAACTATCAAAATATACTATATGACTCCCCCCTCTTGGCATAGGCTACGCAATGCGTACCGGGGGCATCGGCATCGTCCAAATTTACTATACCGCTCTCATCTAGTTTCCCTCCACCAGAAACTGGTAAATTATTGCGCATGAAGACCCCTTTGAAGTCGTTTGCGCATGCGTCTGGCTAAGCATTCCAATTGTACATTAGTTGTTACACCCATGGGCATTTTCACCGTGTTTTGGCGATTTTTTTTCTTAGTTGAACATCCCTGTCCACACTTATAGGGAGTGAGATAGAGCCTCCTATAGCTCGATTATGACGTTGTATTTCTTCAAGTTGACGTTGCGCCGCTTTGCTATTATTCACAGCCTTTGCTATTCCAGCTGCCCCACCAGCCAGTGAACCAAGAACTTCCAGCAATGGTAACATTGGCAAAATTCCGCCACCCTTCGCTATCGGCAGTATTCTCTTCTTAACGGACTTTTTTCTTTGTTGATGAGTTCTTTGTCTTCATTCCTATGCCCAATTTCGTTTTTGCTTTCATAGCCGCCCATACAGCGGTCGCTGCTGTTTCCTCGCCAAAAGTCGAATCTCTCGCAGTAATACGTTTTCTTGCCGTTGTTACAAGTATATTATCCGCAACGCGTCTTTCGCCTAAACGATTGCTTCGAGGATAGGCTATATCGTGGTCGCGACAAGCGGCATCCAATGGATTTATACCACGTTGACCCCTTGCCAATCTCTGCTCTAACTGAGTGCCTAGTCCACAAAATTGGTAGCCGGGCATATGTAATTCGATCGGAAGTGCATTTATTGCACGATTTAACAAACTGTTGCCTTTTCTCTTTGACATTCGGCACAATTATTTATAAACGGTCCTGGACCGTCAATGTGTATTAGCTGTCCCGGTAAATTCCAATGGCGCGTGCATCGGCGATATTGCTGTACTTTCGAATCAGCCTTCATGTGTTCGGGAAGCCTCTCCCACACGAGGTCAAGGAAGGGATACAAATTTCGCAACAAAACAATTTTTGGAATAAACTGTAATTGATGAGCCGTTAAGTGGAGAATACTGCCGTCGTTCGACAGGTACAAAAACATTCTCAATACTGAGCGGATTTGGCCTGGTGCGCTCCTATAAATACTCCTCACACGACGCATTTTGGCGAATGTGTATTTAGATTCGAGAGAGAAAACATGCGTTTCGCACAACAAGCGACGGTGATTCAAGTGACCAATTTCGACGATAGAGTAATGGAGGACCAACAAGTACGCAAGCATGGAAACATGCTGTCACTTACGATACGCAGCATTATTTTCGGTTCTTTAAATTGTGGTAAAACCAATGTTCTGTTAAGTTTAATAGAAAGTCCAAATGGGGTACGTTTTGAAAACCTATATGTATACTCGAAATCGCTTCAACAGCCAAAATATCAATATTTGGAAAATCTGCTGACATCGATTAACGAAATTGGCTATTTTAAACTCTCAAATAATAGTGTTGTTATCCCACCGCACGAAGTGCTTCTAAACTCCATTTTTTTTTCGATGACGTGACAAGCAAAATACAGTAAGAGAGTACTTTGCGATGGGCAGACACTCGAATGTTGAGTGTTTCTACCTTTGCCAAACATGTGCCAAGGTTCCCAAGCATCTTATACGTGACAATGTGAATCTGCTGATTTTATTTAAGGCGTTACCCCCACTTGTAGCGCAAAAAAGGCCTTTTTCATGAATTTTTTTAAAGAAAACTACAAAACTTTTTTAATCGATCAATATACCATCTTAAAGAACACATCTTGAAGAACTTTCAGTAATTTTTTTATTGAAAAATATTACATTGTTTAGTGGAAAATGGCCGTCAATGAAATAATGTTTTTATATACACGGTTTGCGGTGACCAACATTGCGGCGAAGTGGATCGTCTGAAAAAAAAAATGCGGATGGATTTAGTCAAATATAAGTATAAACTAGTCTTTAATCGAAGGATTTTAAAAAATATTCATTTTTCACAAAATGGCGGACAGTCAAAGTTAATGGTTCGATTTTAACGAAAAAAAAACGGCCGTTTTTTGGCTATAAAACGGCCATTTTTTTCGAAAAAAAAAATCGAACGATTAAAGACTACATTTTTATGTATTAAATAAGCCTGCAAAATTTCAAGAAGATCGGTTCATTAGTGTTCGAGTAATCTTGGTCACCGACTTTAGAAATGCCATTTTGAGAAAAACGCGTTTAAAGTTTCAATTTCAGTTTACAGGAAAAAAAAACTTTCTTTTTGTAAACTTACATAGAGTCATCTACTCCGGGCCCATACAGAAGTTCTTCCGCCGACGATGCCGCTTGCAAAACGGAAATTTGGCGTTGTCTTCGTAACATTCTTCCTTCACGAGTGCTGTCGGCCGCACGTCTCTCTGCCAGTGCAATCCGTGCTTCGTCCATTTTATCAGCGTATTCGTGCGCGTTGTGTCCACAGCTCACTCCGATTGAGTTCAAATAAAATAATAATGATTTTGAACCTTCGTTGAATAGCCCAACAGCAATATAAGCTGCTAAATTTACAACGATTTCTCCACTCGAGACGATTTTTGGGCTGATTTTCCAATTAAGTTGGTTGAAGCTTTCGTTGTTATTTTGATTGAAGCCACCGACGCATCTTCCGAGTAAAGTTTCCTTACTCCGATCGTTGTATATAGGTCTGATGGCATCCAATATGGATGGAAGTGGTTTGTAATCGTGTTGGAAAGCCTCGTTTCTCGCCTGAGCTCGTTGATACGAACACCACGATTCTTCACCGGTTGGACATCTCTCATGGTGTGGATTTGCATCGGTTGAACTGTAATGATCGAAGGTCGCCCATATTGCCTCATGCATATCGTGAACAGAAGCAGAATGGCGTCGAATAGCAAGTGACACAGTGAGCTTGTCAATACATTTTCCTGTCAGCTGTCCTTTACCACCAAGCTTTTTGTTATTTTTTAAATAAATTACGAAAAAATACATTGCACGAACATTTCGGTCCACTCGGTCAACAATATATTTCATCTGTTCTTTCACAAGACAAAAATTCCAATATGGATTACGTATATGGTGTCCAATTTACCAATGAAGGAATGATGTTAGGCGATAAGCGTTTCGATGTGGATAATGATGATAATATATTCATCGCTGGCATAAAATACTTGGGAACCCCTGGACTCTATGAGCTAATCTTCAAGAGAATCCCTGACGATGCAATATACACCGAGGAAGACAAAGACAAATATATATAATATATAATATATAAAAGTATATTGTTGTCAACAAATGCACATCGACCCAGTAGAAATATACTCAATCCTGTATTGGGTAACAAAGGCTTCAAGTATAAATATATAATGGGACCATTAACTTTCGACCGAAAAACTGAAAGAGGTATAGAAATACCGCTCGCCATGGCGTTAAATAACAACAAAATCGATTATGTGCATTGGAATGATTCCAATGAGTTGGTCGATCGCTTGCGCTTGTTGGAAGCTTCACGACACGCGGGTAACAACGCTCACGACAACGAGATAATGTCGATTATTGAGGAACTTCGCGAAGCTGGTCTCTTTATAAATTATCCTATGCATCGATGATAATGATCATTCCTTCGTCAGTATTGATACCGAGATATCGATCAATAAATTTGGATCATCGCTTGGAGCGCAGGATAATTCATACTATCAGTGGACTGGGCTAATGAGAAATTATACACGTGATAATGCTCTTTGTTTAACCTCTAGTGATGTCGATGCAAGATCACGTAAAATACGAGGCGTAGCCCTACCTGAAGGGGATTACGATGCTGCTAATAAACGTTAGGTGGAAATGAACATCAAGCTGTTAACAGAACGCCTGGATGGATTTGAGAAGAAATTCATCGCACTAGAGGATACGCTTCGAATAACTATGAACGATACGTCCAAAACGATTCAGTATGCAACCGACGCTGCATCTGACACAACGCTGGAAGATTTGTAAAAATCGTCCGGTCAAACACACGATAGGCTCGGAGAAGAAAAAACGTTTGAAGAAAAGCAGCTTGTGGAGGAATACATGCACCAGCAAGAAAAAACTTTCTGCGAAGACGTGTTATCGTGCGTGGGTATGATGATTCATGGCAGGCTGACGTAGTCGAAATTCGGCCGTATTCGCGTTTCAACTAAGGCTACAATTACATACTCACTGTCATCGATGTGTTGAGCAAGTATGCATGGGCCGTACCCTTGAAAAGTAAAACTAACAACGAAATGGGTACAGCGGTCGCGAAAATAATACAAGATTATAGCAGATATCCGAAAACCTTCAAACCGACAAAGGAAGAGAAATTTACAATGTAAATGTGCAACGACTTATGGAGAAATACAACATCAATCATTATTCGACGTATTCTATTATGAAGGCCTCGGTCGTCGAACGGTTTAATCGCACTCTCAAAAATAATATGTGGAAAATGTTTACACTCAATGGTAATTAAAAGTGGATCGATGCGTTACCACAACTCGTTATGAAGTACAATGCTCGAAAGCATCGTACGATTAGCATGAGGCCGATCGACGTTATTCCTGCGATCGCGGAGAAACTCTTAACCACCGTATACAGCAACGTAAAAATTGCGGCTCCTGCAAGATTCAAAGTCAATGATTTTGTGCGCGTAAGCAAATTCAAGACAATCTTCGAAAAAGGTTTCACACCAAATTGGACCACCGAAGTGTTTAAAATCGTCAAGGTGCAACAAACTTATCCTGTAACATACCTAGTCGAGGACTCAAGTGGAAATCCGATAGCCGGAAGATTCTACGAATACGAACTGCAACGTGTTGCTAATTCGAACATATATCTCGTGGAGAAGATAAGACGCAAAAGGGGGAATGATGTTTATGTTAAATGGTTGGGAATGGATAAATCTCAAAACTTGTGAATACACAAAAATAATATATTGTAATAACTTTTATAAAGTATATGGACAATTCAATAAAGTTTATTTACATTAGGCATCCATTTTATTAATGTATAAATTCACTATTCCTTATAAAAATAAATAATTATATCATGCAAACATTAACATACTCGCATTATATATTACATGAATATTTTTGAATATATATATCAAATTTACATTACTACATTCATTATATCTTTCCATTTTTTATTTTATAACGATACATACAATGGAGTCTAACAAATACATTTACAATGCTGTTTTATACCGACCCCATGGTAGAGTGTCCGTACTTTTCGGCACGGTATACCGCTTGTCATCGTATGGACTTGGAGCATTTTTCGACTCTGAAATAGTGTAAACTTCGTGCAGCTTCGATCTTATGCAAGACTGCTGACGAGTCATTTCAATTTCTTCCTGTAAATAGCGAGTGTAGTCATTGAAATTTATCGTTCGCGTGACGACATTACTTTGCACACCTTTCACCTTTTTCGTATCTTTTTGACCATCAACTCGCAAAGCGTACATTTTTGCTCTCAATCCCACAAATTCCGTCATTACCATACCATTATTTTCATCTTTCATGAGACAGGGCACTTTCTTGTTGTCTAACGGTAAACCGTACACGTTTTCCCATCGGGTAATCGCTTCTATCAAATTTGTCAATGTTACGCTTCACATCGTTGTAAACGTCGTTAGACATGATCTTGCAGTTTGGCTGATACAGCGAAATCATAAATTCGTCGTGTAACTCATAGAAACATATTTTCGAAATGTCGATTATACACATACCCACATAAATCGGTTTGTTAAATTTTACCTCCACATTTCGCAATTTGACGGTAATATGGTTTTCCGAAAAGATACTTCCACTGTGAAAATTTGCTTTATCGATCCTTGCCTCTGCCCCAGACCGGCCCTCCCTCTTTGTTACAAGTTTCACGTCTACACGGTTTCGCAGGTTTTCCATCGTTTTGCCGAACTTTCATTTTTTCTTTTTCATTTTCATTTGCCTGCATTGTTCATTAATTTGTACAATCTTTCTCGAAATCATTTGTAGCACATGTGCGAATCTGCATGTTCAATTCGATGTATGAACCCAACCAGGGGGATTGAGTGAATTTCAAAATTCTGTGTTTCCGCTACTTTAAGTCCATGACGCATAAACTGCTGCAAATTACGATAGTGTATCACGTAACGCTTCTTATCACATACGGTTGCACGCGATTTCTCTTGGCGCTTGCCAGGTGGTTTGACACGTGTCGGACAAAACGGTAGGTCACTGTGCGAATCATGCAAACGTTGCGGATATTCGAGATGGACTTCGAGAACGTCCTACAGGCGAATGTAGCGCTATGGATAATACGTCGAAATTCGATGTGTCATCGATCGATTGAAAATCAGCATAAGGCAAAGGTTGACACATTGCCCATCCATACAAGTTGTTCACATCGAAGTAAATCAGGTATGATGATGATTTCAATGGATCATACGATTGCATGTACTTGTTATTAGCGTGTGCATATCTGTTTGAACATTGGCTTAAACTTCCGCGTATACCTCGCTCGATGAATAAAATCATGTCGATGTCAGTCAATAATTGAAACGTAATTTGCGTATATTTCAACATGGCATCCCAAGTATATCGGGGAAGAGTGTAATAATACGCCGGATCAAGCCCATAACTTTCAATACACGTATCACAGAAATTTTCGAAAATGTCTGCTAATAACAAGAATAACAATCCGTCTTCAAATACAAATCCCTATATTTACCAAGCGTTTGAATGGAAAACCGCTCCCAGACATTCGCAGCGTGAACGTACTCGCTCGCGCTGATCGTTTCCTCGGTCAAGGAACTGTAAAATGAGTCGCGCGGCGGCAAACACGTGTCTTCCAATCTGCTGACATGGTCAATGTATTCGTACGGGAAGACACCTTTTCGTGTTAATAATGTACAATCATGCATCGGTAGGCCATCAAATTGTGAGCGTAACATTTTCAGTTTCTCCGTCGTTTAAAAAGATGCCAATTTCTCAAGACTTGTGGTTAGAAATTTATATAAATCAATGAAGCGTAATTTAATTTGGTTTTTTGTTTCGTCGGTAGTAGTTTGAACAGTTTTCGTAAACGAAATATATTTTTCTTTTGTTATTGGAAGCACGTAAGTTTTCCCTGCGAACGCGGTGGCTACTTCCTTGATTATAAAATGCGCATCATAGCCAGACAAATTGTGAAAAACTACCGGAATGAAAAATGATTGTTTGAAATTTAGATTGCAATTCGATTGGGCCAGTCAAATGACGCCCAGTAAAAAAACGCCCATTCAAATGACAATGATCGCGATCTCGTGTATCGGTTTGTGCAACAATCTTTTTCACATATGTGACACTTAATCGCGCTTTGAAATTGAAGCTCCTGGTCGGATGTTAACTGTACCATGGGGATATTTTAAGATACAATATATTTGACATGCAAAGCTGCACTTTTTAGTTCTTCGACGAACCTCGCAATGCAATCGCTACTACGGTGCGATTCATATCTGCATAATGATTGATCGTATGAACAATGTACTTAGCATGCGATACTCGAAACCTCGGGGTGTTGGTCCATGTTTTGTTCATTTGTTTTCGCAAGAACGCCGTATATTACGAATGGAAGTCGCTCCTTATGATTGAAGTTTTTTAAAAGTGAGCCAGTTGTTCGCATCGTTCGGTAGACGGACAGAAGAGTCGTTGATCTGGCCGCAGTCTGCAGTGTGCAGTTGCAATTTTTGATCCGAATAAAAGTAGTGTAGACATCTGCGAAAATAAACGAAAAATCAGTTTCGAACTAATTATTTTGATACATTAAATTATATCAAATCTACGTACCTATCACAGATATATTTCTGTCCAAAGTGTTTAGTCAACTGTAAGCTGACGATCCTTCATAAATTCTTGATCCACGCGAAATGTCCAACGATGTTTTGCTGCGGATCTTCCACGTAGAGCAAATTGACATGCTTTTCTCTCTTGCGCCGATTCACGCGAATTGGAAGAGTACTATCGGTCTCAATGGCGTATACATTGATTGAAATGTCATTACGAATTTCAAATTTTCTAATTTGATTCAGAGTCACTGGAAGCTCAATGTCTTGAACATTTAGCACTGTCGAGTAGTGTGGGTATGAAGATTCACGCGCACTGTGACGTTGGGCTGGATAAAGAGCAGTGACTACGGATCATGCGAAACATGCTTGATCACTCGATTTCACATTAACAACTGCTCTTTTCAGCATCATCGACCGCGATAACATTATGTGCCATCCCGCGGTTATATTTATTTATATTCATAGTCAAGTTATATATTCGTAACAATGCCCACCCGCTGTCGTATTCATGAAACTCTTCGAGTGATGTGGAAATGGGCTCAATAACTCTTTGGTCGTACCGCTCGCGTCAATCAGACGTATTAAAAAGTTCATAGTTTTTAATATTGATTATTTTACTTGCACGCTTGTCACCCGCTATAAATTCGCCGTTAAAAACGGTATTAATTTGCACACTACCATGATGGTTGATAATGGTTTGAACGCGTGAAAGTACATCACTAGCGTCTTTGAGAAATTGTCGAGGTTCGATGTGGTTGTGATTTATGACGACACCAGTCAAGATACGATCCTCGAACGCCGTATCATTTTCTCGCCATATGAATCCATGATTGTCATGTCATGAAACGCTGACGCACCGAATTCTCGCAATGCGTCTTCAAGTCGCATTGTGCGACGTGCGACTTGAAGTCTTCAAGTCGCGCAATTTAAGCTACCAACGATTGACGATTTCCGATCGATAATCGCGGTCGTTTATTTCGACTTTGTTTTTCTAACGACTCGATATACTCGTCACATTGCTGTTCCCACACAATGTACTCTTCTACTGAACTAATTTGAGCCCTTTGCTCGCAAAGATTTTTTTCAATATTATCCGTCATGTCTCTGCGTGAAGCACTCCGCGATCTCGGAAATTCAAACATTGACTGAAAGTGTGTACCTCTCAATCACGCTTTATATTTAATTTCTATAACAACCACATCCTTGGTCGCATGTGCATTTTTTCGTTCTATATTTTTCTACAGACTTTACGATTTTGCTGACATCAACTTCTTCGACGGGTTCTGCGAAGCGCTCGCAATATCAATCACATAATTTTATTATGTCGTGAATGTCTCAGGCATTTTGACCTTAAGACGACATGTGATGCGGAATCGACATTTTCACGCTACCTTTTACCTATATATCCTAAAAGTGTGTACCTCTCTATCACGATTTATATTCCTTTTCTATAACAACTGCATCCCTCGTGCCGTGTGCATTTGTTCATTGTTTATTTTTCCACAGAACTTTCGATTTTTGCTGACGTCAACTTTTTCAACGAGATCCGCGAAGCGCTTGCAATATCATTCTGGCCTTGAGATGCAATGTTCGAAGACATGCGTGGACGAAGTTAAATGTATATGTCTCTATACATGCAGAGGAGTCGCTCTATCTCACATGCATGCGATGCGGTCGTTCCATCTCTCATTCTCGCTCTCTCATGCATACGTGTAATCCGATCGCTTCATATCTCTCAGCGACACGGGTCAACCAACTTCAACCCCCCTCTCAGGCGAGAGCCCCTAAATAATAAAATCCATGCAATAAACAATATAAGATAAAAACTAATGAAAAAATTAATAAATAAAAATAAATCAACAATAAATTTTAAATATGTACAAATCAATAATCAATGATCAATTAATCGATATTCTATATATTCCCCCTCCACCGCTCCAACGACGTCCCCCTCCCCGCGTGACGTCCTACCCCTCCCCCCGTGAACCCTCGCCACGCACTCCTCCTCAAAGGACCTGGGTTAGAACTCTTATAGCTATACTACTGATATTCGAGTCTACTGAGAATGTTAACAAATCACGAATAATAGTTACGTTGGAGAGAGATGAAATTCTGGGTCAGGAGAACCACCACAGCGACTATCATGTCAAGGGGCGTCGACGGGCGTCGGGTAGTATCCATGCGTCGGCTTGCATGGGTTGGTCGTAAACGTAAGAGCTGTTTCTTCATATCGGGTAAGACAAGGGGGCAACGGCCCAAGGCGAGGATTTTTCCATCAAAACGTTGGCTGCTTTTTGGCATGACTCCGTTGCGAGGGGGAAAAATGATGATTTTTTTTTTTCGAAAAAAAACTTGAATTAAAACGTTTTTTTTTTCACAAATCTCCTTTGTCGATCCAACTGTTGTGCGTATCGTCGAAACCTAGCCACTTGACTAGCATTCGATTTCTAGGCTTCTTGACCACGTTCTCAACGAGATAAATGTCGGGATACTTGACTTTTTGGAGCTCCTCTTCGTAGAAACAGCCGGGGATGGGTTCGTTTGGATGGTTCTTGAGATTGTCCGTCGTTGGATTCGTTCTTTTCACTCTGCATATCGTGAATATTTCCGTTGTCCAATTTGGCGTATAACCCTTCTCAAATACATTCTTAAATTTGCTAATTCGCACATTATCGCCAATTTCGAATTTTCGTGATTTTTTGCCGATAATCGACGCTGGCGGAAAATTCGATGGAGAATCTGTCTTTCATTTGTGCGATTGATATTTTTCGGTTTTTCCTTGATGGTTCGATGCACAGTGTTGATGTATTCGGTAACTAGAGAATTCAGAATATCCATCCATTTGTACATTCCGCTAAACTATCGTTTTTCCTAATAAATAATTAAACATATTCAAATTTCATATTGTTTCTGGCTTTCTTATACATCCCCTGACCCGTACGTGCTCGAATTATTTTCGAAATATAAATCTTGAATTTGTGACTGTTTTCACGTCGCACAGCCGTCTATATTTACAGCTCCGGTAATATTTTTTATGCGCGTTCGTGCCAATGATGATATTCTCATAATTTTTCAAATCGGTCGGTTCGAGAATCCCGACATTTGGCACTTTTTAAAAAATACGAGCTCCGTCAATCTCACGGATGTCGCATAACTTTTGTCCCCCACACGAATATGCGGAGAATCGAAAATTATCGGAGAATCGCCAATAATTAATTTGGTACTGTCGAGCATTCGCACACCGTATATGGTATCCAGGCTTTTCTTTTTACCTGTGCGTTACAATACGAGATATTTTTTTATCAATTCATCGACTCGACTGGGTGAATCATCATCATCATCATCATCATCATCATCATCATCATCATCATCATCATCATCATCATCATCATCATCAGAGGCATCATATTTGTGCTTATAGGCCGCTGTAAAAGTTGAATCTTCCGGTGACTCATTTTTAATTTCACTCATTTTTTGCCGCTCCATTCTTGATTTCCTCCTTCAATGGTAACGTATTGTGAGAAACGAGCTTTTCCAATGGTGTGACTATCGACTTAAAGACATCCTGCATAGCCTGATCAGCATTATCTCTACCCATCTTTATCATTTGATGTTTTCGTCTAATTGCATCACTAGGCTTGACGATTTGCCGCAACACATATTTTTCTTGCAAAAGTTGTCGATGCTTCATGCCTTTGTTGACAGTTTCACAATACAAGCAATACTGTATGCATTGGAACAAAGAGCACGTTATTTATTGACTCATTGATACTCCTATCCTTGTCAATTGTAAGGAATCCATACTTGCTGGAATTCCAACAATCGCAAAAAATATTTTTGAAGTGTGTATATGACATATCGGTATTGACATGGTCATCGTTCACATGCTTAAGGTTTGAGTCGTCCTGCTTCAAGAGAACTAGGAAATTCGTATTATCGTGTACGAAATGCTTAGGAATACGAGCGTATGTTTGAGAAAGATAGAAACAGTCAACTTTCTCATGCCGTCCCATGGAGAAAAAAAAGCTCTCACGTTGTCCTGTGTCTCGCACGCTATATCGTCAAAGATGAATATGGCGTTTGGTCGTGCGTCGCTCGATGGCACCACCTGTTCATGCTCGTTACATGGATGATATTCGAGACCCTTACCGGCTGGATAAATTGTTCGAGTAACTGATATTTCGGCTGTTTCAGCGACTTTGAATAGAGATTTCGTTTTCGAATCTCAGACCATTCGGGTGTATTACGAGGGTGAGCAATGCATTGGTTTTTTCGCAGTTTGAAGGACCGCAGAATACCGTGCGAATCGTATTTGGCAGCAAATCACCCTGGCGCTTTTGTCCATCCTCTCCCCGACTTGCGTAAATTCATCAAAATTTATCACTGGCAGCTTTCCATACGTCTTGGACTTCATCTTCGTCGCGACTGACATAATTTTGGTATAAAACGAGCTTTCATACCTATTACAGCTTCAGTCGAGCATCAACCTTCATCATGATCAAACGTCGAGGAAAGAAGTCCGGTAAAGGTCTCTTTAATCGTATCATCAACAAACTTCCCGTTGAATTGCACTTGCCTGGATATCAGTATTGCGGACCCGGCACAAAGCTAGCTAAATGTCTTGCACGCGGCGCGATCCTCAAATAAATCGGTTGGATGCAGAGCTTGCGAGGAGCACAATATCCCGTATTCGAAAAATCGTGAAAACCTCGAAGTTAGACATTCTGCGGATAAAATATTGCAGGAGAAAGCTTGACAACGAGTTCGCGCCAGCGATGCTAGTATCGGGGAGAAAACAAACGCGTTTTGCGTAGCAGGAATCATAAAAACAAAAAGAACATCCGGTATGGGGCTTAAGAAGAAGAGGGGACCAAAAATTGTCGGCTTGAAGAAAATTATCAATGCAGCGAGAGAAGCCATGGTGAAGAGTGAAGATTCAAGTGCAGCCGCTGCGTCGGCCTTAAAGGGCATCCGAGCAGCTGTCAAGAGGGTCGCAAGTGGCACCCTCAAAGTGCGTACGCCTCGAGTGTTGTCTGTACCTCGTAAAATCGGTGGCTTCCTACTGTTTCTCGTACGCATCTTTGCCGGTCTTAGCGCTTCAGGGGTGCTGGCAGGTGGTGTGGCCAACATAGTCAAAGCTGTCAAGGCCGGTCAAGCAGTCGAACGTGAGCTCGAAGAAAGCAAGCGTCACAATCGAACGATTGAAGCAATAGCATTGGGCAAGGGTTTACATCTCAGGCCGTACAAACAGGAAATGAGTCGTTTTATCGCGCCAAAAAACGTAGAGCTACCTCACCGACTACTCACCGATGCAGATTTGCTAAAATACGCAAAAGTAATGAAAATCCCCTATTTTCTTGGAGTTTACATGCAAAATCAATTGCCCAAGGGTGGACCATACCGACACGCATGTGCCATTGTAAATCTCGATGAGGATATGGGGTCTGGCACACATTGGGTGGCGTATTTAAAAAAAAAACAATAGAGTCCAGTATTTCGATAGTTTCAGTGATCTTCAACCACCTGTCGAACTTTTGAAATACTTCGGTGTGAGTAGCGTGAATTATAATTACAAGGGGTACCAGAAATACGACACATTCGAATGTGGTCACCTGGGTCCCAAGTTTCTCTGTCGATAATTACCGCAACGAGAGAGATTTTCTCTATATAAAAGGTGAAATATGTAAAGGTGATGAGGAAAAATCGAGTCGGTGTGTCAAACGACATAATGGATAACAGTCTTACGTTAACTTTATCGGGATCATCGTTTGTGCTCGAGGCACAATACTTTCCCCCATTTTACTCGCCCCTCCACAAGAATTATACCCTAAGACTCATCGAACTCCTAACCAACAATTCGATTCCAAATATAGACTTTGGTCACAACAAATTTTACGGCAAGAACGTTTTTACCATACCTACTGGAAGTTACGAACTAGCTGCCATTGCGACATACTTGAAAAAAGAGCTGTCACAAAAAGATATTACCATTTGCATTAGGCTCAACCACAATACACTGCGCAGTGAAATCGAGTGCAATTATTGAATATATTTCACGCCCAAGGATTCTATCGGACGAATGCTAGGAATTGCACCCCGTAGAATCCGAGCTGGTGAAAAGCATCAATCGGATATTCTAGTGACCATTCTCAAAGTGAATGCCTTGCACGTCGAATGTAACCTCACAGCTGGCGCTCATATTAACGAGCGAAGACTACATACAATCCACGAGTTTTTCCCATCCGTGCCACCAGGCCATAAAATTATCAAGGTTTCGTCGCACGTCATTTATCTACCAATCGCGAGCAAGACGATAGACAACATTCAACTCCGAATAGTGGATCAGGACGGTGATTTGGTGAACTTTCGCGACGAGACAATAACCATACGATTACACATCAAATCGCAATGGGTATAATCTTTCATAGAGTCTCGAGCACTTATAAAAACAATACTCCGTCGGTGAGAGAAACCAGTAGTCGATGGACACGCACACCGCTAACAACGCAGAACGTGCTGTTTTTGCGCAGTTTGGGTCTACGAGTATGTGGAAAAAATGTTCGCAGCGGGCACGCTGTCGCAGATACCGATGGGAATTTTGATGAATTTATACCGCTGAGTATGATCCTCGGTTTCGCCGAAGATTATCAAAAAATCGTTGTGAACACGAAGCATGAATTGATTCTATTGAGATCGAAGACTAATGATAATGCGATATGACAAGCCACAGGTGAGGTTGACATCAAATTTACGTTGCAAAAAGTAGAATGGCTCGTACCGTACGTGACACTCTCCGATAAGCGTAAAATTCAACTTCTCAAGTTTATCGGTAAAGACACACCGATGACATTCCGCTCATGGGAACTGTATGAATACCCAATGCTCCTCGCAACCTCAAAACACATGTGGGCCGTGAAGACACCTACGCAACTTAAGAAGCCGCAATATGTCATTCTAGCCTTCCAGACCGATCGTAAAAATAAGAAAAGCGTAAATGCGTATAATTTCGATTATTGTGACATCACTGATGTCAAAGTCTACCTGAATTCGCAAAGTTATCCCTGTGGGAATTTGAATCTGGACATTGCCAAGAATCAATATGTGCGTCTCTATAAAATGTATGCAAACTTTCAATATTCGTACTACAATAGCGAGTCCGAACCATGCTTGAAAAAATTGGATTTCATAAAGTATGCTCCGCTCATTGTCATTGATTGCTCGAATCAGAACGATTCTCTCAAGTCCGGCCCCGTGGACGTACGCATCGAATTCGAATCAAATACCAATATTCCCGCAAATACTTTCGCATACTGTCTCATTCTCCATGATCGTGTTATCGAGTACAATTCGATAGGTGGCGGGCTAAGAAAGTTGACAAAAAGTTGAAATTACGCGCCCCTGTTCAGTCATCATGGAGTTAATCGTTGATGTGCAAGGCTTCAAGAGACCGATCGACAAATTCGTCCCGAAGGAAATATCAATTGTCGAGGTGGCGAGCGTTGACTGCCCTTGACGTTTCTCTTCGAACCAAAGTACAAGAAGTATGAATATGCGGTTGGAGCGCAATTATCATGGTTTGCGATGGGACGATGGCGACTTTCCATACGACACGACCCCCGTGTTCATTCGATCAATCTTACAACACGCTCGAATCGTCTACATCAAGGGATTGGAGAAATCGCGTGGTTGAAGAAATTCACCGATCTAGCAACGGAGATAATCGAACTGGAGACTCTGGATAGCCGATCGTTGGAGAAGCTTGCGACAAAAGTGCTGCGAAAAAACGGATGTCCCTATCATGCGACTCTCGACCCAAAATTCATATGTGCCTATGAAAATGTGAAATGTCTGGAAATATGGTTGAAAGAGGATGAGAGGAGATAAATTGTTTTATTGCATCCTTTTTTCTTTTTATTTACAACACACACACACACACACACACACACACACGCACGCACGCACGTAAGCACGCACGCGCGCGCGCGCACACACACACACACACACACACACACACACACACACACACACACATGTTCTCCAAAACTGCCATGGTGAGGTTCGTGGATTCCTTCGCACCAAATTTCCTCTAAGCGCTGATATCAACCTGAAGCGCCTTGGTGATCCGAAACACGATCTTTTTGCCATGGATTCGCTGCCGCCTCACGAGGTTTGAAGAATCTCAGGCTGGAGCACCTCTGCCAGCATCGAGTCTTTGTACCTGTGTGAAGTTGGCAACTGACTTTACGGAACGTAATTTTTTTGTCCATTCGTTTGTACTCAGTTTGTACCTGTTTGAACCGCCTTTGATTTCGTTTGTACCTTAAAGGGGGAAAAAGTACGAGGGGATGGAAAAATGGTCCGCAACCCATTTGGAGCTAAACAATTTTAGTGAACGCGATTGAAAAGAGAATCGTTTGTAGCCATTTATACCGTTGAACATTGAACATTTTTTTTCAAATTTTTGTTTAGGAAAAAAAATGTCGAATATTTTTTTAAATTTAAGTTCGTACCAACAAGTATATCGTTTGTGCCACCTAGCAATTGTTTCTACCCATTCGTATCGGTGAGTATATAGTTTCTACCACCGTGTAATCGTTTGTACCCATTCGTACAGGCGAGTACGAGTGGGTACAAACGATATACTCGTCCATGCCGACGAGTACAAACGATTGCTGGATAGAACAGACGGCTACAAACGTTTTCTCGGTGGTACAAACGTTATGCTCGTCACTACGAATGGGTACAAACGATTCCTCGATAGTACAGACGGGTACAAACGTTTTCTCGGTGGTACAAACGATACACTCGTCGATACCAACGAGTACAAACGATTTCTTCGTGGTACAAACGATATACTCCTCAGTACGAATGGGTACAAACGTTTTCTCGGTGGTACAAACGATACACTCATCGATACCAACGGGTACAAACGATTGCTCGATAGTACAGACGGGTACAAACGTTTTCTCGGTGGTACAAACGATGTACTCGTCAGTACGAATAAGTACAAACGATTGTTTGATATTACAGACGGGTACAAACGATTTCTCGACGGTACAAACGATATACTCGTCAGTACAAATGGGTACAAACGATTCCTCGATAATACAGACGGGTACAAACGTTTTCTCGGTGATACAAACGATTTCACGATGGTACAAACGATATACTCGTCGATACGAACGGGTACAAACGTATTATCGGTGGTACAAATGATACATTCGTCGATACCAACGGGTACAAACAATTTCTCGGTGGTACAAACGATATACTTGTCGATACGAACGGGTACAAACCATTGCTCCATAGTACAGACGGGTACAAACGATTGCTCCATAGTACAGACGGGTACAAACGTTTTCTCGGTGGTACAAACGATATACTCGTCAGTACGAATCGGTACAAATGATTGCTTCATAACACAGACGGGTACAAACGATTTCTCGGTGGTACAAACGATATCATCGTCAGTACGAATAGGTACAAGCGATTCATCGCCGGTACGAACGGGTACAAACGATTTCTCGGTGGTTCGAACGATATACTCGTCAGTACGAATGGGTACAAACGATTAATCGTCAGTACGAACGGGTACAAACGATTCCTCGATAGTACAGACGGGTACAAACGTTTTCTCAGTCGTGCAAACGATATGCTCGCCAGTACGAATGGGTACAAACGATTCCTTGATACTACAGCCGGCTACAAACGTTTTCTCGGTGGTTCAAACGATACACTTGTCGATACTAACGGGTACAAACGATTTCTCGGTGGTACAAACGATACACTCGTCGATGCCAACGGGTACAAACGTTTTCTCGGTGGTACAAACGATCTACTCGTCAGTACGAATGGGTGCAAACAATAAATCGCCGGTACGAACGGGTACAAACGATGTCTCGGTGGTACAAACGATATACTAGTCGATACGAGCGGATACAAACGATTGCTCGATAGTACAGTGGGGTACAAACGATTTCTCGGCAGTACGAACGATATACTTGTCGATACGAACGGGTACAAACGATTGCTCGATAGTCCAGACGGGTACGAACGTTTTCTCGGTGGTACAGATGATATACTCGTCAGTACGAATAGGTACAAACCACTGCTTGATATTACATACGGGTACAAACGATTTCTCGGTGGTACAAACGATATACTCGTCAGTACGAATGCGTACATACGATTGCTTGATATTACAAACGGGTACAAACGATTTCTCTATGGTACGAACGATGCACTCGTTGATACCAACGGGTACAAACGATTTCATGGTGGTACAAACGATATTCTCGTCGATACGAACGGGTACAAACGTTTTCTCGGTGGTACAAACGATACACTCGTCGATACCAACGGGTACAAACGATTTCTCGGCGGTACAAACGATATACTCGTCGATACGAATGGGTACAAACGATTGATCGATAGTACATACCGGTACCAATATTTTCTCGGTGGTACAAACGATATACTCGTCCGTACGAATGGGTACAAACGATTCCTCGATACTACAGCCGGGTACAAACGTTTTCTCGGTGATACAAACGACACACTCGTCGATACCAACGGGTACAAACGATGTCTCGATAGTACAGACGGGTACAAACGTTGTCTCGGTGGTAACAAACGATATACTCGTCGATATGAGCGGATACAAACGATTGCTCGAAAGTACAGGCGGATACAAACGATGTCTCGGTAGTACAAACGATATTCTCGTCGATACGAATGGGTACAAACGATTGCTCGATAGTACAGAAGGGTACGAACGTTTTCTCGGTGCTACAAACGATATACTCTTCAGTACGAATAGGCACAAACCATAGCTTGATATTACAGACGGGTACAAACGATTTCTCGGTGGTACAAACGATATACTCGTCAGTACGAATGGGTACAAACGATTAATTGCCGGTACGAACGGGTACAAACGATATACTCGTCAGTACGAATGGGTACAAACGATTAATCGCCGGTACGAACGGGTACAAACGATATAATCGACAGTACGAATGGGTACAAACGATTCCTCGATACTACAGCCGGTTACAAACGTTTTCTCGGCGGTACAAACGATACACTCGTCGATACCAACGGGGACAAACGATTTCTCGCTGCTACAAACGATATACTCGTCAATACGAACGGGTACAATCGTTTTCTCGGTGGTCCAAACGATACACTCATCGATACCAACGGGTACAAACGATTTCTCAGTGGTACAGGGTGCGCCAGAGAAACTTACTTATTTGAAAAATTTTTCGCGCGGTGAGTTGGGCGGGCAGAGGGGCGAGAGGGGGCGCATCAGGAGTGGGAAGTTCCCAAGTTTGTTTCTCCCTCCAGTCAGTTGCCATCATGCTCTGGTCTAGAGAGCAGCGGGCCTTCGCAGTCGAGAGCTTCTTTTCTAACGGTCGCTCACTTGTTGCTACGCAACGTGCCTTCCGCGCTCGCTTTGAAATTCCTCCTCACAGACTCGTTCCTGGCCGTAATTCGATTCTGATCGACCACGGACCATAGCACACCTCAAGAACAACAGTCGCGACGCCATTGCCAACATACCGATTGATATGCTGCAAAGAGTGGATACGTATTTCAAAAATCGACTTCATCAGTGTATGCGCAATGGGGGTCGCCATTTATCCGATGTCATTTTCAAAACTGCATGAAAAAAAAATTGGGACATTGTATTCTCAAATAAAAAAAAATTTAAAACAATAATTGAAGTACTTTTGTTTTTATTGACCTTTCAAATAAGTAAGTTTCTCTGGCGCACCCTGTACAAACAATATACTCGTCGATACGATCGGGTACAAACGATTGCTCGATACTACAGCCGGGTACAAACGCTTTCTCGGTGGTACAAACGATAAACTCGTCGATACCAACGGGTACAAACAATTTCTTCGTGGTACAAACGATATACTCGTCGATACGAACGGGTATAAACGTTTTCTCGGTGGTACAAACGATACACTCGTCGATACCAATGGGTACAAACGATTGCTCGATAGTACAGACGGGTACAAACGTTTTCTCGGTGTTAAAAACGACATACTTTTCAGTGCGAATGGGTACAATCGATTAATCGCCGGTACGAACAGGTACAAACGATTCCTCGGTGGTACAAACGATATACTCGTCGATACGAACGGGTACAAACGATTGCTCGATAGTACAGTGGGGTACAAACGATTTCTCGGCAGTACAAACGATATACTTGTCGATACGAACGGGTACAAACGATTGCTCGATAGTCCAGACGGGTACGAACGTTTTCTCGGTGGTACAGATGATATACTCGTCAGTACGAATAGGTACAAACCACTGCTTGATATTACAGACGGGTACAAACGATTTCTCGGTGGTACAAACGATATACTCGTCAGTACGAATGGGTACAAACGATTGCTGGATATTACAGACCGGTACAAACGATTTCATGGTGGTACAAACGATATACTCGTCGATACGAACGGGTACAAACGTTTTCTCGGTGGTACGAACGATACACTCGTTGATACCAACGGGTACAAACGATTTCGTGGTGGTACAAACGATATACTCGTCGATACGAACGGGTACAAAAGTTTTCTCGGTGGTACAAATGATACACTCGTCGATACCAACGGGTACAAACGATTTCTCGGCGGTACAAACGATATACTCGTCGATACGAACGGGTACAAACGATTGATCGATAGTACATACCGGTACAAATATTTTCTCGGTGGTACAAACGATATACTGGTCCGTACGAATGGGTACAAACGATTCCTCGATACTACAGCCGGGTACAAACGTTTTCTCGGTGATACAAACGACACACCCGTCGATACCAACGGGTACAAACGATGTCTCGATAGTACAGACGGGTACAAACGTTGTCTCGGTGGTAACAAACGATATACTCGTCAGTATGAATGGGTACAAACGATGGCTTGATATTACAGACGGGTACAAACGATTTCTCGGTTATTTTTTTTCTTTGAGGCGGGGGGAAATGCTAGTTACGCACCGTAGGGGATGTTTAATCGTTCCCCGTGTGCAGGGCTCCTCTTTCGAGCCTACCCGCTAAAACCCTCCTCTATCAACTCCAAGACGTCTTCCCGGGACCGCTTTCGTATTACTTCGGGATGACGTCTTTTGTCCTTAGGGCCCCCTTAACGGGTCCTTTCCTCCTCTTCCAAGACTCGTTTCTTCAGGCGGAGGACCACCTCTGTACGTAGGTGGTGACCCAAGCTTCGTCGTTCAGGAGCATAACCCCGACAATTTTTTCCGGGGTTATGCTCCCATACGTCGTCTCGAGAGGAGCCCTCCCCACACTCCATTCTTCGCACTCGAAGAACGTGTGAAGGGCGTCGTCCCTCGGGGACCCGCAGGATAAGCAACACGGGTGCCGAGCCTTACCCATCTTGCTCCGGTAAGCCCGAAAGTACCCGTGCCCCGTCACCATCTGGGTGAGGTAATAATTGATCTCACCGTGCTGGCAGTCGACCCGGGTGGATAGTTGAGGTATAAGCCTGGCCGTCCACCTGGCCCGCGAGTCCCCGCTCCATGTCTCCAGCCAGGTCCGCAAAGTTTCGGCTCTGGCCATCTCTTTTCGTCTCTCCCCGTCCACCTCTTCGGAAAGCCCCGCTGGACGGACTTCCGCTCCTGGGCGAGGGGCTCGATGGGTATGACCCCGGCTATGACCCGTACCGCCGGTTCCGACACCGTGCGGTATGAGCTGGCGATGCGGAGGGCCCCTCTCCGCTGCACTCCGGCCATGCGCTTCCGGTAGATCTCGTACCGGAGCGCCCCGGCCCAGACTTTGGCACCATAGAGCATTATGGACTCGGCAGTGCGGAGTAATAGACGGCGCTTGCAGGGCCGGGGGCCGCCAATGTTGGCCATGACCCCGCTCAGCGATGTCGTCACCGCAGCCGCCTTGTCCGCTCTTGTTCTTATTTCGTCCCCGAAGGTGAGTCTGGCATCGATCTTCACCCCCAGGTACTTGATAGACGCCTTTGTCCGGACCGTCGCCTCTCCCACCCGCATATCCCGAAGCAGTGGGATACGCTTCTTGGTGAGAAGCGCGATCTCGGTTTTCGCCAGCGCTAGCTCCAAGTCGTGGTCGCCCATCCAGCAGCGGACCCGACGCATTACCTGGTTGAGCAGCATCTGTGTCGCCTCAACACTTCACGCGATGATTACGGCGACGATATCATCCGCATACCCAATCAGGAATGTACCCTCAGGCATCTCCATACGTAGGATCGCGACATACGTTATGTTCCATATGTCGGGGCCCATCATGGAGCCTTGGGCCGCCCCTACCGTGATCTGACGGCAGGCCGGACCATCCGCGGCGGAGTACGTGAGCGAGCGGTCTTTCAGGTAATCCCCCAGTATACGTAGGAGATACTCGGGGATCCTGAAATCCCGCTCTAGCGCGCTTAATGCGTCGCTCCACCGCACCGAGTTGAAGGCGTTCTTCACATTGAGCGTGACCAGCAGACAGACTGGGCGGGAGAAATGATTTCCCCGCTCAGTGCCCCTAGTTGCCTCAACCACCTCCTGGATAGCGTTAATCTTTAAGCTCCCTTTCCGAAAGCCGTATTGCCTCTCGGAAAGGTCTCCAGCGGCTTGGACGGCCGCATGGAGGCGAGGTCGAAGAAGCTTTTCCAGGAGCTTGCCGGCTGTATGTAGCATGCACAGGGGCCTGTAAGATGAGGGGCTGTCCACCGGTCCACCCTTGCCTTTCCTGATGAGTACAAGCCTTGCCTGCTTCCAGCGGAGAGGGAAGACCCCCGCCTGCAGGCAGGCGTTGTACATTTCGAGGAAGAGCGCTGGTTGCCCTTCAACTGCGGCTTTGAGCACCTCTGCTGGCAGGCCGTCAGGGCCTGGTGCCTTCTTAATTTTGAAGGACCGCGCCGCGCACCGTAGCTCTTCGGGAAAGAGGTGCATCGGTGCTTCCTCCGATGGTCCTCGCGTCAGTGGGGGCGCTGTTAGAAAACGCTCCCAATTTGCGAAGGGCCAGTTTGTACCCCAGTCCCCAAGGATCGTTGTTCAGATCCTCTCCAAGCTTTTTCCAGCAAAGATGCTTCCTCCTCTGGATGGTCCGGCGGAGCTCCTTCCTCGCCGCTTTGTAAGCGGCGGTGCTCCCGGCTGCGTCGAGGTCGCGGCGTCGGGCACGTAGGGCGAGCCCCCTGACACGGAGGCACGCCCGCCGCAGCTCCGCGATCTCGTCCGTCCACCAGTACACTGGGCGTCTCGTTCTTCGTGCTTTGGCTCTCGGCACGGCGTCCCTGCAGGCCTGGAGGACGTGCTCCATGAAAACGTGCACCACCATTTCGGCATATGCAGGGAGGCGCGAGCCATCCGGAATCCGTTCTAGGGCGCGCTAGCGGCGCAACAGGGCCGGAGACAGCTTTTGGGGGTCCATTTTGTCGACGTACCACCTAGTGGGGTCTTGTGGGGTTCTGGCCCGGACTGGAGCTACATCACGTACACGGAAAGCGATGTATTGGTGATCGCTGGCTGTATAGTTCTCGATCACCCTCCAGTCCTTGACTGCGACACCAAGTCTTCCGTCGCCAGGGAGACATCGATGATAGTCTCCCTGTGCCGGCGGGTATCGGAAAACCATCCTGGCCCGTCCCTGTCTCCATATTGCTCGCTGATCAGGACAAGATCAACGGCCTTCTCGAGACAGATCTGGGCCAGGAGGTCGTGGGTCACCCTGCTCCGATTTAAATTTCCTTGGAGGATTGCCGCCATTATCCTTTGATCCGTGCGAGGGCCTTGCGGAATACTCCACACGCTCCGGATCCAGACACGTGGCGGCGAGCCTCCGGGTTGCCGTCCACCCCGGGGCAGAGGAAGCACACGGGGCTTGCATTGCAGTCCACTCCCCTGTGCCCATCCGCGCCGCACCGGTAGCAGGCCTTGCTAAGGTCCGGCCCGGGGTATCGTTGGCTTTGGTGGCCGAAACCCAGGCACTTAAAGCACCTGGGTACTTCCACCCTTCTCCGGATCCTGCAGCTCACCCAACCAATCATCACGTGGGAGGCCTGCAGCAGGGCATTCGCGCCTGCCTCGTCTATGGTGACGATTGCAGTTACCTGCTCCCGCGTGTTTGGTCGGGTCAGCCTCACCTGCAAGGATCCGGAGCAGCCCGGCAGGGCCCTCCTCAGAGCATCCTCGACGTCCGACTTCGAGGAGCAGCTGTCGAGGTCCCTGATCTCCAGGCTCGCCCTGGGGACCAGTTTTCTAACGACGCCGCTCTCTCCCGTCGCCGATTTCAGGGCTCCGGGAAACTTCGCCCTGGAATCGGCGGTCGATCTCCGCAATTCGAGCAGGACCTCGTCTGCCTGGGTGCGCCTAATCGACTTTATGTCGACTCCGTAGGCCTCGGGCTGAACTTCTCTGTGGACCGTGCTCAGAATGTCCGCATAACTCTTACCCGAGGCCGGTCGGAGGACGATTGCCTCTGACTTGGGCGGGCCCGCTTTCTTCGGCGCTATTACCGTTCTTTTAGGCGGCCTCGGTGTCCTCGGTCCGTTTCCCGTTGTGGTGGACTGTACGGAGGGTTTTGGCTTTTGCAGGGCTTGGCCCTTCGCCTTGTCTCCCGTCTTTTTCTTCTTCTTTTGGCTTTTTCTCCTTTTCTACGACAGTCCATCCGTCTTGCGGGGTCCCGCCGCTTTTCGCTTTTTTCAGCACCTCCGGCGCTGGAGGCACCGGTGGGCTGGTAGCTGCTCGTTTTTGTCTGCCCTTGGAGGCGGGTTCGGAAACCGGCGCTGCTGCAGCTGCGTAGCTTTGTCCGGGTATCGAACGAGACCCGGGCGTGCTACGGCGGGCAGGGGCAGTTGCCGAGCTTCCGGGACGTGCTTGGGTCGTCCATAGTGGGCTTTGGCACTCCTGCAGTTTTTCAAGGTGCTCCACCAGAGCCGGGAGACCGTCCTTTGATTGTCCTGCTTATTTTTTGTTGCCTCGAATATTAATATCCCAAATCAGTTGGAAGCCATATTCAGAAATTTTCGAGAAAATTGACTTTGAAGTTTTCGAGCGCACTCTTATCCCACAAAGATGCAACGATATTCGAACCGGGCTCGTGGCGTACCCGGTAGCGCTCGAGTCTAGTAATCGCGGGGTCGCTGGTTCGAGTCTCACTTCGATTTTTTTTTTTTTTTTTTTCATTTTTTTAAAATGAAAAAACGCAAGTCATATTTTTAATTATCTCTTGATTATAAACATACATTTTCAAGTATCAATATTTATAACCAACAACATTTTTAGGATGAAAATGAAAAACGTTGGGTAAGGAATTGAATACTTTATTATTCGGTCTGTATTCGTTTGTTTTATACATCGGGTGTAATGTTACACGAGCCAGAGTGATAACCATCGTAAAAACAAGGAAAACAGTAATTTTCACGGCATCTCGCACACCGTACAAACGCTGCATTGTTACATTCGCAATTTTTTTTTCATTCACGTTCATGAAGATTTCTCTTTGATTGCAAAGTTTCGAAGCAAACCACGCATATCTGATCATGTTATTGAAGACCGGAGAAGACAACTGATGATGAACAATAGAATTAATTTTTATGCAATCTTCTCTATCATTAATTTCCCGTCCTTGTTCAATCAGATAGGCGCAGTTCTGCAGACGCTTTATGAAATTTTTTACTTGGCGGTAAAAATACACGTCATAAGGATGCACTAATGGAGTGCATTTTGGTGGAATTACCTGCACCGTGCAAGAAGGCAGACGCCTGTCATTTCGAAACACATCCCGGTATCGGTTTGGCCTCCCCAGGAATCGATAATTAAGAAAAACTTTTCTTTTTTTACGTAGGGTTTCAAAACGTTGATTAAAAAATCTTTGTATAACTTTGTAGTCAATTTTCCCGATTTCGATGACGTGACTACGACGTTTCCGGATTTTTTTAGGTACTCGTCGACCGATTTTTGAACTCTGGGACCAAATGAACCTGTTGTTTCTTGTAGGCATACGAACACCAGGGGCAACAATTTTCCTGATAGGGTGACAGAGTACTGCGCAGTATAGGAATGGGTGACTTCATTCATATTCTGCCGCATTACCAGCACTACTTTTGATCCTTTGGTCGCCAGAGTTCTGTCGAACGTCGACTGGTATCGGCATCCTGAAAAAAATAGAAAAGGAATAAATTGAAAATACTATATACGAAAGTCTACATTAATTTATTATGGAAAATGAGAACAAATTTTGAATACCTGTTTGGTCTGTATTAATGACGAAATCGGGACCAAAGTTTGGTATGACATCACTAGCCTGGATACGAAAATCTTCTGCAGCAGCCAGGATTTCATCCCGCGTTGCGGTTTCTCTTTCCGTTACAAACTTCGTGATTTTTCTTTGGCGAATTCGATGTCTCCGTTTAAATTTCACAACCCACCTATCGGAAGCTTTGAAATCAAAATTTTCAAATTGACTCGCAGCCGATAAAGCCCACTGCTGCAAGTTCCGGGTTGTAACTTGTTGGTTGTTCTGTCGCGCTTCCTCAAAGCGATCGTAAGTCCACGAATCGATGGTCGCGTATTTGTCTGTCGTGGTTCCTCCGCTTTTTACATGTTTTTCCCATTTTGGCAATTCCTCCATGCCCTTTAAGCGGCTGCACCCGTTTTTTGCAGAACTTTTAGGCTCCATGTCGGATGTGCTCGAACTATATTCATAACTTTCCTTTTATAATCCAGCGGAATATTGTCCGTGTACGATTTCGCCCTTTTCTCCTCTGGCTCATAATTTTCAGAAGAATCTTCGTTGTCAGATGCAGGTTCGTCAAAAGCATATTCTTCGTCCAATTCATCAAGCATAATTAGTTCTTCATCCGTTACAAACTTTTTTTCGTGTAAAGTTTGTACTGTATAATGGAACAAGTCTTCTGCTAGTAACATTCCCTCTTCAGTAATTACCTCCGATGGTGTTGGTGCCACAAGATTATTTTGTGTGAGAATTTGCTCGTAATATACGAGGGCATCCTTCAATCGTAATTTTGAAACTTCACTGCACAAAGAATATTCAATATCATCTTGTGCCGTCGAAGGCCCAGGCACCTCGTCGTCTCCCACGCCCGACATTTTGATCTTTTTTTATCGAATATTCTACAAAATCGTGCACCACGCCGAAAAACAGTACTTGCTGCTCTGAAAACCAACGGTCGAATGCTACTTCAAACAGGCATTCCTTGCGGAAAACACCGTATCCCTTCCACCCGTTCTGGAATTCCCGGAAATCTTTTGTGCACAAGCAGCTGTGCCCGCTTCGCAGGTAGTTGATCAGGACAAAGGCAAACGATGTACGCAGAACTGTTATTCACAATATCGACGGTTGCCAAAGCAAGCGTTATATTCACATATTTCAACATTTATTCTTCTATTTATATTCCTATCAATCTACAAGGGAGTTTATGTAAATATTATTACTGGATATTTTTACGTCGCCTATTCGCAATTTCAAGCAAGAGATAATCAAAAATAGGACTTGCATTTATCATTGACAATTATAATTACATATATGTGAATTAGCATAGATTTTATGATTTTTATCCCGGGATTATTTATTTATTTCTTTATAAATAATCACCTATTGTTATATATAAATAATATATGATCATATATGAGAAAATATATAATTATGTATAACTATAATGAATTTTGTACATAAATAACTATATATGGATTTTGTCTATATATAAACATATATAGATATATTATATTAATTATATATAATAATATGTGATTATATACAACAAACATTTATCGGGATATTTAAATGACGGAGGTAAGCGAATTAAAAAAAAAAAAAAATTCGAAGTGAGACTCGAACCAGCGACCCCGCGATTACTAGACTCGAGCGCTACCGGGTACGCCACGAGCCCGGTTCGAATATCGTTGCATCTTTGTGGGATAAGAGTGCGCTCGAAAACTTCAGTCATTTTTCTCGAAAATTTCTGAATATGGCGTCGAACTGCTTTGGGATATTAATATTCGAGCTCTGAACTTCACGTACCATGAGTACGAAAAATTAGAAAAATCCAACTGCCGTACTGTCCCCTAGTTAGCCGGTCCCGGCAAACACGGACGGACCGGCGCTCGCCCGGGGCGATGCGGCTTCCGACTTCCGCATTCAAAGCACACTTCCTGATGAGGGCCCGAAAGGGCTGGCTCCTGATGCACACCACAGTGGCCACCTCGGCAGAGAGAGTGCACGGCAGCTCTCTTCACGACGACGAAGGAAACGTCGTCGGTCGAGAGTACTCCCAGTGTGCTGCGATGTGCAACGATCGAGGTACGCCCAGCCGCATCCACAGGATGACGATTTCACGGTGGTACAAACGATATACTCGTCGATACGAACGGGTACAAACGATTGCTCGATAGTACAGACGGGTACAAACATTTTCTCGGAGGTACAAACGATATACTCGTCAGTACGAATGGGTACAAACGATTCCTCGATACTACAGCAGGGTACAAACGTTTTCTTGGTGGTACAAGCGATACACTCGTCGATACCAACGGGTTCAAATGATATCACAGTGCTACAAACGATATACTTGTCAATACGAACGGGTGCAAACGTTTTCTCGGTGGTACAAATGATACATTCGTCGATACCAACGGGTTCAAACGATTTCTCGGTGATACAAACGATATACTCGTCGATACGAACGGGTACAAACGTTGTCTCGGTGGTAAAAATAATACACTCGTCGATACCAACGGGTACAAACGATTTCACGGTGGTACAAATGATATACTCGTCGATACGAACGGGTACAAACGATTTCTCGGTGGTACAAACGATATACTCGCCAGTACAAACGGGTACAAACGATTTCTCGATAGTACAGACGGGTACAAACATTGTCTCGGTGGTACAAACAATATACTCGTCAGTACGAATGGGTAAAAACGATTGCTTGATATTACGGACGAGTACAAATGATTTCTCGATGGTACAAACGATATACTCGTCAGTACGAACGGGTACAAACGTTTTCTCGGTGGTACAAATGATACGCTCGTCGATACCAACGGGTACCAACGAATCCACGGTGCTACAAACGATATACTCGTCGATACGAACGGGTACAAACGTTTTCTCGGTGGTACAAATGATACACTTGTCTATACCAACGGGTACAAACGATTCCTCGGTGGTACAAACGATATACTCGTCGATACGAACGGGTACAAACGATTGCTCGATAGTACAGACGGGTACAAACGTTTTCTCGGTGGTACAAACGATACACTCGTCGATACCAACGGGTACAGACGATTTCTCGACGGTACAAATGATACATTCGTCGATACCACCGGGTTCAAACGATTTCTCGGTGGTACAAACGATATACTCGTCAATACCAACGGGTCCAACCGTTTTCTCGGTGGTACAAATAATACACTCGTCGATACCAACGGGTACAAACGATTTTACGGTGGCACAAACGATATACTCGTCGGTACGAACGGGTACAAACGATTTCTCGGTGGTACACACGATACACTCGTCGATACCAACGGGTACAAACGATTTCTCGATAGTACAGACGGGTACAAACATTGTCTCGGTTGTACAAACAATATACTCGTCAGTACGAATGGGTAAAAACGATTGCTTGATATTACGGACGAGTACAAATGATTTCTCGATGGTACAAACGATATACTCGTCAGTACGAACGGGTACAAACGTTTTCTCGGTGGTACAAATGATACACTTGTCTATACCAACGGGTACAAACGATTCCTCGGTGGTACAAACGATATACTCGTCGATACGAACGGGTACAAACGATTCCTCTATAGTACAGACGTGTACAAACGATTCATCGCTTTTCGAACGTGTACATACGAGTTCTCGGTGGTGCAAACGATATACTCATCAGTACGAATGGGTACAAACGTTTAATCGCCGGTACAAACGGGTGCAAACGATTTCTCAGTGGTACAAACGATATACTCGTCGATACGGACGGGAACAAATGATTGCTCGATAGTCCAGACGGGTACAAACGATTTCTCGGTGGTGCAAACGATATACTCGTCAATACTAATGGGTACAAACGATTTCGCGATACTAAAACCAGGTACAACCGTTTTCTCGGTGGTACAAACGATTCACTTTGCGATACCAACGGATACAAACGATTTCACGGAGGTAGAAACGATATACTCGTCGATGCGAACGGGTACAGACGTTTTCTCGGTGATACAAATGATACGCTCGTCGATACCAACGGGTACAAACGATTTCTCGGTGGTACAAACGATATACTCGTCGATACGATGAGGTACAAACGATTCCTCGATACTACAGCCGGGTACAAACGTTTTCTCGGTTGTACCAACGATACACTCGTCGATACCAACTTTTATAAACGATTTCTTGATAGTACACACGGGTACAAACGTTGTCTCGGTGGTATAAACGATATACCCGTCAGTACGAATGGGTACAAATGATTTCTTGATAGTACACACGGGTACAAACGTTGTCTCGGTGGTATAAACGATATACCCGTCAGTACGAATGGGTACAAACGATTGCTTGATATTCTAGACGGGTACAAACGATTTCTCGGTGGTTCAAACGATATACTCGTCGATACGGACGGGGACAAATGATTGCTCGATAGTCCAGACGGGTGCAAACGTTTTCTCGATGGTACAATCGATATACTCGTCAGTACGAATGGGTACAAACGATTACACGGTCGTAGAATTTATATACTCACCGACACGAATGGGTAGAAACAATTGCTAGGTGGTACATACGATATACTTGTCGGTACGAAGGGAGATTTAAAAAAAAAATCGAAATTTCTTTTGCAAAAAAAATTGAAAAATGTAAAATAAAATAAAATGTCAACGGTACAAACGAGTACAAACGATTCTCTTTTCAATTGCGTTTATTAACATTGTTCAGCTCAAAATGGGTAGCGGTCTATTTTTCCATATCCTCGTACTTTTTCCCCCTTAAGATACAAACGAAATCTAAGGCGGTACAAACGGGTACAAACCGAGTACAAACGAATGCAAAGAAAACATTACGTTCTGTAAAGTCAGTTGCCAACTTCACACAGGTAGTCTTTGTGATGTGTTTTTTTGCCGAGACCTCATAGCGACGCGGGGTTTTCCACTTATAGAAAGAAAAACATATTTTTTTTCACTCGCAATTCACTTAAGCAGTCAATAGACACTAGTGGCCTTCCTTCTCACCGGTCACTGCGTTCGCTCGGTTCGTTTGCCTGGTTTTTGAATTCCATGCTATGGAACTTTCCACCGATGTCGAGCATGCATAGATCTCCGTTGTACGCTGATGCCAACATCGTCTGGAATGTCGCCGGATTCGTTTCGAGTACCTTGCTGAACCTCCTCGGTAAAAACACGGTAAACTCGTTGCGAGTCCCGATCACGAACTTTTAGCCATATCTCGTGTTCACTTCCCGTATATTGGTGTTCGGATACTCCGACTCGGGGGTCGACTCGTTCAATTTCTTCGCCGGAAGAAAATCTTATTGATCGCGTCCATTCTTCACTCGCTGTCTGATCGTTCGAAGCCGGCTTCACAAGATTATATACTTGCCCCCTCCACCGTTCCCCCTCCGCTCTGAATCCTCGACCAATGGCGTTCGTCGGTGAGGAGATAACTCCAAAGTTATTGTTTCAAATATCATTCTCAGCGAATTAATCTGCGCCCACGCGTATATTTCTGTTTTCAATTCTTGAATGTATTGCAACAATCGTTCGATGCGCACTTTTATTTCACGTCTCGCACAATTTTTTTTTCGTTGCGCTGCATGATCGTCTTCCGCAGCCTTCCGCGGCAACTTCTCACCAAGAGCCTATTTTTTCCGTGAATCACCTACAGCTCCGTATCGCCCGGGATGATCATTATCATTATATGCTTCATTCCCTTTGATCTTTGGAACTTTTGAATCGGAGGGGGCCTTTTCGAAATTGATCGCCAGCAAACTTCTTTAAAGTTAAAGAAACGGGGTTTTTTGAATTTCTGAAATGACGTATGTTGACGCTATACTGAGAAATATTTTTCTAGACAGCCCCACTCATAGTCCCCTTCACCATGTCGGCCGAGTGTTGACGCGTTTATCGATATCGCAATTGATTTGTGGTGAGGGGGGACTTTGTCAAACGCAGCATTCGCAAGCGCGTGTGGGCACGCGCGTGCAAATGGAACGTCGCATAGCTCGCGTATAAACAGCGGTCTTTTCGTCTGTTTATTTCCTCATGTCATCGTACTAAATTGACGACACGCGGGTCCGAGCGCTAAAAAATTTCAAGCGCTGCACAAATTCTCAAAAAATAATCATTCAACACCTCAATTCGCTGACAGATTTCAACACGTCAATGTATAAATGAAACTATCGCATCTCGGCAAGGGGGCCGGAGGGGGGGGGGGGGCTTTGTCAAGCCACGGCAAGCGCCCGATGACTCCCCACCCCCAAATGCTTAAAACAATTTCTGAGAAATCGGACCTCCACTTTTCCTCCCACCGCCCCCCTCCCCACTCCCCGTGGGAGGGGAGGGGAATTCCATTTCACTACAAAGCACTTCGACTCTTTGTCAGTCGTTGTGCGGCCTGGCGAGAAATCAGACGTGTCTCCCCGTGTTTACCCCCCCCCCCCCCCCCGCCGCCATTCCGCCGAATTTCATTCTGGGCGAAGGGGGACTTACCACCATCGGTCGGTGAGCAAGGAGAGCTCTAACATCGGTCGGTAAGCAGGGAGAGCCCTAACATCGGTCGGTAAGCAGGAGAGCCCTATCATCGGTCGGTAAGCAGTGGAGGCCTACCATTGGCCGGTAAGTAGAGACATCGACAGTCGATCATGAGGCCGAAACAGAACCAAAACCCTACTCAACCATCCGCCGATAGCTCGAAAAGGAACCTTTTTTGGTTTGTCTTTAAACTCAGTCGGTAAATGTCGGTAGTAGGAATTTTGGTTCCGTTTCGGTCTTATTACACAACTTTCCTGAGAGGAATACCTAATGTCATTAATCACACGCTCAGGCCGCTTCGAAATTTCGAAACGCAATTTCGACCAAACGTTACAATCAATTTCGAAGAAATTTATTGTTTTATGCGGTGTTGTGGCAGAAAAAGCCGGAAGGTTGACACAGCGCCAAATTTTGAAAAAAAATTACAGATTGGAGTTACCATAGGATGAATTATTGATTACTAACTGACGTACCGAATACTTGCACATTTTAAGCCCGTTAGGCCCTCGACAGTAGAGAAACACACATTTTAAGTGATGTTTCAATTGATTTCGTGGCAAAATGACAGCGAAATTGGAATGTAAAGTTTTCGACACAAAACCAGCAAAATTGTGTTTAGCTAGTGAAAAACTACGAGGCCAGACAAACCGTTGGGACAGGCTCAACATTTTGCAGCATGTGATGGCCTCAAGGACTTACTTCTATTTAAAATTCTTGAAAATATCGATTTATACGTTTTTGACGGATCCTCAAAATATAACATTTCAAAAATATTTTCCGAAAATTTCAAGTCGCCCGTTCAAAATTGAGGTAGTTATGGGTGTTTATACGTAGGTTCCCCGCACCAGCGAACTTTAAACCCATCTTTCTCAAAATGATTTTTTTAAAATCGGTGACCATGAGATCTCAAAAACCACTGCACCGATCAATTTCAAACTTTACAAACTTCTACATGTCAAAAAGCAGTGCTTGAATATCGTTGGATGTAGCGAATAGCGCTACATCTATCTTCAGCGCCCCGATTTTGTCCCAAAACCTGGGAAAAAATTGGTCTAGATACTTAACGATATGTAGAATAGAGGGAACTAAACGGAATTTCCATTCTATCAACTGAGTGTCCATATAAAATCGCCGTAATTCTCCTTTTTCCGGGATCGAGGCGGTAGTCTCCGTTAACGAGGCACGCGCTCGTTGAAATGCATTCACGTAAAATTTTTAAAAAATATTTAATTTTACAAAGAAACTGCCCAATTATGTTGGCAAAGATGAACAAATTTTGTGCGATTTTCAGTGCCCGGGTGACGTGCACAAACTTCGAGTGAAAATGAAGCCCGGCTCGTTTCCAGTCCTTGGTACGAGTTACGCCGCGTGCATAGGGGGATGTGATCGCAACTTCAACGAGATGATGAACATCCACGACGAAAATATCCGTCGTTCGGAGGATGCAGTTCGTACGAACGGGGACAGCGGTTATTACGGGACGACGAGTGGAGCGTCGTTGACGAGCAGCGCCGGCGCGAGAAGCGGTCGAGGCGGTGGCGATTACGGGACGCAACCGCAAACGCACAACAGATCGGCGAATTCGCGACGTGGAAGCGGCATAACCAGAAGTGGGTCGAGAGCGAAGCTCGTTCGTGAAATACCTCACGGACCTTATCGACCTCAAGGAGGAGGCCAAGCACCTTCGAGGCCAACTTCGGGTTCGGCGTCTAGGGCGACCGGAAGTTCGAAAACTTCGATTCCATGGGGTTCCGTGCTGGAGGATTCCGCCATTTTGTGTGACTGCCACGAGAGGGCCAATCAACTTTCCGTCTCGAAGGAGGGGCCCAACAAAGGTACGCGCACCTCCGGTCCCAATACGGTTACTGGGGAAAAAAGTGATAACCAACTTCCGCTTCGATTAACAAGGCATACGTGAATCTCTTCTTTGTTCGATAAGGAATACAATGAGGTATATTCAGGCCATGTACCACATGCTATGAAATTTCGATGCGATTATGACGGTGTTGCAGAACTCGTTTTTTTGTTACGAGCCGCTGCAAATTACCGCCAGATGTTGCAGCAACCATCTGCTACCCACACTGCGACAAACAGTCGAGGCCCAATCGGTGACCGTCGGTGCGAGTCCGAGCGGGCGCGCGCGCGCGCGTGTGTGTGTGTGTGCGTATGCACGTTTCCACGTGTGCATCGTCTCCAGTGAGAAAACTGCTGCACTCAATTCAATTTCTCCGACATTTTTCCATAAAATCAGGTAAAACAACGCTCAAAATGTGTGTTTTCTCACTGTTAAGAGCCTAACAGTCTTAAAATGTGAGTAAATTCGGTGCGTCAGTTAGTACTTGACAATTCATCCTACGTTCACTACAGTCGGTATATTTTTATTTTATTTGGCAAAATGTTTACCGTCAGGCTCTTTCTGCAACCTTATCGCATTTGCTCGCAAGTGATTGTATCATTTGATCGGAATTGCGGTTCGAAACTTCGGACCGCCCCGAGAATGTCATACATGGCCTTAAGGGTAAGAATACCTTTAGGCAGCTGAAAATAAGTCGAGCTTGAATGAAAAAAATAACGTTTTGTTTTACAATTTTGAAACTTGGAATATTATTTATTATTACTTTTAACTATTGCAACATGTTTTTTTCTTTTAAAACACTTAATAATGGCGGAGCTACGGCACTAATTTCCGGAAAAGCTGTGAAGTGGGTTGCAAAACAGCGTCAGCTCTACGTTTTGTTGTATGAATCTGAAACAAAACTGTAAACTCTTTTGTTATTATTGACATTTATACGGTGGGCGTGAACCAACGAAAGTGGAAAAAAAGAAAATTCAAGAAATGGCACGCATTCACATAATAATTTGAATTGGACAGAACATTTTTCAATTATGAGGAAATCAAAAAAATATTTTGTTCAAATGACTTTTCAAAAACTTAAACTCAAAAATTAAGATGTGTGTAAAATGTAAACAGGATCGATCAATTATTTTTTGAGTTATTGCTTACACCAATTTCGAAAATACAATTTTCAGAAAAACGCGATTAAACTTTTGGTAAATAGAAATTCAGTGATTTCGACATGCTTCAGTGATCTGTTTATTTTTCCAGAATGTGCATCGTTGGCGGTAATGTTAATTACTATATCGATAACTCTATCGGAGTAGTAATCTCTTGTAGTACTTTAGGAGTAGTAGACGCTTTTTAAAACTTTTGCAAAAATCATGTTCTCAGGCTATAACATAAAAAATACTGATATCTCCGTTTCGAAACTTTTCAATTTGGAACCACGAAAAAAAGGCTATTGTCGCTATTTTTTTTTGAGGATTTTATAAAAGATATGAATATAAAAGTTGTTGGGCTTGATAAATGAAGTCTTGAAATACATTTAAAAAAAATTAATTCCTTTTAATTCATTTTTAAGGTAGTACTATCGTATTGACCAGTCAACAGAAAATCTATAAATTATCAAATCTGAAAAAAAAAGCAAAATATAATGTATTTGGGTATAATAATAAACATGATACAGAAAATAATTATTTAAGACGTGCATGTGATAACTGTTTGTATTATAGGTTGGTAAGTGAAGTAAAATCGCAATCAGATTTGACTTGAGTTGTCACAGGCCGCCATTTCATAATTCTGGCAAGATCCGTGGCAACGATGTATTCAGGTGCTTTCGATACATGTCAAGCATGTGTTTATTTACCGTATGTGTAATCGTGTGTTGTAGTGTATGTGCAATATGCATATTGTAACAAGAGATATGGTAGACGTGGCTATTGAACGCAAAAATGAGTCGATTGAATCGATGATATCTGCTCGAAATGTCCCGTAACCTATATTTTTTATGGAACATACGTGAGCGCGACAGTTTTCTTGCTATTTGTCGCTTTTCGCATAGCTCCGATCTAATCGGGAACTATTATTATTTCCGTTCCAAAGTTCGTTCCGCACGGATTCCCTATATGGTGCGGGTTAAACGCATTGATTTCGTGAATTAATTACTATTGTATTTAGCCGGTAAGGCCTGCAGAGTTTTCGCGGACGTCATTTTTTATGTCTCTACTACAGCATACAAAAAAATATTTTTTTTTTCTAATGAGGAGGTTCGTGCACGTACTACCTTAAGTACAAAAACTATAGTTTAACGTTACGCCTCAAAAATAGGTGCGCTAGGTAGCTCCATCACAACTTGGCAACGGCTTGTCTGAAAAAAAATCAAAGTCCGTTGAATTCAGTATGACGCCAGCTACAAAATGACCCTCGGATATAAAGTATTATCAAAAAATTAAAAAATGGTAGAAGAAAAACGAAAAAAAGTAAAAAATGCGTTTTTTCGCCGTATTTCGCAAAAAAAGTAAAAATCGAAATTTTAAAACCATCGAGGGTCATCTTGTTGCGAATCATATTCAATACAATATGTGGTTCAAATTTCAAGAGAATCGATTTATTAGTTTTATAGATACGATGGAGCTAGATTTTGAAAACGTTGTTTCGAGAAAAACGCGTCTGAAGTTTATACTATGAGAAACTCTTACCTAAACTCAATCGGCAATTCCTGCACCGTACAAAATCCCTTCTGATTGCTCATCATTGTCGATTTCTTCAAGTCTTGCTTGCTTTCGATTTTTTGAAATTTTCAAAGTGGACTGGTCCCTTAAATTAGCCATGAGCGGGTACAGAGTGATAGGAAGTGTTCAATTGGGATGGGTAATCAAAAAAACCCGCAGGGGTATACGTTGGAACTTAGAAAAACTAAACTGAAACAAATAGAAAAATATTTTTAAATTGTCGACAGGATTATTCTTGTCGCATGAAATAAATTCTCTGATTTTTCTTTTTTTTTCTATTTCTTTCAAATACGTATGGGAAACCACGGAATTTTTTACCTTGCAAAGTTTGTTTTAGATATTTTTTCGTTGGCTAATTGATATTAATGTACGAAATAAATCGTCGCTTTCTGCCACGACAACAAAATCTTGCGAACCGAAAAAAAATCGGAAAAAAATTCGATTCTCTCAATGAACTGCTACTGAAAAAGTTTATACGAAATTTATATATATATTTATATACAGGGTGATTTTTTTATCTTGAGACTGCTAAATATCTCCAAAAATAAGCCTTATATGACAAAACTGTTCCAAACAAACCTTCAATAGTTTCCAAGGGGCAATTTAATCCTACAGAAATTAACCGCCTGCCGACCCCCCTGGAGGGTGGGGCGGGGGGAAACTTTGAAATCTTAAATGGGAATCCCTACTTTTCATTACAGATTCGAATTATACATACAAAAATACGTAACTTTTGTCTAAACTTTTTTTTTCAATTCGGGATAGATGGCGCTGCACGCGGTGAAGATTGGGCATCCTTCCTTTTCTTCAAGGGAAATTCCCTATGTTTTATTGCATAATAGAGCTACGTCGAAGAAAAGTAAATTTTGGCGGAAGCATGTTTTTTTTTTAATTATCGTAAATATCTACTATAATTTTGTATCCGTTCTTAGCTTCACCCAGGATTAAGAGCGTGGACCTGACGGAAATTTAATCCCTTTGAGGTGTTTGATTATTATGAGTCCCCTTGCCTCTCACATTCGGGGTGTTTGATTATCGTGAGTCCCCTTGCCTCTCACCATTTAATTCAATAAGTGTTCAAACTGATGACCTTCAACTTCGATGCATTTATTGATCCGTACTTCGAATGATTGTACACAACTCAAAAGTTTATCCGCTTTAATGTTTGCGCAAGCATTTCTGATTCGTTCAATCATGTTTTCACGAGTTGTTGGCACTTGTTGATAAACTTCAGTTTTTAACAGACTCAACAAAAAAAAATCTGGCGACGGAAGGTCTGGCGATCTGGCAGGCCAATGTATCGTTCCACCTCTACCAATTCAGCGCCATCTATATACCGTCCATCTATAATACCGAATTTAAAAAAAAAGTTCAGACCAAAGTTACGTGTTTTTTTTATGTATAATCTGAATCTGTAATGAAAAGTAAGGGTTCCCATTTAAGATTTCGAAGTTCCTCCCCGCCCCAACCCCAAGAGGGGCGGCAGGCGGTTCATTTCTTCGGGATTGAATTGCCCCTTGGAAACTATTGAAGGTTTATTTGGGACATTTTTGTCGTATAAGGCTCATTTTTCTAGATATTTAGCAGTCTCAAAATAAAAAAAATCACCCTATATATATACATTTATTTAGGGGGGGGGGGGGCGCCGGAGGTTTCGAGAGGGAAAGACGTGTCGAAGTAAGCGGAAATTTGTGAAGTGAAAGAGACAAGAGGGGTGATAAGAAGTGAGGAAAAATAAGGTTTGAAGAAGTGTGGAGAGCGAAAAGTATATGCAGAGTAGAAAAATAAGAGGACTCAACGAGCATAAGAAGTAAAATACGAGTGAATTAGAAGAGTCAAAGTGTTGAGGTTAGGGAGAAATAAGGCGCGAAAAGAACCGCGGCATAGCGGGGGAAACGGGGGACGAGAACGAAAATTGGGAATCGGAGACCGACGCTGCATCCGATGGGGACACAGAGATGCTGCCAGACGCAGGAAAGTGTAGAGATTCGGTCGGTGCCTCTACTCCCGTAGTTGTCCGCTGCTTGTCCAGGTTCTGCAAGGTCGGTAAGATAGGACGGGGCAGGAAAAAAATTTTGCGTTTCGTCTCGGGTACAGTGACAGACTCATCAGTACGGCCGTGTCACTGTACCCTGCCCTAGACGCGCTGGGTGTTAGGATCTAGGGGAAAGACGGTTGTATATATTGGAACGCATGACCCTGCGACCGCTCGTGAGAAATGCTGGAACAATGTAGCCGTGTAGCGGTAAGATGGTGGAACTAGCCGGACCGCCACAAGAGGACTACAATACCGACGGGAAGAAGAGAAAAGGAAGACCGCTGGGATCGAAAAACAAGCCGAAAGCAATTGCAACGGAAAACCAACAGAAACGAATGGAGGCGTATGTATTTGGTAAATGAAATGTGGTGATCAGATCGCTGATAGACATTAGATTGAAAAACAAAGTAAGTTTGGACAAAGCAAAGCAGCAAAACATCGAAAGGGAGGGAGTATAGCAACAGAGAGAGAGGAAGAAAATTGAGGAAATGAACAGGTCGATGAAAAAATGATTGAAGGAATGGAAAGTAGAATATTCAGGGGAATAGAGTCTGAGCCAAGAAATTGCATAATTGTAAAAGAATTCAGAGAACTGAACAACATATATTTTAGGAGCAAATATACCACATAAGAGCGGCCTATGAAAGCAAGGAGAAGGAATGGAAAATTGAAAAGCAGATATTAAGGCCCAAATAGAGCGATTGGAGGAAAAAGCGGGACAAAAACAAGTAATTAAAACATTAATTGAAAAGAAGCTGGAAAATTAGTTGGCCGATAGAAAAGTCTCAATACCTGAAATACAAAGAGAAGAAAGTTGGATGCAGACAATTGAGGAGAAGGTCACAAGGATAGCAACAGAAAGCAGCAGTGAAGAATCGAGCAGGACTCTAGCGGTCATGGATGACAGAATAGAAAAAGCAGAACGGTAGATAAGTAGAAGCAACGTGATAATAGGCGAATTTTTCTGAGGCAGTGGACTTAAGGAAAAGGTGGAGGAACTCTTCACCCATAAACTTGGGGTGGAGGTAAGAGTGAAAAAGGCAATGATGATCGGGAAAGCAGATCAAGATAAAGGAGAACAGTACTTGTTAGTCTATTCTCCCTAGGGTACAAGAGGGAAGTTATGAAAAAAGGAGAAACCTGAAAGGGAGCACGGTTTATGTATTGAATGGAGGATGGAAATGGAGAAATGGAGCGTTATAACGGTCTACAACAACGGGAGAGTGGCAAAAGTATGGACGTACTTAGACGAACTCGTGTATGACGCTATAGAGTGATGCGAAATTATTGATAGTAGGGGATTAGAATGCGAGAATTGGGGAGGAGTATGGAAGGCAGGATCGAACGGAGGATGAGGAATGACTACGTTAATCTGAGGACAAAATTGTGAACTCGAAGGGAAGGCAGCTGATTCAAATGTGCGAAGACTTTGGACTCACAATTTTGAATGAAACGATGCACGGTGATGAGAGGGGCCAGCTGACTGTTCTGAGGGGCAAGAGGAAGTTTGGTGTTATATTACGTAATAATAAAAGAAGAGGCGGGAACCAATATACAGATTGAACGCATGGAGGTAATAGAGAGAATAGAGTCAGACCACCTACCAGTGGTGATACACTTTCGCGTGCGGCCCCAGCAGGAAGAGGAGGGAGAAAGCAGAATGAGGACCAAAAAGGAGGTTTACATATGGAAGAAAGAGAAAAACTAGACTATGAAGGGCAATGCAAGAGAGATGGACCGAGAACCTATACCAGGGCACACCGGAGGAGAGGTGGCAGAAGTTGATAGAGATAATTAAGGGGCCAGTCCACTTTGAAAATTTCAAAAAATCAAAAGCAAGCACGACTTGAAGAAATCGACGATGATGAGCAATCAGAAGAGATTTTGTACGGTGGAGGAATTGCCGATTGAGTTTAGGTAAGAGTTTTTCATAGTATAAACTTCAAACGCGTTTTTCTCGAAACAACGTTTTCAAAATCTAGCTCCATCGTATCTCTGAAACTAATAAACCGATTTTTTTGAAATTTGAACCACATGTTGTAAACATGATTCGCAACAAGATGACCCGCGATGGTTTTAAAATTTTGATTTTTACTCTTTTGCGAAAAACTGCGAAGAAAACGCGTTTTTGAAAAAACTTTTTTTGTTTTTCATCTGCCATTTTTTATTTTTTGATAAAACTTTATATCCGAGGGTCATTTTGTAGCTGGTGTCATACTGAATCTAATGGATTTCGATTTTTTTGTTTCAGACAAGCCATTGCCGAGTTGTGATGGAGCTACCTAGCCCACCTATTTTTGAGGCGTTACGTTAAACTATAGTTTTTGTACTTAAAAATGAATGAAAATGAATAAATTTTTTTCAAATGTGTTTCAAGACTTTATTTATCAAGCCCAACAACTTTTATATTCATATCTTTGATAAAATCTTCAAAAAAATCGCGAAAATAGCCTTTTTCGTGGCTTTAAAGTGGACTGGCCCCTTGAGGAATCAGCAAAGGCATTTGGGATGACTAAGAAACCAGGCAATAAGAAAGGAAATCCTTGGTATGACGAGGAATGCAAAGAAAAAAGGGCGGAGATTTGGACACAAATAAGCACATTTCTTAAAACAAAAGAGGAGACAGATAGGAAGAATCTAACTAAAGGAAAGCGAGAACTAAAAAAGCTATATAGGAAAAAAAAGACTGGGAGAGAAGGAAGTGAAAGAAAGTGGAAGGAAGCAGAAATTTGGTGGAATTTTCGGAGGCTATTCGGAGGTTCAGACAAAAAAGGAGGCAGCAGGCACAGGTATAACAAAAGGGGAATGGCAAGCGCACTTCGAAAAATGATTAAGAGGAGGAGAAGAGGAGAAGAAGAAGGAACACGAAATTGATGATGACTTCACGGAAGGGGTACTGAAGGAATTGAACAAAAATATCGAGATGGAGGAGATTACGAAAGTAATTAAGAACATGAAAAAGAACAAAGCATCCGCAGAGGATGGGGTTAGACTGGAACGACTTCTGGAAACAGGGAAAAATAGATTAAAGTTGGCAGACAACAAGAATCTATCCAATATACAAGGCCGGAAATACGCAGTGCGCAGCGAACTATAGAGGAGTTTCACTGTTAAATGTGGGCTATAAGTGATTACGACAATTATGGCAAATATATTAAGGAAATGGCTGGAAACTAACGGCAAACTGCATGACAGCCAAAACGGGTTTACAAGGGGACCTCACAGGCTGTCACTCACGGATTTTGATAAGTCTCAGATATGTTGTAAAGGGACCTACCCTGAGTACCTGAGTAAAGGGATTTTATACAGCACTCTTTAGTTTTCGAGAAAAAACGTTCGAAAGTTTAGCTCGCAGCGACTATACCGGTACGGTTGCACCTTTGTTGAACCAGCGGGCGTGGCCCAGTGGGCATGGCTCTGACGCTCGAGGTTCAGGGTTCGAGTCCCGTGATGGCGTTTTTTTTCACAAAATATTAATAAATTCGATGGATGATGCAAAACCGTTTAATTATTTATTATTATTTTATTTATTTTTTAATGTTTTACATCATTTTTTAAATTTTTTACTTTCCTTTTTTTTTAAACTATTTATTATTATTTTATTTTTCACGCAGAAAAAAAGAGAGGAAGAAATTATAACATCTTTCACAAGAAACTGCAGTTTTTAATTCTTCATTACAATATACAGGTTTGTCTTACTCGCCATCACTGTGGTCGCTTGTTACATCAGAACAATATTGCGGGTGGTATTTGTCGTAAAAGCAAGCAAAACACAAGACCGAAGAGCAACGCGGCCATTGTATAAAAGCTATGGCCTTGCAGGCGCACGGAGTTTTGAGCAGCGTTATTGGAAAGCATACTTGATTGACATTTAAAAACAGTGGTCTTTCCTCAATTAACTTCGATGCAAGCCACGCATATTTAAGCATCGGCGCGAAAGCAGGTGCGCTTAATTGATGAAGAATCAAAGAATGAATTTGTATGGAATCTTCCCTTGACGCAATTTCGCTGTTATTTTTTTTAACAAATCGGGGGCATTTTGTATTTTTTTTGTGAAAATGTTCACTTGCCGGTAAAAATATACATCGCACGGTTGGCAAATCGGCGTGCACTTGGGCGGTATAACTTTAATACTGCATGCCTTCTTCTCGTCTACAAAGATGTGATCGTAAAGCGTTTGATCAGTTTGCCTTCCCCACGAATCGATAATGAATAGATTTTTTTTTTTGTTTCACGTAGGGAAGAATGAAATATTTCAAGAACTCTTCGTACAATTGTTTTGTAAACTTTCCTGATTTTGTGCAGGTCACAATAACATTTTTGAATTTATCAGTCAACGCGTCGACCTTTTTTTTCACAATCGGACCAAATCTTCCTGATGGCTCCTGCATGCATAAAAATACGAAAGGAAGTATCTTTCCTAACGCAGTTAAGGTAGTTCCTCTGCGAAAATCTCAACCAAAAGTTTACATACCATGTTCATGTTTAAAAGATTGATAATTGGGTTAATTAGTAATGAATAAAATTAAAAACTACGCCAATATTGACTCGGTACTAGTAGAAAATACGATGGATATCATTTATTGCCGTAAAATATATTTTGTATTGTGTTTTTGATCGACCATTGCCAGTAAACTTTTTGCCGGGACTGTCCAGGCTTTGCCCCAATTGTTTTTTTCCCGGCTTTGCCAGGCTTTGCACCAAAATTATGAAGGCTTCTCATGGTTATATCTTGGAAACTAGATGGTCAATCATTCTCATTTTTTTTCACATTATTCGTGATATCTTACTGTAGCTTATCCTCGTTTTTTATCAATTTCTTAATTTTAGTTTTGACGGTAGAATTAATGATGCTCTGTTTGCCCATCATAACGCATTTGTTACGTGTAAACCAAGCCAACTTTAAGTGTAAATATCTCAGGTTTGGGGTGGTCAAACTTATTCAAATTGCACAGATGTTTGGATAATGTATTAAACAACGTATATGTCAAATTTCAACCATTTGTTAATTCAACTCTTCTGTGGAGGTACTACCTTAATGCGTACTGTGCCGTGAAGGAATGACTAATTTTGTTAGAATCTTTTTTCTTAACAAGACCGGTTTTTTCTCCTTGTTCCGCAGGCGACCTGTTGTAAGTTGACTGATATTGGTAGCCGGTTTGATCGGTATTAATGACATAATCAAGGTTAATGTCGGGGATTACTATTCTTTTCTGGATTTCAAATTCTTCGGCAGCAGCCATCACTTCCTCCATCCTGGCGAATTCCTTGGAGCTGACAAACTTCGTGATTTTATGCTGTCTGATCCTGTGATTTCTTTTGAATTTTTCGACCAAAGACAGGCTGGCGTTGAAATGGAAATCTTCCCATAAAAAGAAATAGCAGCATTCATCGCCCACTGCTGCAGCGTTCTCGTCGTAACCTGAACACGGACAAAATTGATAAATTGTTATATATTCGACTCATTCAATTTTGTGTTCTTCAATTCTATAATATATTTTATATTTATGTTTTTTTAAGGGGGTATTATTTTTGTATCGCTAAATTTATTGCTTTTTTCTAATTTTCTGGCAAAGAAACTATACAACACATCAATGCAAAATTTGGCATGTGGATTTAATTATTTCTTATTTATTCACAAAAAAATTGAAAATCGTTTTGAATTTTTTTGTGAATGAATGAGAATTAAATAAATCCACATGCCAAATTTTGCATTGATGCGTTGTATAGTTTCTTCGCCAGAATTTATTCACACAAAAATTCAAAACGATTTTCAATTTTTTTGTGAATAGATAAGAGATAAATTAAGGGAGACTTTGTCCTTGGAGTGCCATATTTCAGGTGTTTAAATTTTATTTTTTTTAAAGGAAACGAGTAAAGTTTTTTGAGTGCGGTTTTTTTCTTGCTTTTATTCATGATATACAGAAAGTTAAAAAAAATTTTTTTGAAAAAAAAAAACCAAAATGGCGGTCGTTGCAGCTTCGCGAAAACAGGTCCTCAAATCGCGGGAGGTAAACGGCTGACATCACTGCCCCCTCTTTGTTGATCTGAAATACAAATTCAAAGGATATTATCAATCTGTGACCCTTTGGTCATGGAATGACGGATGGGTTTTTCGTTTAGTACAAATTTCGGAAAATGGCGGCAATTAAAAAAAATCGAATTTTCGCGTTTTTTTCGCATAAAAAGATAAATAATATATGCAAAAATGTATCTATCGAAAAAACGATCCGTCATTCCGTGAAGACATATTTTCTGAGTATGCTCTCCAAATTTCAGGTCGATATGTTAATTACAGCGGTCAGGAGAATGTCAGCCATTTTTAAAAACGTGTTTTCGAGAAAAACGCGTTTAAAGTTTTGTAATGTGTTTACACAAATGTGTTTATAATTACCGCTAATCGGCAATGCCTGGTCCACAGAGGCATCCCTCCTCTTCTGCTCATGTTGAGCCGCTGCTCATGTTGAGCTGCTCATGTTGAGCCGCTAACATCTCCCGCTGCTCAATCCGGACCTTTTTTGCTGCGTCGGTCACCTGCCTCTCCGCGCGCTCGTCCTTGCTTTGTCCCGTGAATGGACCCAGCTCTCGGCGAATGTGCCAATCCGGACACTCATGAGATCCATGGCAATTAACAATGATTCCTCACCTTCGTTGAAGATAATCACTGCTAATTCCGTGGCAATATTGACCACATCTGCGCCGGAATGAAGATGTTTGGGCGCACGCATCCAAATCATATTATTAAGTGAGTCATTACTGTTTTGAGTATGAGCACCCAAACATCTTTCGAGCAAATCGTCCGACGACAAGTCTTTGTAAATTGGCTCGATGGCCTTCAGAACAGTGTTACTAAGAGGAGCCTTGTGCTTATATAAAGACAAAGTATCCGACGCTTCAGCTTTACGCCACGTACACCAGCTGTTTTCTCCTGGTGGACACTTCTCATGCTAGGCTTTTTTATCCGTGGAGCTCTTGTGGTAATACGTGGCCCATATCGCGTCCTTCATGGCTTGCACAGAATGTGAATTTCGGCGAATAGCAAGGCCATAGTATTTAGTGAGTTCTCCGATCGCTTTATCTGTGAGTTTGCCTGCCCCTTTTCCTCCGAGGCCCTTGGTTCTTTTTTTCATATTTCTCAATCTCGTTCCCGTTCTTTTTTCGACGTGACCAATACATTCTTTTTTTTTGACAGTAACGTCATCATAGTTGGGTTGGCTTCAAGCAATCCCTTAAACGTTTTACTGTCACCATCCCCGACGTAAGTGACGTATTTGACTCCGTGCAGTTCTACCGATCGGAGAAACATTTCGGTGATTCCGTCGGTTTCCATCTTTCCTGCGGAACCGACGTGGTTTACGGTGCAAGTTTCCACGTGTCTTTCCTTCCATTCATCGTAACCAGCAGGATCTTCATCTTTTTTTTCTCCCAAAAGCTGCAAGATTGGCAAAACTTCGATTTGACCATGGCGTCGACAACTTTTTTGGTGTGGTATCCAATGAGACTAGTCACGCCAATGAGAGATGAAAACCCTCTCTTTTTCCACGCGCCATCTCCTGAAACGATGAAGTGATCTTCCTGTAGTTCTCGAGAAACGTTTTCTTTCTTCTCCTCTGCTACAGCTTTCTTCAGAACCATGTCGTAAACCGATTTCGTCGCGATTCGTATATTTTCTACACAAGCGTAATATATTGTGGTCGTCATCCCGCTGCAAATGTCCATCATGCCACAAAACCTGCTCAAACCGTTTATTCCGAGGCCTAATCAACGGAAAACAAACACGATTCGGCGATTTATTTCATAAGCTTTACCGTTAAGTGGACACGAAATAACACTTTTTTCCCCGCACTCGCATTTTAAATTCAGTTTGAAACCGATGCCTCGTCGATCACGCATGGAAAAAGCGATTCGTCCGTTGCACTCTTTACACAAAACATTATCGGATAAAAAGTTAAAAACTAATACGAAGTTCAAAAAGCAGTACACTGAATCAACACTTAGTTTATAACTTCCCAATTTGCCACTTTGTAAAATTTGCTGCGCTGACGTGCCTGTGAACGACTTGCTCTTTTCAAATTCCCAGCGATTAGGGGGTTGCGGATGCGATCTTTTGCGCCCGTACTGTTTCGGATGATCTTTTGTACCCTTTCGAGGCATATTGCGCACAAATTTTTGATAAATTACTTGAAAATAACGAAAAACAAAAAACACAGACGCTACGATGTTTTCGCTTTCAGATGCCGAATCCAGACTGAAATAACCGTTGCAAAATCGATAAAGGAGAAAGTAGGGACCCTATTCAAAGGTTTCTAAGCATAAAAGGCTCTGTATACCTGCGTCAGACGCGCTGAGACCTGCAGGAACCCAGCTAGCCGGGCGCCCCGGTGAGACGGTCAGAGCGCGCTGACGGTGTCAACTTCAAACGCGTTTAAAATATCGTAAACGTTCGAAATCCGGGAACCGCTTCGACACATTTATTTCTACTTACATGTAGATTAAGAATGCGTAATTTAAAAAAAATTGATTTTTTGAAAATTTCAAGGACAAAGTCTCCCTTAATATATATTTTGATATGTTTTACCTGCTCCAAATTCTGCCAGGAATGCCAGGAATCGTTCATGTGTTTGATGGTTGATTGCGTGCCATTTGTCAAACGTATTTTCACCTTCTTTGACGTCTTGTCTCCATCGATAGAGATTTCGTTTGTTTTTCAACCGAGAGAGTCCGCGCGCTCGTAAGGTCTTCAAACTGCATTTTGGACGAGCTGCTGCTATAGCGACTGCTTTTTGTTTGTATCATAAAGACACCTAATCCGCAGGTGCAGGTTTGAATTCCTCGGCCACAAAGTCCACATCATCTTCTGGTACGGCTTCACACTACATAGAAGATCATTATTAACCTTTCTCCACGTTATACAGGAATCAAAAATAATTCCCCGAATAGAAATAAAACTTACCATTACGAATCTCTGCAGTTCATCCACCTCGTCGGCGCCGATAAACTCATCTACATGAATTATATGCCTATCTGCGAGCATTTCAAGTATTTCGCTCGCAAAAACCCCTCCCATTGCCATAGATTCCTCGGAAATTTCACTCGGAGGTGCGTCTGTGAGCACATTCACATTCTGAAGCAAGCTTCGAGTATATGTGATGGCGTTTGTGAAAACAGCCTTCGTTTGCTCATCATCCTCTTCTCTTTCCGATAGATTTTCTTCTGATCCAACACTTGTTTCCGCCATTTCATAATCCTTCTTTTCCGACTGTTAACCGACTGAAAAACCGTTAGGCTTTGTATAACAAAGGGATAGGGTACAAGTGGGGATGAGGAACGCAAGTAGCAACCCGAGCTGGAGTATTTGAAATAACGGCCCGACCATTTTAAAATTCATATTGTAATGAAAAATAATAAACTGCAGTTTCTTGTGAACGATGTTATAATTTCTTCCTCTCTTTTTTTTCTGCGTGGAAAATAAAATAATAATAAATAATTAAAAAAAAATGTAAAGTACAAAATTAAAAAAGTGAATGAAAACATTTAAAAAATAAATGAAATAATAATAAATAATTAGATGGTTTTGCATCATCCATCGAATTTATTTATATTTTGTGAAAAAAACGCCATCACGGGACTCGAACCCTGGACCTCGAGCGTCAGAGCCGGGAACCTTGCCCACTGGGCCACGCCCGCTGGTTCGACAAAGGTGCAACCGTACCGGTATAGTAGCTACGAGCTAGACTTTCGAACGTTTTTTCTCGAAAACTAAAGAGTGTTGAATAAAATCCCTTTACTCAGGTACTCAGGGTAGGTCCCTCTACAACATATCTGAGACTTATCAAAATCCGTGAGTGACAGCCTGTAAGGTTAGATAAAAAAGAGCGACGAGAGATCACATATTTGTATTGAACGCGCTGGTGGGAAAAAAACTTGCGGGAGAAAGGCGGTAAACTGTACGTTGCTTCCGTGGATTTCAAAGCGGCCTTCGACACCGTGGATAGGAAGTTAATGATCGAAAAAATGAAAAGGATGGGAATAAGAGGCAAAATAGTGAAAATGATAAGAAGCACATATAAAAGAACGTTAAATGAAGTCATCACGCAGGAAGGGTGTACAGAAAGATTTGAGACAAAGAGAGGAGTGAGGCAAGGGTGTCCACTGAGCTCTACACTGTGTAATATTTTCTTAAATGACTTGGAGGAGGACTGGGTGAGGTGAGACGTTATGGAGGGGAACTGTAATCGAAACCCAAAAGATTTTCGCGCTGAAATTTGTGGACGATGTAGCGTTGTTGGCAGAAAACAGGGAGGGACTGAATGGGATGCTGAGACGGCTGAAAAGATACGTCGAGAGAAACAGGCTACAGGTAAATGTGAAGAAGACGAAGGTATTGGTATTCCGGAAAGGAGGAAGAAGAAACACATACGAAAAGTGGAAATTTGGAGATCACGAGATTCAGGAGGTCAACAAATACAAATATCTAGGATTTGTATTTACAACAAAAAAACAGCTGCACGGAGCATTTGAGGAATTTGGCGGGAAAGGCGCAGTTAGCGGTGAATGCGGCGTGGGGCACGATGAAGAGAGCGAAGATAGGGAATTTGAAAAGAAGTCTATATCTGATGGATACTCTAGTAAGGATAATACTCATGTACAGAGGAGAGGTGTGGGCTTGGAAAGAAAGGCAGGAATTAGAGAAAATGGCAGGGCGATACTTGAGGATGTCAATTGGAGTGGCTAAAAACACGCCGGAGTATATATGGAGAATGGAGACAGGAAGACAAAAACTGGAGGTGGAAGCAAGAAGGAGATCGTCAAAGTACATAATAGAGATCCTGAAGATGGACGACGATAGGTGGTCAAAAATTTGCTCACGGTTGTAGTCTGGTAACTTGGGTTCGAAAAATCGACTTTTTTAAAACCATTTCGAAAGTATTATATGATAAGAATGTACTGTAAATATTTGAGACTGAAATTCGAAATATTGACGAACTTATAGCACCTATAGATGAGCGCCTCGTAGTAGCGCGCGCTGAGCCGCACGACAGCTGCAAACGACCCCTCTATTGTTGGCGCGTTACCTTTATACCTGCTTCGAGCGTCGGATACCTTTGTGTATTCTTCACATACATTTATTTTGGAGCTCAGTTATATCGAAATTCAAAACGAACAGTCAGTGTACAGTCAGTGTACGCAAATGGATCAAAAAGGAAAGAAACGCGATACCAGAAGTCCTGGAAATCCTGCGATCAAAAAAACATTTCATGGCAACAGACATACCACCGAACAGAATACAGATTTTGTTAGCACTTCTAATCGAAAATTAAAAAATCAAGATGATATTGAGCCGGTTACTGATGAAAGTTCTTCGTACGGTTTCTGTGTTTCGGTTTAGTATTCACGGCTTTACAAAATGTGTTACAGTGCAAAGTATGTAACGGCGATGTAAATTTTTTGAAAAAATTACAAGTAGGATTGGGATCTACTTTGTCTATAAAGTGTAACAGCGATTCAATGTTTACTGGTGAGTCTTGTCCGAAAGTGAGAAATGCCCATGAAATCAACAGACGTTTCTCGTATACAATGAGATTACTTGGTGTTGGTTTATCAGGCATAAATCTCTTTTGTTCACTGATGGATTTAGGAACTGGATTGAGTTAAAGTGATTACTACAGTATCCTTGAGCACATACATATTGCCGTGAAAGCCGTATCTGAAATAGTTTTTGCAAAAGTCGCACAACAATAAAAAGAAGCGAACGCTAAAAACGGCAACCCCGAAGACGAGATCACAGTTTCAGGTGATGGTTCGTGGGCGAAGCGTGGTTTTAAATTGCTTCTAGGACTTGTTTCTTTGATTGGGAAGTTTACCAATAAAATTGTAGAGTTGGTTGTAAAATCGAAGGTATGTAAGGCGTGCGAAAAGTGGGTAGGCAAAGAATAAACGGACGAGTATTTGGAATGGTACGAAGATCACAAGGACGAATGTACAGGAAACCATGAAGGTAGCTCCGGAAAAATGGAGGTTGATGGCATAATAGAATCGTTTAGACGATCAATCGAATTGTTCAATGTGCAATACAAAAGGTATGTGGGTGACGGCGACTTCAAAACCTTTAAAAATCTCTTCGAAGCTGATGTTTACAACGGCAAAGCGGTGGTCGAAAAAAGTGAAAGTGTTTTACACGTGAAAAAACGCATGTTCAGACGTGTGAAAGAAGCAAAAGAAGCACTTACTCAGCTGGAAAAAGCCAAAAAACAAGTTGGAGCTTCAAAAACAAAAGATGCTAAAGAAAAAAGAAAGTCTGAAGCAGAAACAGAAGCGACGCAGACAAAAAAACGCAGATCGAAAAAGGACGCAGCGGATTGTGAGGCTCCAAAAGTCAAGAATCTCGCATTAACTAATAAGTCAATGACTAAACTCGGTGTTTATTATGGGTTAGCAATAATGAGCAATGAAAATTCAGTTGAAGAAATGAAGAACGCTGTGTGGGCAACGTATTATCATTTGATTTCCACGGATGAAAATCCGCAGTATTCTTTTTACCCTGAAGGCCCCGATTCATGGTGTAATTATCAAAAATGCAAAGCCGAGAACAAAAAAACATACTTTTGGTTATCCGCCTGCTTTTGATGAGAATACTGCGAATATTTTGAAGCCTATTTACGAAGAACTTTCATCGGATAATCTTTTAAAAAGATGCTTCGGCAGAAACACGCAGAACAACAACGAGGCTTTCAACCATTACGTGTGGAATTCAACACCCAAACACATTTTTGTAGGCCAAAAAATACTTCAAATTGCTGCATGGACAGCCGCATGCACTTTCAACGAAGGATTTACACCTGTGTTGAAATCCATGGAGACCATGGTAGTCACAATCGTCTTGCACGCTATGGCTTACGCCAATCTGTACAACAGCTCTTAGACTTCGAAGGCGGAGAAGGACGCAGCTTATGCTTCTAAAATTATCAGAATGAGTCGCAGGTCGGAAAAAGTGACTAACAATGAGGCCTGTGAAAAAGTTAAAGGTTTATTATACGCACCAGGGATAGCCGAATAGTGTAAGTATGAATTTTCTATAATAAATCTGTTGTTAAAACTGTAAACGCGTTTTTCTCGAAACAACGTTTTTACGGCCGCCCGGGTAATAAAAATGTTTCTATTCAACCGATTGATCTGAAATTTAGATATGTTATTCTACTCATCACTAGCTGTCGCAGGAATTAGGATATTTCTTTTGCGTCCCTAACTCTCCATTTTACAGCCCGATTTCCACTAAAAAAGGCACTTTTTTTCGAAGTCCACCATTTTGTTATTTTTCAACAAAATTGTTTAATCCTAGTTCCAACCAGGAGGACACGCTTACAGAACAGTAATCTTTTGATTTTTTTGTTTCAGATGTCCTTAAGCGGCGAAATCACCGGGGCCAGCCACCTATCTTTTTTTAGACCCTCACTGCAGTGCTACAAAACGATAACAAAACATGTCGAAAGAAAAAAAAACATTTGTACACTCTTAGATATTATTAATAATATATAAAAAAATCAAACCGATTGCATTTTATTTTCCCCTATAAAAAAATCCCGAAAAAGCATTAAAAATCGTGCTAGTTACCAGACTACGACCTCAAAAAAAGAATTGAGAAATTGGGATAATGCGAGGGCATCAGACTGGATTACGGAAGTAGAGAAGGCATTGGAAAGAGTGGGGGATGGGCTATCATTGAGAGGCATGAAGGAGGGGATGAACATACGAGCATTGAGCAAGCGATTGCAGGTGGGCTGTAGAATTAGTGGAGACCAACATTCAGGGGGGATTGGAACCGCATAGACAATTTTGGATACTGTCCGGAATACAAAGAATGGAAAACAGACATAGAAGTGGAAAAATACTGGGAGAAACAAAAATTAGGGACAAAGATGAGTGGGCCAGAATAAGGTGTGGAAATGCGGGGCGAACTGGGAGGTAAGGGTTTAAGGAGGAGAAATGTAGAATCTACGGTATAGAAAAAGAAGACATTGAGCACATATGGGGATGTGGAGAATTTAAAAAAATGATAAGGAAAGAACTAAAGGAGGAAGTAGAATAAATAATTCGAACATGGAAGAATCCTGGAAAGCGATGGCTTCAAGTATTCGGAGGAGAGATCATACCAGCCCTATGCGAATACCACAGGGCATTCCAGAAAGAGGCAAGAATTAAGGAGAGGAAAAGGGATCACGATGAGCGAAAGAAGAGGAAAGCAAACAGATAAAGATAATATGTTTTCAAGCAGAGGAGTTAAGAACATATATGTGTAGAATGAAAATGTAAAATATTCCAAAGCCCAGCAGGGCAAGAATAGCGAAAAAAATCTATATATGAGGCGTTCCATACCATTTCGAACGGTCAAAAAGTTGTCCACTTTCAAAAAAATTGTAATTTTGTCAAATTATTTAATTATATGAAAAAAACAGTGCAAATTTTTTCAAAATTTTTGTATCGCATTTTCTCGAGTTTTTCAAAATTTCAAAATGTTCAAAGTACCGTTATATCTCGTGAGCATTTGATTTAAGGGACAACACCACTGTGACGGCTTCAAAAAATCGGTTTTTTGAAAACCATCTAGAAAAATCTAAAATACATTTAAGGTTAAGATCCCGTTGGACCCAGGTCGAAAAAATAATTATTTCCGGAGATATTGAATATTTTGTAGAGCGGTGCAGCGCTCCGTGACGCTCGGGGTCCCGCGCAGCTGCGCGCCTCAGGGTCGGCAGGTATACCGGGCCTTTCCCAGGTCCTGCGGATCTTTCCCAGGTATTCTTTTGTCTCCCTTCACAAAAACCGGCTATTGTTATAAATGTAGTTTCGAAAAAAGCCATAGGTGGCGATAATTGAAAAATTTTCAAGGCAGGTATAGGGATAGCGTCATAGCGTCAGTTTGCGAATAGAAGCGACGCTACTCGTGTCTAAACGCTCCGAATCGTTTCGTTTATAAATATCGAACGCTCAGAATTATTCTTTGCACATCGAAATGGATAATCCGAAAGTTTACGCGGGGAAAAAGAGAACAAAACGGAGCTATGTGACGAGGAGTCGAACGAAAATTTCGAATCGAAAACCTCCGAACCGTTATAGCTCGGAAAATAGTTCTGCAGAGTATGTGAGCACGTCGGCAAAAAAGTTAAAATCGTCGGACGATTTAGAGGTCGGTGTTACTAACGATTTCGGTTATCGTATAGTACACCTCATCAATGCATTGAACATTATATCGACGTTAGTGAAGTGCAAAGTGTGTGATCGCGATACAGAGTTTGCGCGGACTCGGATTCAAAATCGAGGTCGATTGCGGCCATTGTGAAAAAGTGCAAATCAATTCCTGTCCTATGATTGACAATGCATACGAAATAAATCGTCGGATCGTATTCAGTATGCGTCTTCTTGGCGTCGGTTTGAATGGCCTGATGAAGTTTTGTGCATTTATGGACCTACCGCGCCCCATATTTCAGTCTTTCTACGATCGAATCTTAAATTCAATTTCGATTGCCACTAAAGCTGTGAGCACAGTGAGCAAACAAAAGGCTGCACTTGAGGAGGAGACAATTTCGTTGGAAAATGGGGTGAAGGACGGAATTATCGTTTCAGGCGGCGGATCGTGGCGTAAGCGCGGTTTCAGCTCGCTTTTCGGCATAACATCGCTAATCGGGTGGTACACTAAAAAAGTGATCGACGTTATGGTGAAATCGAAATATTGCAAAACTTGCGAGCATTGGGAAAAAAAAGAAAGCACCGCGGAGTACTGGGAATGGAAAAGTACCCACGACGATGAGTGCCAGGCGAACCATAGCGGCTCCTCCGGAAAAATGGAAGTCGACTCAGCTGTCGAAATGTTTCAACGGTCTGAAGAGCTCTATGGCATAAAATATAAATATTATATTGGTAACGGCGATTCTAAATCGTTTCTGGGCATATCGAATAGCGATCCATACGACGGTTTCGAGATTTAAAAAAAAGAGTGCATCGATCATGTCCAAAAACGTATGGGGACGCGCCTCCGCGAAATCGTGAAAAAACAAAAAGGATTGTCTGGCAGAGGAAAGCTCACCGGAAAATTGATTGACGAGTTGAGCACATATTACGGCTTGGCTATTCGGAGGAACAGCGATGATGTTGAAAAAATGAGGAAGGCAATTTGGGAACTATCAAGCATAAAATATCCACAGATAGTGAGCCACAACATGACGATTGCCCAGAGGGAGCGGAGTCGTGGTGTTCGGAGCAGCGAGCGGTCGCAAGCGGTAATATTTCTGGATATCGCCATAAGCCGCCTCTTCCTGAGGAAGTATTGGAGGCAATTACGCCAGTCTTCGAAAATTTGAGCAGAGACGATTTGCTGCAGCGTTGTTTGGGCGGCTTCACGCAAAACAACAATGAAAGCTACAACAAATCAGTTTGGGCAATAGCCCCCAAGTGTCAGTCCGGGAGCAAAAAAATCGTCGATATTGCAGCTGATATCGCGGTATTATTATTCAATGATGGCCTGAGAAGCCTCATGAAAGTTTTGGAGACGTTGGGGATAATTATCGGCCCAAATTGTTTCAATTTTTGCGTTGAAACCGACGCAGCGCGGATCGAGCTGGCGGAGCGCTCGCTCACAGACACTGCAAAAGATGCAAGAAGAGCCTCTACAAGTTCGAGAAAAGATGCTAGGGACAATGATTTGCTTCTTGAAGGCCAGCTATATGGTGCCTTTATCTCATAAATCATATCTATTTATCGCATAAATTAACAAACCTAAAACTTTGAACGCGTTTTTCTCAAAACCACTTTTTTGAGTGCGGCACGCAGCAGAACTCGAGCAATTTTTATCCGATCGACTTTAAATTTGGACTGCATCAATAAAACTAGATTATCTAAAGAAGTATATAGGATTTTTTCGATATCTCAATAATAAAAATGTTATAGACTATTTTCGACGAGAAATTTTGCTCGAAAATCGTCCTTTAATTTCAAAAGCGTGCCTATTTTTGAAAAAATCTGTATTTTTTCAAATCCCTGTGTACTTCGCTTCGAAATATCATATTATTAATGAAAACACTTGGTATTTTTTTCAGATCGACTTTGAAGAGACTTCTGCTGCGAGCCGCGAACCACTGCAGAGGGAACAGTACCTGACGCGGGAGCTTCCCCAGCGTCACCATGGGGCGTGAAAAATTTGAAATTTTTTTTATGTATCTTCAATAAACAACGAACAAAACAAAAAAAAATTCGAATATCTTTTTTTTTTCCCAAAAAAAAAATTCTTGAAAAATGGCAAAAAACAGGGGGACACAGTGGTGTTCTGCCTTAACAGAAAAATGTTTAAGACAGAAAAGATGCAATTTTACATGCACTTTGTGAAAAAAAATTGTTTTCAATTTTTCGAATTTAAAAAATGCTCATTCTCACCAAAATTATACAAAATTTTTTTTTTTCGGTCGGTATGACACTTGATTTTTCTCAAAAAATTCCAGAAAATACTTTGAAGTGTGTACAGTAACACCTATTTTTTCAGAGTGGCTCGATTTGTTGTTCCAAAGCTGTGCTTTGTTTTATTATTGAGATTTTTTTTTAGACAAATCAATTATTATTAAACATTATTCTCTCCTAAATTTTTCTTACATGTTTCAGGTAATAAAAATCCATAACAGTAATAATTTTTTGGAGCTTAATCATAAATTATCGGTAAGCTATACAACCTTGCCATACAAAGTAACGTTCGTCATCCAACATAAAAATTGTGATACAAGGTATGAGCCTGAAGTTTGCATCGTTGGATACCAACGAAAAACTTTGAACTTTTTCTTATTTTTAATTAATTTTTTTCGGGTACATTATGACTTCAGAATATCTGTACAGGCTATACAAAACGTTTAAAAAAATTTAGGGGCCCAGAATCCACCCTTATTGAGGGGCTGAAACTGAAAAAAAATTATATCTCGGGTGATAATGACATTCCCAGTTTTTTCATTTGCGGCATCAACTTTGGGCGTCTGCGAAAAGCTACAAAAAAATTAGCAACGATTTCCAACTTCCGGAACCCACCCTTAGGGGGGAGTGAAAGTCGAATGAAACCGTATTTCGGCTGGTAAAGAATTTCTCAGTTTTTTATTTGGGCTGATTGTTCCTAGTACCTAAAGAAACCCACAAAAAAATTGGCAACGATTTCCAACTTCCGGAACCCACCTTTATCGGGCGTGGGAGAGGGGGTCAAATTCGAATAAAAATTGTATTTCCGGCGATAAAGGGATTCTCAGTTTTTTTATTTGCGCCGATCGTTCCTAGTACCTATCGAAAGCCACCAAAAAATTGGCAACGATTTCCAACTTCCGGAACCCGCCCTTATCGGGGGCGGGAGAGGGGGTCAAATTCGAATAAAAATTGTATTTCTGGCGATAAAGGCATTCCCAGTTTTTTCTATTTGCGCCGATCGTTCCTAGTACCTAATGAAGGCCACAAAAAAATTGGCAACGATTTCCAACTTCCGGAACCCACTCTTATGAGCGCATCATCCGTAATCGATAACCGTGCGAGGCTTTACCATTATCGGGCTACTCATTTGAGAAAATTACTCGGCCCTTTTTCACAACGAAATTCGCAAGTAATTGTCCATGAAGAAACATGCACTTTTCCAGAACTGCGCCTTATTGGAGTATAAAAAGATGGGGCGATTTCCCTCTCGTCCACGTCTTTTCTTAAGAAGAGTGAATCTTCCATCGTTAGAGTGCCTTGGGAATTAATTTTTTGATTGGCTTATGGTCTTTGTGGAAAATTTTGCCTACGAGAATCGTTTACTCATTTTTCAAGATGCTCTTTCAGAAATCTACAATTTGAAAATGCAAAAAAAATTGATCGTAGGAAAAATGAGGCAATACAAATTTAAACTAAATCATTCTTTACGTTCGAGCAATCCGAACAAACTCCAACACCATCCTTTCAACACGCGGGTCAATGAAGAGTTTTTTTCACACCCGCGCGCTTTACTATTCTTGAGGTTGCACTGCTTTCTCACTCCCGCTTGAGCGTCTTTGCCTACGTTTCAAATCCGCTCTCATCTACCTACAGTGCCACGCTTGATTTTTGGCATCCCCGGCGGCACGGGCACCGTGCGTCTACGGGAAGGGTCCGTATTTCTTTGTCTGCGAGTAAATATGTCTCGCTTCAACGAGTTAACGCTGAGTGCGAAGCCTTCTCCCACCGCTCTCAGACAACAGACATAAGTCCCGCGATAAGTCCCGCCGAATGAATAATTTCCGGGATAAACTTCCGAAAAGCGGAATCCGAATTACGATCTGAAATTTGGCATACACCTTCCGTTTAATACTCTATGAGATCCCCTAAAAGGATTGGTGGCGAGGCGCGATAGTTATCGAGATGTCGAATTTTGAACGTCACTTTTTTTAATGCGCTCCTACGATATCTAGCTGGCGGGCTAAGCTCTCTCTATACCTATATATGTTTTCGCGCGCTCCGTTTTGTGCAAATGGTGGAGGGTCCGTGGAACACTGGTATGGGCGCAGAGCACTTCGGGTGTGCGTGAGGAATGGTAGGGTGCGTGAAACACTAGTGTAGGCGCTGATATCCGCGGATCTACGTGCAATATTAAGATAGACACAGAGCGTCGTAGATTCATTTTTCGTTTGTTATTCCACAGGTCATTTTTTTGCAGGTGTAATAGATTTTTGGGGTTCATTTATTAACTTCAAATCGTTTTGGGATTTTATATATTTTTTCGCTTCTCTAGTGGCTGATTTTTCTTTGTTTTTGGCTGTTTCTAATTTTTGGGATTTTGTAGTTTTCAATTTTTTTTTTAATTATATTTTACGTGGTATATCATTATAATGCTTGGTAACCGAGAGCTACAGCGATGGAAAAAGGGTTTCTACCTTTTAGACAGTAATATAGACTTAATAGGAGCGCGGTAAAAAAAAAAACTTTCAAAAATCGATATCTCGAAAACTTTGGCGCGTCGTCACATATCCTTTTAGGGGATCTCTTTAAATATTAAAAGGAAGGTGTATGCCAAATTTCGGAATGACATTCGGTTTCCACTGTTCGTATGTTTAGCCAAACACATTATCAACAGGAGTCAGATGGACTTAGCTTTACAATGATTTTTTCCGTAATTCCCGGTTCTGAACAACGGTGGGTTCCGTCAATCTAACAGCATTGCGAACTTCAATTGAGGTCTCTCCGGAAGAATCCCCTCAAAAGCCTTTCGAGGCGTCACCGAAATATCAACCGATACGACTCGGAGATGATTGAATATGGACAAATCGGCCGTTTGCCGCACGCATTGCCTCTTGGTCGGTACGGCACTTCGCTTCAAATCGCATAGTATAGGAAGCGCGTATTACTATACTCGGGTCTCTTCCCATGTACGGCCGATGGTGCGTTCTCACTCGCACCCGCGCACGCTGCGCTACATTTTGTAAGGCGACTATTCTCCTCTCGCGTGCGCATATGTTTACATTTTATATTCAGTCGTTTCTGTTTCAAAGCAGTGCTGGAGTGCTTTCGGGTGTCTTCGGCTACGTTCGACAATTGCGACCGTGCGGAAGTATATGCATGCGATTCACCGAGTTCCTTCATGTTCGACTATGGGTATCCCACTATTACTGGCCGGCGCATTACGTCGGGCCTAACCTTACCACTTTTATCCCGCAAACCTTTCATCTAAGTTGGAAATATATTTAGCGCCGTCTAATTTTCTCAAAACGAAGAAAATGACTTCTTTACTGGAAAGCGCCTCTTATTGATCACTATTTTATGCGCTAATGATTCCACATTATTTATATGTTAAAATTATTCGACATCGTTGGTAAAGGATATTGTTTAGAAGAGGACCTTTTTCATAACATTGAAGTTTCCATCGTTGGTATGAAACGATTTTTTTTTCTTCATTTTTTGTTTCTTTTCTTTTTGTCATTATAGAAAGAGGTTCGAGTTTTTACCCAAAATTGGAAGTTTTTAATCATTTTTTACAATAATTCAATTTTATGCTTTCCAACTTTCAGTTATGCATGCATATTAAGAAATGTTGAAAGTATAACACTGATTTTTTTAAATAAAGCCCGACGGTAGGGTTGTTAATGGCAGGTGGATGAAGTATTACCCGGGTCAAATTGCCCCACAGTGTCAAAATCGTGGCAAAATATAAATTTATCAACGAAGGGATAATCGCTTGCGTACGTATCCGACAGCCATGGCGTCTGAGAGCGGTGGGGGTAGGCTTGATGCGCCGCGTCGACTCGTAGTCGTCAGACTCGCGCTTGAACATACATGGTGGGTTGCGTGCCATGTACATATAATAGCATATAATGTCCTACGGGAGTAGCCAAATGTAGCTTAAAAGTCGTCCAGTGTGCTTGAGCACGAAATGGGCGCACAAAAAATATGCGTAAATGATTGATCGCTAGTGAGAGAGTAGTACAATCTTAAGAATACTTAAGCGTTCGGGTGTACCGAAAGTCGCACTATTAATATACGCATAGAAAGGATGGTGTTAAAGTTTGAGTCTTTAGATTGTAAAGAATTTTTTTTTAATATTTTATTTCCTCAGTTTTGTTGTCATGAAAATCTCATTTCATTAGTGCAGTCATATGATGGAGGTTCGTAATAACCGTATTCTGCATTTCGCTTCTGCTGACGGACGGATCGGGGGGGTACAAAGGATGCAAAATTTGTGTCTCCGGCGACAATTATATAATACTTTCTGCGTTATGAATTGTAGATCTTGCAGTAAACCCTTGCGCCGTGCTCATTAAATAGCATAAACATACGAAGCGCGCCCTACTATATTTGGGATTATGGTGCTTTCTCGCTTGGGCATTCCCCCGTGCTACGGACGATGTTGAGTTTTCACTCGCACCCGCGCTTATTGCTATGCTTGGTAAGGCCATCCCTTCTCCTCTCGCCTGATCGTCTGCTCGTTCGGGTATTGCTGGATTGCCGTCGGTTAGGTTCGGGTACATTTAACAGCTCTAGTGGGACCGCAAAAAAACAGAAGACTGCCTCTACTCACTCTCGTGCGTACATAACGTGCGATACAGCGAGTCCGATAATTTGGCGCGATGCGTGTTTCACTACTACAAACCAGCCTGTCTAGCCGAAGCTAACCCCACTACTCTTTTTCAGGCCGCGTCTCGTAATCGTCGATCAATGATCATTTTTGTCGAGATTTTTTATTATCCATTGACCCGCGCAAAGAAAAGATGGTGTTGGAGTTTGTTTGGATTGCTCGAACGTGAAGAATGCTTTAGTTTATATTTTTGTGACTTATTTTTACTGATCAAATTTTTTTGAATTTTTAAATTATAGATCTCTAAATGAGCATCTTGAAAAATGAGTAAACGATTCTTGTAGGCATAGCTTTCCAGGAAACCCTTGAGCAAACCCAAAAATGAATTCGCATCGCACTGTAACGATGGTAGTTTCAATCTTCTTAGGAAAATACGTGGGGGAGAGGGAAATCGCCTCATGTTGTTATACTCCAATAAGGTGGGGTTCTGGAAAAGCGCATGTTTCTTCGTGGACAATTATTTGCGAATTTCACTGTGAAAAAAAAAGCCGAGCAAGTTTCTCGAATGGGTAGCCCGATAATGATAAAACCTCGCCCGGTTATCGATTCGGCATGATGCGCCACGGGGGTCGGTTTCGGAAGTTGGAAATCGTTAACAATTTTTTTGTGGCTTTTCTTAGGTACTAGGAACAATCGGCGAAAAAATCTGGGAATCCCTTTACCGCCGGAAATACGATTTTCATTCGACTTTCACTCCCTCACAAGCGTGGGTTCCGGAAGTTGATAATCGTTCCCAATTTTTTTTGTGGCTTTCCTTAGGTACCAGAAACAATAGGTGCAAATAAAAAAACTAGGAATCCCTTTATGGCCGGAAATACAATTTTTATTCGTATTTCACCTCCTCTTCCAATCCCGCTAAGGGTGGGTTCCGAAAGTTGAAAATAGTTCCCAATTTTTTTGTGGGTCTCTTTAGGTACTAGGAACGATCGGCGCAACCAAAAAACTGGGAATCCCTTTATCGCCGGAAATACAATTTTTAATCGAATTTCACTCTCTCTCCCACCCCCGATAAGGGCGGGTTCCGGAAGTTGGAAATCGTTGCCAATTTTTTTGTGGCTTTCGTTAGGTACTGGGAACCATCGGCGCAAATAAAAAAAACTGGGAATCTCTTTATCGCGGAATATACAATTTTTATTCGAATTTCACCCCCGCTCCCACGCCCGACAAGGGCGGGTTCCGGAAGTTGGAAATCGTTGCCAATTTTTTTGTGGATTTCTTTAGGTACTAGAAACAATCAGCATGAATAAAAAACTGAGAAATCCTTTACCAGCGGAAATACGATTTTCATTCGACTTTCACTCCCCCATAAGGGTGGGTTCCGTAAGTTGGAAATCGTTGCCAATTTTTTTGTGGCTTTCGTTAGGTACTAGGAACGATTGGCGCAAATAAAAAAAAACTGGGAATCCCTTTATCTCCGGAAATACAATTTTCATTCGAATTTCACCCCCTCACCCACCCCCGATAAGGGCGGGTTCCGTTAGTTGAAAATCGTTCCCAATTTTTTTGTGGGTTTCTTTAGGTACCAGGAACAATCAGCGCAAATAAAAAACTGAGAAATCCTTTACCAGCGGAAATACGATTTTCATTCGCCTTTCACTCCCCCCTAAGGGAAGGTTCCGGAAGTTGGAAATCGTTGGTAATTTTTGTGTGGCTTTTCGCCGACGCCAAAAATTGATGCCACAAATAAAAAAACTGGGAATGTCATTATCACCCGAGATATAATTTTTTTTCACTTTCAACCCCTCAATAAGGGTGGATTCTGGGCTACCAATTTTTTTTGAATGTTTTGTATAGCCTGTACAGATATTTTGGAGTCATATTGTACCCGAAAAAAATTAATCAAAAATTAAAAAAAAATTCAAAGATTTTCGTTGGAATCCAACGATGCAAACTTCAGGCTCATTACAAGGTAACGTCGTCGTGCAATATGGAAAATGTGATACAAAGTATCGTTGTCCGCCCAATATAAACATTGTCATACAAAGTAATGTGCGCCGTCAAATGCCTTCTACATTCTTCAGTTTGTTACCATTCCCCCTCCATGCCACAATACTATCGGAGTTCTCAGTGTGTCTTGATTTTTTTACACTAGGTTGCACGGTGTGAGCCAAGCAGAGAAGTCAATTCATGAGTAATTATTTTGATGATGGCATCAACAAATAATATGTCCATATTGCACGACGACGTTACTTTGTATCACAATTTTCATATTGGACGACGAACGTTACTTTGTATGGCAAGGTTAAGTTTGTATACCTTACCGATAATTTATGATTAAGCTCAAAAAAATTATTACTGTTATGGATGTTTATTACCTGAAAAATGTGAGAAAAATTTGGGAGAGAATAATTTTTAATAATAATTGATTTGTCTAAAAAAAATATCCCATAATAATAAAACAAAGCACAGCTTTAGAATAACGAATCCAGTCACTCTGAAAAAAATAGGTGTTACTGAAAACACTTCAGAGTATTTTCTGGAATTTTTCGAGAAAAATGAAGGGTGACATACCGACCGAAAAAAAATATTTTTGTATGATTTTAGTGAAAATGGGAATTTTTGAAAATCGAAAAATTCAAAACAAAATTTTTTCACAAAGTTCATGTAAAGTTGCAACTTTTTTGTCTCAAACATTTTTCTGTTAAATCAAATGCTCACGAGATATAACGATGTTTTGAAAATTTTGAAATGTAGAAAAACTCGAGAAAATGCGAGCCAAAAATTTTGAAAAAATGTACACTTTTTTTTCATATAATTAAATAATTTGACAAAATTTCTATTTTTTTGAGAGTGGACAACTTTTTGACCGTTCGTAATGGTATGGAACGCCATATATATATATATATATATATATATATATATATATATATATATATATATATATATGTGTGTGTGTGTGTGTGTGTGTGTGTGTGTGTGTGTGTGTGTGTGTGTGTGTGTGTGTGTGTGTGTGTGTGTGCGTGCGTGCGTGCGTGCGTGCGTGCGTGCGTGCGTGCGTGCGTGCGTGCGTGCGTGCGTGCGTGCGTGCGTGCGTGCGTGCGTGCGTGCGTGCGTGCGTGCGTGCGTGCGTGCGTGCGTGCGTGCGTGCGTGCGTGCGTGCGTGCGTGCGTGCGTGCGTGCGTGCGTGCGTGCGTGCGTGCGTGCGTGCGTGCGTGCGTGCGTGCGTGCGTGCGTGCGTGCGTGCGTGCGTGCGTGCGTGCGTGCGTGTGTGTTTTTTTTTTTTTTTTTTTAAAGAGGTTTAGCGGGCTTGCACCGACTAAAAACCCCCATTCCTCTTTGGCCTTACAAATTCTCCCGCGGGACGACCGCTAGGTATTACATCGCGGGAGAGGCCTTAGCCGTAGCTCTTCCTGCAGTGTTGTCAGACGACCTTACATTCCCCGTTCCACTCTAGATGTTATGAGTGGTTTAGGGGTTCGTGTCGCTAATTTAATCGATGACTGCCTGGTCTTCCGGCGTCGTCTTCTTCCTCGCACGTTCTGCACGTCGCAACTCCTTCATCACTGCGGCAGCATAAGCCGATACCGCTGTCCATGCGTCTGCTGACTTTAGCATCAACTCAACCAGGTTGTCCGGGGTGATGCGTGTCTGCAGCTGATCCTCGACTATCGCGCGGGAGGCACTAAAACGTGGGCATTGGAACATTGCATGTTCAGCGTTCTCCTCGACTGCTACACATGCTGGGCAGTCCGGGGAATCTTCATAATTAAACTTATAGAGATAAGCCCGAAAACAGCCGTGTCCTGAGATCACTTGAGTGAGATAATAGTTGAGCTCCCCGTGTAGACGGTTCACCCATATCTCCACCTTCGGGATTAGTCGATGTGTCCACCTTCCCTTGGGAGAAGCATCCCACATCGTCTGCCACTGGTTGAGACTGGTTGCTCTTGCTTCTGTCCTTGCATACCTGGGGTTTCTAGCTCCCTTCTGCTGGTGCATCGATCTACGCTCCTCGGCAACCTCAATGGGCAGCATTCCCGCGATAACGTTGATAGTGTCCTCGGAGACAGTGCGAAACGCCCAGGCTACCCTCAAGGCACTGACGCGATACGTTGCTGCAGCCTTCCTGCGGTACTCCTGGATGTTCAGTGCATCAGCCCATATGGGTATGCCATAGGTGAGCACTGAGGTCGTCACTGATGACAGCAGTTTCCTCCTCTTCTGTCTGGGGCCACCAACATTAGGCATGAGTCGCGCCAGTGTGGTAGCCACCCCAGCGGCCTTTCTGCTGATCTGCTCGGTTTGCTCTTTGAAGTTCAGCCTCGCGTCGAGAATCACACCCAGGTACCGAACGAACGGTTGGGATGTGATTTCGGAGTTTCCAACCCTGAGCGTCACCGTTTCCATCACCTTCCTGCTGGATACGAGGAGTACTTCTGTTTTGTGGGCTGCAAGATGCAGTCCAACAGAAGACATCCATTCCTTTATCTTGGCGAAAGCTTCGCCGAAGAGTGCGGTGATTTGCTCCAGGAATTTGGCGATGACAATCAGCGCCGCGTCATCTGCGAACGCTACGATGGACACTCCTTTCGGCAATTTTAATAGCAGCAGATCATTGTACATGATGATCCACAGAAGCCGTCCAAGTACAGAGCCCTGAGGAACTCCTCCAGTCACCCTATACGTCTTGGTCCATCCTCTGTGTCGTACATGAGCCACCTATTACATAGGTAACTCGCCACTATTCTCCGTAGGTACCATGGTACACCTAATGTTTTTAGGCATCCATGATACACTTCCATATCGCCGAGTTGAACGCGTTTTTGACGTCGAGAGCGACAACTGCGCAGTACTTCTTGGACCCTCTTGCCCATCGTTTCCCCGCAGTCGACTCCTGCGCCTGCTTCACCACTGTATTAATGGCATCCAGAGTAGAGCGCTCCTTTCTAAAGCCAAACTGGCCCTCCGCCAGTAGAGGGTCCACGACCTTCTCAATTCTGTTATGGATGATACGCTCGAAGATCTTTCCCGCGGTATCCAGCATACAGAGCGGACGATCGTCCGCTCTGTGTCTGTGTGTGTGTGTGTGTGTGTGTATATATATATATATATTATGTTATTTATTTAGTTATTTTACATATATTTATATGTATTCGGTAGAATGTGCAATTCTTTATGGAGGCTCCAGATATTTCGAAGATTTTAATTTTTCGCGTTAAAATAATCGTTTATTAGATTTCGATGTTGTTATTAGCTTATTATACTCGATACCAACATTATTATTTCGAACAAATTTTCCATTCATTTTCCAAATGGCCATTTTTTGTCAGATTTGAAAGTACTTTAGACTTGTTTTTACGATTTTTTAATTTCTTTTTCTATTTTCTTATATTTGTCGGAATATTCTTCTTTTCGAGATGTTAAAAGAAATCTCTCATAATTTTTTCCAATTATTGCGTAATTATTTTCATTTTGGAAGACAATATTTTTCGTAGAATTTGTTGTTTTTGGCGATATTTTTCACATCAGACTGTAACAGTTTTTTTGCAATTTTTTTCCCCTTGCCAGGAAGAAAATTTTACAAGTGTGCGAAGCCTCGCGAGGTTCAGTGCAATTTTTTTCTGTGGGCCGAGGACAACGATGGCCAAACGCCACTGGAGAACAACGCTCGAGTTAGCCAATCGTATGCAACACCGAGTTCGTCTTTCGATCGCGGACCGCCTGCGGGACCGAGCGCCGGAGCTCCCGCGTGCACTTGTGGCCAACCAGTCGTTCAGTACGTCTTTTTTTCCTCAAAATCGTCCTGTAACCAGTATTACGGAATTTCATTCGTGTCCCCGAAGCTTCTTATTTTTTTAAGGACCTCAATATGAATATTTCATACGGAGTGTTCGACTTTTTAATACCACTTTAATTTTTCAAATCGGAACTGATATTTTTTGTTCCAGAATGCTTTTTTGCGTGAGAAGATATGTAGGTTTGCCTGGATTTCTTTCTGTTCGACTTAAAGTTTTTAAAACAATTTAAATATTTAACGAAATATTTTGTTATTTCTAAATATATATAAAATCTCAAGTAAAACGGGATAAAGTTTCAAACGAAAGTTGCCTATGTCGTTAAGGCGTTAGGCCACAGTAACGGGTATGAAATCATGTGCGAATTTAACAATTTTTTTCGTATGAAAAATTGATTCACTCATACAATTAATTACACCTCTATTTAGTATGAATATCAAGCTGTTAAAAATATATTTTTTTTTTCGATGTACAAAATGGTCGACTACTCGAAACTTCTCGAAACAGCTTTTTCCAATTGGCGTGACAAATAACTTAAACAATTTTCACTCGATTGACTTCGAATTTAAAAGTTATGTTCCTAATTGCATTTCGCAGAGAAGTACGTACGGAATTTCGGATTAATCAAAAAATTTTCATTTTATGAGCAGTTTATGAGCAGTGATAACGAAATTTTTTACTGACAATTCGTTTCTTAAGTTCAAATACCTACGACTTCTGAATGAAACAATATTTTTTAAATTCCGAACGTACTTCTCTAGGTATTCTAATGTCGATTGACGAGAATTTTTGGGTTTGTTCTAGGTAAAAATTGTGGATACTAAACGTCACGCCGCGGAGCGCCTAAAAAAAGATAACAAAAGAAAATATTAGTAGTTGACCATTTTGTACATCGAAAAAAACAAGTTTAACAGCTTGATATTCATACTAAATAGATGTGTAATTAATTTTATGAGTGAATCCCTTTTTCATGAGAAAAATATTGTTAAATTCGCACATGATTTTATACCCGTTACTGTGACCAAGGCCTTAAGCGAAAAATGATTTGGAACTAATAAAAACCAATCTCATCATTTTGTTCCTCAATACTATGGACAACCTTTTGTTTGAAACATTTTTTCCTAAAATGCATCCCTCTCGGGGTGTTTCGTTGTGGCAACTTTCCTACCATGCGCACTTTTTAAGACGTCAGTTTTAGAAGCTTAGAACGGACTTGTTTAGTGGCAAAGTATAAAGTAAATCGAAAGAAAAAATGGAAATTTTCGCATCATAGTCTGCAAAAAACACTATGGGTCCTACGAAATACAGGGTGGGGCAGTAATAACTAGCAGTCGAAATATTTCTAAACTTATTAGACTTGGGAGAAAACTTTCCCTACAAAAGTTGCACAGTTCAAAGAGGGTCATTGACAAGAAAGGAGTCATCACCACTCGATAACCCCTGCGAACTGTGCAGCGTTTGTAGGCAAAGTTTTCTCCTAAGTCTGATCGGTATACAAATATTTCGACTGCAAATAATTGTTGCCTCGACCTGTATATCTAATTCTTCAATTGGTCACAATATTCGTATTTATTTCTCAATACTTGTTGTACAATAATTATCGATTCGGGCACAATTACTTTACACTATATACACTCAGCAAAAAATTAAAGGAGCAGAAATTTTTTCAAAAAAGTTCAGTGTTTTTGGAAAGGCCGTAACTTCGTGAAAAATGGTCGTATCGGGAAAAAAAGCATTTTAAAGCTGGAAATCTCTAGTTTAAGTATCTCGCAGAGACATTTTTTTTAGCATCACGCTCGGCCCTGTTATCAGAAATAGCTCGAGTCAAAGAACGGTTTAACCGATCGATATAAACATTTACGGGATCTTTTGGCTTGTATTTAGCTACACAAAAACCTGGAAACATTGGTCATTTTCGCAATATTTGAAAAGTTGTGGTGGATTTTCTAAACCGGTAGAAAAAGTATTTTTTTCTGTACTTCCGCAAATCAATATTGATCGTAAAAAAAATTCGGCTAAAATACCAAAAGGAACTTATAAAGGATTCATTCAAGATTCCGAAACCCACCTTCCGTTCGCTGTCCAATCATTAGTTCATGAGAGATCGATGATAAAAAAGCTGACTTTTCATTCAATCGGCGATATCTCAGCGATAAATGGTTGTACAAACAGCAAAAAATACCAAATAGAAGCCAAAGAATCAGGCCAAAAGAGCCTTGATTCAGCCAGGACATTTTTTTTTGAGGCTATGGACGATTTAAAAAAATCGAAAATGTTTGACTCGCGCTATTACTTATAAACGCGCCGAACGTGATGTTAAAAAATGTCTCCACGAGATTCTAAAACTAAAGATTTTAAGCTTCAAAATGCTTTTTTTCTTCCCGCTACGACCATTTTTCACAAAGTTGCGGCCTTTCAAAAAACACTGAAAATGTTTGAAACTTTTCTCCCTTCATTTTTTTGCTGAGTATGTATTATAACTGTCTTCTTCGCAACCTTGATATTTAAATTTCAGGCGAACGGTTCGGAAGGAAGGTCCGAACACCGGGCGAAAGTTTTGGGTCTGTCCCCAAGGACCTGGAAGTTCGTGCAATTTTTTCTCCTGGGTGGACGAGACAGCGGATACAGAGAACGACCTCCCGAGTATAAATGACTGGAACATTCGAGGCTGGAACGCTGGCCGATCTTCGCATCGAGGACGTGGCGCCAGTCGACGAAGGGGACCCGCTCGATCGGCTTCAAGAGGATCCGCGACCGGACATAAGCGGAAATGCGGCACCTGTGGACTCGAAGGTCAGTTTTATACGCACATCCACGTGTGGCTGAGGCTTGAATTGAAAAATTCATATACAAAAATTGGAGAGGAAGGAACTTGGGCGAAAAATGAAAGACAATATAACTTGAACATTTTTTACTTCAACAAACAATAACGTGTACAAGAAAAAACTTGGACAAAAACTAACTATGACAAAAAAACTTGAAGTAAAAAAAGCTTAGACAAAAAATAGTTGTTCAGTAGCTCGCGTTGTACAATAGTTGATTTTCGCAGAGTAAGTGAAGGTGCAGCGCTGTGGTAGGTCGTCGAGTGAACTGGAGACAGGCGATGATATTTGAAATTCACGTCATTTATTGTTTAGTGTCATTATTGTTATAATCGGCGAGTCGAGGGTAATTGGAGGTTCGCGGAGACTCGCTCCAAAGCAAAGAGGGCAGGGTTTTGGTCCTGCAGACCCCAGGCAGTAGCCACAAAGGTGGAGTGTGGCTTCCTTCGATTGGAGTATTTGGTGCGCTGCGTCGAGTGGGAGCTTCCCACTCGCTTCCAGAGGACGTCTGCGTAGCTGCGTCCTTTAGAAGTGCGGCTGACTCCTGCAGGGCGTCGAGGAGAGTCTGGGTTCCTCGATGAACTCGTGCCGTTGTTACGTACCGAACGGTACTCCGGGCTTCCCGAGTGAATTATTATTTTGTGGGCTGCTCTGCTCGTCCCATAAGGGCCCGATTTCTCTGGGAGGATAAAGGGGAGGATGCCAGAATACTTTGGTGATTCCGATTATAATGTTGTTTATTGATTAGTAGTAGCCGACTTACAATTTTGTTGACGCCTGAACGAGTAAATACACACACACATACACACTCACGAATTTTAACAATATCCAGGGTGTCCCAGAAGTAACGTACGCCCTTCTAGCATCTGGTAGGAAAGAAAATTCTGAGATGAAAAGTCCTCAGTCATTTTTTGATCAGACCGATGTTAGCTCGGTGACTATCACTCCGGTGGGGGTTTTTGACAACGTCCACCGAAAGTTGCTCGCTCCGGTGGGGGTTTTTGACAACGTTCACGGAAAGTTACTCGCTCGCGAAGTTCCATGGTCGAACTTAGCAGATCAGGCGATGCTCGATCAGCGAAATTCAATCGGATACATTTGGTCTCACTATCGGCGTTTTCACACCCGATACCGCATAGAGATACGAGGCGACAGAGTCGTCGGAAAATAATGAAAGTTAAACCCGTTAATCAAAACCCAATTATTGATGTCACTAAGCAAAACATTAAAAGTTTACGGTGACGTAACACCCACCCGCGCCTTGAGAATAGTCAACGTCCACGTCAACGGTTATAATTTTAAACCTAAGTATGTTAGTTTTTTTTCTATATCGAGAGATTACAACTATTAACGATAGTCTGGTGTTGTGGACTCCTCAAGGCACCTGTGGTTCTTGCCGAGGGACGTATAGCGGAGCCAGGGTTGGCGGATTCCGAATGTGCTGACAGGCGATCACGTTACTCAGCCCCGTTGCCGCAACGCTTGATTCTGCAGTACGATTGTTTACCTCAGCATAAGTCGGAGACTCCGTTTCGCTCACGTTTCCTCCGATTTCCCGTTGCGGACGGACCCGCAGAAATTCGCCCACACTTGTGCATGCGGTCATGAGGTAACCGCGCGAGAGGTAAAATCCGATTACCAGTGCTAAGCAGGCCTGGCTGGCGTAGCTTGCGACAGTGTGGTAATATCGGGTGTTATCCTCTCGCCGGTGTTTTCCGATGTCGTACATTCTTTTCTCGATGGCGCGTAGAGACTCTCCCGCAGGAAGGGCGCTCGGATCCTGTCCCTCCAAGGAACCTGGGTCATCACGTCGGGTGGACAGAGGAGTCAGCAAGTCCTCCGTTCCTTCCGCTTGTAGTATCGGAGCGAGGACCGACACGTTGAGAGCGAGACCAGGCTAATAGTAGTACTGTTCTCGACTCGCATACACCCGTAGGCTGGTGAGGGCAGTCGTACGCGTCGTTTTGACACAATTAGGACGGAGTTATAGTACTCCAGCCCCTCGTACGATTACTTCTCGCGGGGACCTTTCCGAGCAGAGTATGCAGAGGGTCGTCGGGCGGGAGAAAGAGAACAGCCATCTTCCTCGGGTTGGTAGGTACTTCCAGTAGTCTGAGTGATCTGGATGCAGTCGTACGTCGCAATGTGGGAACGTCTCAGCCGTGGGTTTCATCAACAATTGCATCTCGCAGACCTTGGATGAGGGAGCAATCTGTATCGACGTCCCGCCGGAACAGATTAGGCGGTGTCCATTCATCCTACATCCTGAGTGATACTCCCGGTCGGCGAGGAAGTAAGTACGGTGGTCTCTGGCGATGGCGATATAGGGAGCCACAGGGAGGACATGGGCAGAATCCGCCCCATTGTTGAACGCCTGCGGCGCCAGCCAGGAATGCATCCGGTAAAGGTCGTACATAGTGCGGTTGAGTAGCGGGATGTGCGCTACAATCAACACCTTATCCTGGTAGGACAGTAGGTCCGTTTGGACTAGGGCCGCCAAATTTTCCGGGTGCAAGTGGTCGAGGGGGAGGAGGAACTCCACCCCTCCGGCGTTGAGTAGCATCTCCTTTGCCACGGCGATTAGCTGATCCTTTGTTACCGCCTCAGGGTCGAGTCGACCTTCGGCAGCCGCGGCAATGGTCCGAACGTACCGGGAACACGCGTCGATGTACCGTTCCAGTTTCGCTTCCACTCGATTGGCGTAGTTGGTGAGAGTCAGATTGTACTGGCCCAGAGCAGACTGGTTGGTCAAGGCCTGCAATTCCTCGTGTATCCGTGCCACGAGTCCATACACGTCGTTGACACAGCGTGTTCTCGCTGCAGGGTCTGGAGGTGGGTGAATACGATGTGCATGTGATGTCCCACCAACTGTGTGATTCGACTCTGATCACACAGTTGTGCCTGTCGATCTGCCCCGTGATGTAATGAGCATCGTCCTCGTTAAGCGTCTTGAAAAGCGATTTACTCACACTCCCGACGAATCCGAATGGAGCGGATCGCTTCATCATCGTGGCGGGGGAAGGGGGGCAATCGTACATCCAATCGATCGGTTAGTCTCCATAGCTCACCCACAAAATGCCGCGCGTGAGTGAAGCGAGTGAGGAGGTAGTCCTTCCGCAGCAGATGGTGACAGGCGAGGCCAGTGTTGTGTCTGCGGCACTCCCTGTCTATCGGGCTGAGCTGTTCCTCACCGTTCGGCGAGGAGTCGGCAAACTTAGCAACTTCGACAAAGATTGTCATGCGCCAGTCTGCTTGTTGTCATTGTACCGGGGCTGTCCTCTCGAAGTACAGACCCGGGCTGTCGGTGATAGAGGTGATTTCATGAGCTTCTTCCATTGTCGACTCGGAGTGGGCGCAACTCAGCAGCAGAAGGACGGAGTGGAGGTTCCGCATCTAGACGTAACAGACGTTCCGGCGGCTTATTGTAACGGAATATTCCTACGCGTGCGCTAGCTTAACCTTATCAACATATTTGCGGAATCTCTCCCCACTTTCGGTCTCCAAAATGACGTTACTCCCATCCCCGATCGACTGTATAGTATAGGGACCGTGGTATTGGTTGTTGCATTTTCCCTTACGCGGCTCCTTCAGGACGTAAACCTGATCCCCTACCTTTCCCTTGAAAAGACGGTATCCTCTGTCGTAGTAGGCCTTTGACCGTTCTTTCGAGCAGTTCAGGTTGTCCCCAGCGATCTCGCGAATCTCTGATTGGCGCTTAACGAACTTGGCGACGAAGGAGTTTAAGGTGGGGAGCCTGTCTCTGGGGAGGTTTCCCAAACACGATTTCATGCAACGTGAAATTTGTTGCTTCATGCACGCTCGGGTTGTAGGAAAATTCGGCAAACGGCAGTAACCGGTCCCAACCATCGTATTTGTCAACGTAGTGCTTGATGTACTCCGCTAGCACGATGTGACATCGTTCTAACGAGCCGTTCGTCTGAGGACGATACCCCGAAGTTGTCAAATTATTCACCTTATAAATCTCTAAGACTTCGCGAAGCAAGTTGCTCGTGAACGAAGTGCCTCGATCAGTTAAAACAGCTCGCGGAGCACCGAATTGGTTAGAAAGACAGCGAACAATCGCCTGCGCGATGGTTGCAGCCTTTAGATCAAGTATTGGCTCCGCAAGGCAGTACTTCGACAGCTGATCTTGCATTGTTAAGATATGCCTATTCCCATGCGGGGTTGCCAGTGGCCCGACAGTATCTAAAGATACCTTGTCGAAGGCGTCTACTGGCGTGTCCGTTATGAGCATAGGCTGGCGCGTTTTTACACGAACGAGCTTTTGCTCCTGGCAGCTTTTACTGCGCCGAATGAAGTTTTGCACGTCGTTCCACAGGGTGGGCCAGTAGAATCTCTCGCGAATCCGACGATATGTCTTGGTTACGCCCTTGTGGCCTCCAATGAGACTCGAGTGAGATTCCGTAATGATGTCCTCCCTGTCTTTGGGCGACGGCACCTTTATTTTTCCATAGCATACGGCTATGGTCATTCTCATGTCTGAGAACCCGGAATGAAGCGCTGGCAAAAAGGTGTCTCTAGGCAGATCGTCGGTGAAATCGCCATGCCGAGAAATTCGGAACTAGGGATCCGGCGCTAGCTGAATCACTCGTCGCAAATTTTCCAGACCCATTTTGACTTTGGACGGATCGGTAGGATCATAGTAACGGAGTTTCACGATTACCGTATACACTTTATGTCGGCCGTATTCGGTGACGGCCACCTGTCCTAGTCCCAAATCTTTTGCCCTCAAGGACGACGGATCCAGGATACCCAAATCGGATGATAATTTTCCTATCGGGGTTACCAGCTCGCCGTCGGCGGAGGCGAAGTGGACATAGTTATCGCGCCTGCCCGTAAGACAGCGACGATCACCAACAATCTGCGACTTCGGCCCCTCGATTTTTCGGGATGATTCCTGCTTTAAGAACGCCTTCGAGCCGCTCGTTGCCAGGGGGAATCCATTATATGCACATTCGGTTGCGATCTCTCTTTTCGCAGGGTGCGTCGAGGGGTCCAACATGCTGAAGCACAGCGATGACGGCCGCTGGGGTTTCGGGGAAACCTCGCTCCTTCCTTCTCGCACGGGGAACTGCCTTCGAAGTTCCCCGAAAGGGGAACCCGAAGTTCTGCCTTCAAAGGGTGTTCAAAGAGGAAGGGAGAGCAACGGGGGCTCGACCGGCTCACCCGCACCGCTCGGGCCCTCCACCGCATATGAGGTGGGAGTATGCGTTGGGTTAAGGGGTAGCTCCGGCGGAGGCATCGCCCTGTATTGCTCGGAGCATAGTCGATCGAGCAGTGTCGATGCTGCCTGGGGAAAGGAGAGAGGCAGGCCTGCGCGGGCCGTGGCTTCCTCTCTAGCAAAGTCGTGCAACACTGTAGACGCTTCTATAGGGATAGCCTCGTCGCTCTCGTCGTCTGCTTCGCTGACCCCCTCGGTCCGCTTCAGCGCATAGGGAGCGAGCTGACTAGTCCTTTTCAGGAGCTCCTCGTCACTGGTTGGCTGAAATCTTTCAGATAGCCGTGATATGCGACGACTGAGCTCCACATCCGTACCGTCCTCGCCAAAGGGGTCCAACTCGTTTAAGACGCCTTGGACGTCCTCGTCTATTTTCCTCGTCTAGTTCAGTTTCTCTCGAACTCTCAGAGACTTCACTACTCGATATGTAGAACAGAGAAAATTTCTAGTTTTCTTTCTTGTGCTTGCGAAGATATAGTTATTTTTATTTTAAAAATTTAAAATTTCAATTGATAATAAAAATCGCCAAAAAACGATAAATTCTCTCAATCGATTGGAAATAAAGGGTCCGAATCAATCCTCCGATTCACCTTCATGAGACAGTATTGGACCAATATAAATATTGTCTATTCTAATCATCTTCCAAGCACAAACAAAAAAACTGGAAACTTCGACAATATTCTGAAAAAAATAAAACTCTGAAGAGGAATCAAGAATCGAATCAAGAATCGAAACGTAACAGAAAAACTTTTTTCCATCACGACCTTGGAAACTTTCATTGGCCGAATCGGAGCCGATTCCTCAACAACACGTTTTCATCAATACGGCCGCACACTACTCGTACGAAATTGTTCTCGTCTATTTCCTGTCCCTCCGAGATATGGCCAGGGAGAGATATTTCTTCCTTGTCTGGAGGGAAATCATCGGTCTTGTGAAATCTATTCTCGAGTTGCTGTAGCGAGTCGTTAAATTTCGCAATCGAGTATTGTAGAGGGTCAAGGACGGTGATGTCTTTATCAGAGACCATTTCCTCTACGGGGGTGCTGTCTTCCGTATCGCTAGGAGAAGGACTGACAGCAACTACGTACTCGTACGACCGGGAGGGGTACCTCGTGGTTTGTACGGGCGGATGCTTCATTGGCCGGACGGGTGGTGCGGATGGTCGTTTCGGAGGGAGGAGTGGTGCGGGCAACATACTCCGGTGCAAACGTTGTATCACCCGCCTCTTCTTCCCCGACCTCGTCTCGGATGTCTCCGAATATTTCGGGGCCGGCCGCGACGATGTCGCAGGGGAGGTTCGAAGCCGCGTGCGGGTCGCAACGACACTCGCATTCAGATGAGGAGACAACCTTCGATTCCACTGCTTCGAGGCTGACGTCGGGTTCTTCGACGGCGGCGCCGGGTTCTGGGAATCAGAGCATGCCCTGGGTCTCCTCATTTGGATGGGAAGTACTACTGCCGCATCCTCCGTCCACTCGGAATCGCTTGACTCCGAGGACAGCGGATTTATCGGATTTCGGAAGAGCGCGTCGGCGTTCAAATTTACTCGACCCAGTTTATAAACAAACTCGTAGTCGTAATTTTAAAGACTCATTCTCCATCGGGATAATCTCTTACCGGGTTCGTTCATTGTGCCGATCCATTTAAGGGGCTCGTGATCCGAGATACGGTTGAACTTCCGGCCGTACAGATATGGGTGAAAGTGCTGTAAAGCCTTAATCATAGCCAAACACTCCTTCTCGGTCGTCCCATAGTTCACCTCGGCGGGCGAGAGGATGCGCGAAAAGTAGGCGATCGGTAGTTCAAGCCCATCTCGCTCCTGGCCTCGGGCGGCTCCGATTGCATAATCGGAGGCAGCCGTGGTGAGGGCGAAGGGACGGTTGAAATAGGGGTATTGCAGGACAGGTTCCGTACACAGAGCCTCTCGTAAGTCCCGGAAACTGCGGCGCTGTTCCTTTCCCCAAGCGAAGCCCTTCCCCTTCTTCAGCAGGTCAGAAATAGGCTTCGCCCGGCCCGAGAAATTCGCAATGAATCTTCGGTAATACCCGGCGAGTCCAAGGAATTGCCGAACATTTTTGGCCGTTTTCGGACTCGGGAAATGTTTTACAGCCTCAAGTTTCCGCGGGTCAGGTCTTAGCACATCTCGCCCAATCATATGGCCGAGATAGCATACCTCCCGTTTGAGGAACTCACACTTATCCGGCTCGAGTACCAGGTTTGCTTCCCGCAGACGATTCATGAGGCGACGGACCTTCTTCCCGTGTTCTTCCAGCGATCGGACAAACACTATGATGTCGTCAAGGTACACGAATAATTCAGTACCTTGCAGACCTCGGAGTGCACTATCCATTAATCGCTGGAACGTGGCGGGGGCGTTCTTTAATCCTTCGAGCATTCTAACGTATTCATAGTGCCCGTTGAGCGTAGAGAACGCAGTCTTTTCGCCATCCCGAGCGCCCATGGCGAGTTGTTGAAAGCCGCTCGCCAGATCGAAATTCGAGAAATACCTTGCCTCGCCCAGCTCATCCAACATATCCAGTATATTTGGCAGTGGGTAGGAGTAGTGGTAATAGGCCGGTTCTAACTCAAGGATCTCAGGGGGGAGTGGGCGGGGGTCCAGGGCGGAGAAGCCAAGTGCGGGGGTACGGCAGAGGGGGGAGGGTTCGCCGGGCGCGTGTGACGTCACAGAGGAGCCATGAGGTCCGTGGAGCGACTGGCGGGAGGCGGAAGCCGCCGTCGATGAGTGATGTGTGTGTGTGTGTGTATGCGGGCGGGCGTGCGTGCATGCGCGCGTGTCTGTGTGTCTGTTGGGTGGAGGGAAGGGGGGAGGGGGTAAAAAAGAATGCTTTGAATTAAATGACAATAAAACAATAGTTCATTAATAATTAAATTAAATAATGACCTTGCATAGTATATACTATACCTGAAATCCTTGGTGTGTGTGTGTGTGTGTTGCCTGTTTTTTCATTTTTTCTAATTATTTTATTTTCAATATCCGCAGCGGAACATTTATTCTGGAACATAACAAATCATGCATCTTATTAATCTATCAAACATAATAATATTTCGAATCATACGAAAGATAATACTAACCATCGACCCAGTATAAGTTCAGGCAGGTGCGGCATGTGTCGCACATGGAAATTTGGTGTGTCGGCCCGCCGCAGTTGGTGAAAAATATTCCCCGGATACTGATGAATCGTTCGTTGAAGTGGCCACATCTTTGGATAAGTCTATCAACCGTGCCCCGAATATCGAAGTAGCACGACACACAAAATGTTGCCCGATCATTTTCGGTGAAATATTCATAGTTCATACAACACATGACTTCCCGGTTCGACCGATTTATTTGGTGCTAGTCCACTATGACTTCACGCAAATAATGGAAGCCCTCATCAGCGGCATTGCCCAATCTACAATCCACTGATTCGGTATCACTTTCTAGTTTGTTTATTTCCGCCAATTTCATGTCATGTGCAAGCACTTCACTTTCACCGTACTCATTATTGTCATCATCGGCGATATCAATAACTTCTTCTTCGTCTACCCAAAATGCACTTCATCGTCATCAGCGATATTCACTACCACCTCCATGTCATCATCGACGAAATCGATCAATTCGATTTGGTTCGACATTTTTTCTTCACTTGTTTTTTGTTTTCAGACTCTTTCACAATGACACCTCGGAGGTTGGAGACTGGAATGACGAAAACTGCTGTTCCGATTCTTCTTCAGATTTAGATTTTTGGATCCTCATAGGCTGATAGTAGGGTGGGGGGATGGTCAACAGGATGTGTTAATAGTTTTCAACATTAGTCGGGACTTGTAGAAAAAAAACCTTCCAAGATGTTGCATCCTGGCCAGGGATAAACAAAACGGTTTTTCTTAACTATCTCTGTGGGGTAGGTATCTGATGTCCGGATAAGTGTGCACTCGTGGAGGTGAAACCTGGCCAGGCTCGCCAAGCATTGACTTTCACGATCTCTACAGAACAGCGTCTAGGTCATGGAGACTGAACTACCGAGATCTGGTTTGCATCCCTGAATGATAACATATATATTGTGACGTGATTTTTTGAGCCACATCACAAAAATGCTACCGATGATTAAGATATGTTCTCGATGCGCGGGTTGCGAACCATCCGTTAGTGTTGAGGGTCCTTTCTCTAGAATGTTTGTGTTGTTACGTTTGAGGTTTTGGGTTGTGTTTTCGTTTTGGTTAGGTTGGCGTGCGGAACTCGGTCGAGCGGCGTATGGCTCAAGGTACCGAGCAATCCCGACCGAGGGATTCACCCAGTGAGGCCTCTCGGGGAATCGGTGCACGCCCGGCTGAAACGCCGGCGCCCCACCGTAGTGGTGCATCGTGCTGGAGAGCGGGCCGTTTAGGTTACGGGCGGAGGCTGGAGACCTCCGCGCCGCGCTTCTGGACAGAAGATTTGCCCGCTTTCCCATGGTGGCCAGGGGATGCGATCTCCGAGAGCCTCCATGTTACCGATGAGAAAAGGTTCCGATTTGTTACCGTTCCGTTTTCGGGGTAACTCGGGCAGAAAATATAGATTCCGAAAGGAATATTCTACGAGAATATTCCAGCTCCCGAAATAATATTTCAGCTCTCGATATTATACGAGATACAGTTCTCGCTTGAACCGGCGATTTCGCATGGTCCGATGCCGCGAGCGTGTTGACATTTTTTCTGTTAACGCGCTCTGTCTCGCTCTCGCATAATCCCTCGCACGCCGGCCTTGGTCGCGCGGGGTACAGAGTCGCTACCGAATCTTCGCGTGAGCCGGTTGTCTCCCAAATCGCGATCGCTCCTGATTTTAGAGATATCGTGATAGAGTTGTCGATCAGACGCCGCGATGGAGAGACGTGTCGTGTCTCTCTCGCGCTCTCGTTCTCGCGTTAGAGGCACGTCGTCGTGCTCTCTCGTTCCCGTTCGTGTAACGTTTCGCGTGCAGTTCGTGTTCGCGATTAAATTTCGTTTACGTAAAAAGTTCTCGGGTGGATAATCCACCGGCTCCCGCACTATAAAATAAAACCATTGTTTTATTTTATTAGTGACGTTTCTGGTGTCGCGAAGGCGACAGATCCCGTGATCGTTCACGCTACTCCCCAGTGAATCCCGACCCCTCTACCACAACCCACAGCCTGAGCGGCCGTGCTGTACCGCAACCGTTCTTTCCCGTGTAAGTGCATCCTGTTTAGTCCGGTTAAACGATTTCGGCGATTAAAAATCGAGGAGGTCTCGAGACTCCGAACCCGGTTAAGATTCCGGGGGAAACCAAACATCCAGGAGGGCTCCAGCCTCCGCCTGGCGGGTCGGGTCTGATCACCCCGACCCCAGTTTAGTCCGGTTGAGAAATCCGGCGATACAAAATTCTCTGGCGCCCCGGGTACTGCGGATGCACGCGCACGGGAGGAATGGCCGAAGGTGACGGTTTCTCGCACCTAGCTCGCGTGTTTAAGTTCTCGTGTCGCGTAGAGAAAATATCGTCCGTCACAATATATATCCAGGTGTTCCAGTATGTATGAAGTCCAGCCTGTCACAAATCATAGGGCTCTTCGCAGAGCAACATCAAACCTATCCAAGTGACACTTGAGGCTATACAGTTCTTACCAAATCAGCCACATTTTTAAGGCATTTTTTTTCTTCGCTGACGTTCGAAGCCACCCTCCGAGCATAGGGAACATTTTTTTTATTACGTTCTGCTCAAGTAATGTCTCGGATATCCAAAACACATTTACGAAAACAAGGTATTTATTACAAAAACGATCAACTTTAGGGATCTACGTGTTTTCATTACGTTAGATCAGAGGATAAACTGCAATCACATGAGGTCGATTGTGGAGCAATAAAGCACTGCACCATCCGACTATCGAATGATACCAATAAGTAGTGGCTCCAAATCATCAACTCCAATCGGAAAGCACCACATCCATTCACTGGATATGCCTATTTGCAGTGTTTTTTTTACTAATGATAGAGAGTAGATGAGAGTATGCAAAAGACTGATGAGAAGAACGTAGCAAAGGATATGTGCCAATATCGAGAAATATTTAGTATTGATTACCACATGTGTTTTTCATATGACGAATCGCTATCATAGTATCGATTACATCACAGCGCTGATTCCATATCATGGTTTGTGGCAGAACTGGAAAAACTAGTGCTATTAGTGAGTTAATTCTAATACGTTCACGCTATGGCAACAATTGTGTATTCAGTCATCATCAACCAATCGAGGTAGAAGTTGAATTACTCAAGATACAATGGCGTATGCCCCACATAATATGAGATGAGATTAATAAATTATCATTACTTCGTGAACGTCTTCGAAAGCCTCTTGAACGTCTCCAAATCTCTCGCGAATGTCTTTGAAAGTCTCTTAAGCGTCTTCGAACCCCTCATGAATGTCTTTGAAAGTCTCTCAAGCGTCTTCGAACCCCTCATGAATTTCTTCAAACGTATTATGAATGTCGTCGAAAGTCTCTAGAATGTATTCGAAAGTTTCTTGAACGTCTTCAAACCCTTCGTGAATGTCTTTGAAAGTCTCTAAAACGTCGTCGAACCCCTCATCGATGTCTCCAAACATATTATGAATATTGTTAAAGATCTCTTGAATGTCTTCGAAAGTCTCGTAAATGTCTTTGAAAGTCTCTCAAGCGTCTTCGAACCCCTCATGAATGGCTTCAAACGTATCATGAAATGTCGTCGATAGTCTCTTAAACGTATTCGAAAGTTTCTTGAACATCTTCAAACCCCTCGTGAATGTCTTTGAAAGTCTCTAAAACGTCGTTGAACCCCTCATCGATGTCTTCAAACGTATTATGAATATCGTCAAAGATCTCTTGAACGTCTTCGAAAGTCTCTGAAGGTCTTCGCACCTCTCACGAATGTCTTCAAACGTCTTATAAACGTTTTCGAAAGTCTCTTGAACGTCTCATGAACGTCGAAGAAAGTCTCTTGAAACTCTTTGAACCCCTCATGCATGTCTTCAAACGTCTAATTAATGTTTTCGAACGTCTCTTGAATGTCTTCAAACGTCTTATGAATGTTGTCGGAAGTCTCTTGAACGTATTCGAAAGTTTCTTGAACGTCTTCAAACCCCTCGTGAATGTCTTTGAAAGTCTCTAAAACATCGTGAACCCCTCATCGATGTCTTCAAACGTATTATGAATATCGTCAAAGATCTCTTGAATGTCTTCGAAAGTGAATCAAAGAAGTGTGCGGCCGTGTAGGTGACAAGAGATCGTTAAGGATTCGGCTTCGGTCCGGCCAATGAAGGTTTTCCAAGGTTGTCGATGGAAATAAGAAGGTGTTTTTTTCTTTAACGTTTCGGCCCTCTGGTTCGGGTCCTCTTCAGAATATATATTTTTTCTGTATAAATGATAATACACAGTTTTTAACAATCACGTTTGAAAAAGTTATATATAAGCGCGTTGTGTGTTATGGTTTAGTTATCTAAATGTTGTGGTATTATGTATAATAATTATGTTAGTTCTGCTTTAATTATAATTATATAAATATAGTATGGATGATTTCTTATATTGCGTTGTTTATTGTTATGTGTATTCATAGGTGTGTGAAATGTAAAGACATGAAATATGATAGTTAAGTAACCTCGACGTTGTGGTATTTCAGGTTTTTTATACATATTTGGAAAGATGTTACGTCCAAAAAACATTATTTATGGAGATAAATGATGTTTAGTGGGAAGATGCTCAATAGATGGAGTTATTATCGTTTATCGGCGATTTTTTAAATCTGTAATGGATAGATTAAGAAAAAGTAATTTTTATGTTCAATTATTGAAATTTTAAGTATAATTTTTTTTTTAATCTGAGAAAAGTTTTAGTGAGGAATCGAAAGACTATGGTGTTTACCTATTGAGTTAGTTCTTAAGAATTTGTTATCTTTCCAAATATCATTTCCATATATCATTTTCTCAACCTTCTTCACATTCCAAGATAAAATCGACCAACAAATCTCCGGGTTACACATGGGATCACCTTTAGCTCCAATATTATCCAACATTGTCATGATCGATCTTGAAACAAATTGTCTGGAAAAATTGAAGTTCTCACTACCATTATATAAAAGATATGTTGATGATATTATTATTTCTCTACCAACTAACAAACTTGAATCCACAAAAAAAAACTTCAATTCCTATAACCCAAAACTACAATTTACATCTGAAAATGAAATAGACAACAAAATCCCGTTTCTTGACTTACTTTTAATCTGTAAACAAAATTCAATTATCACAAATTGGTATAGGAAACCAACCTGGTCTGGCAGATTCATAAATTTCTTCTCACACCACCCACTCTCTCAAAAAAAGCCATAATCTACATGTTAGTTGACAGAGCAATAAAACTACCTCATCCTTCATTCCACAAAGAAAATCTTCAACTCATCAGTAACACGATGACAAAAAATTGCTATCCAATCTCTTTCACAGATAAAGTAATAAAACATCGACTTTCCATAATCAACAAACAAAAAACAAATAACAACAACTTTGATTCGTCCAGAATAATAAATCTTCCCTACACAAAAAACATACATCATCAACTAATTCGTCGCTTCCAACAATACAACATAACACTAGTCGCAAATAACAAACACAATATTTCATCCATTATTGGTTCCATTAAAGACAAAATCAACAACAATCAAAAATCCAACATTGTTTATAAAATCGACTGCAAAGATTTCAACGCCACATATATTGGCCAAACTAAAAAATACCTCGAAACCCGATTAAAAGAACACAAAAATAGCATAAAACATACTACGCAAATACACACAGCTTTAGCACAACATGCAATAGAACAAAACCATGAATTTCAATTTGATAATGCAAAAGTACTAAACAATGAAAGTTGGCTCAAAAAAAGACTAATACTGGAGATGATACAAATTAAAGCACACTCCAACGCCATAAATTTTAGAACAGACATACAAAAACTTAGCTCAATCTACAATTCTATAATATAACTATCAACAGACCCTACTGTATTTTACCTCACATAACTCATTTTAAATGCCCCTAACTTGGCGCACCTAATTTATTCACGTCACTGCCGTTATGATCTTTCCCCCGATCCGTAGTACAGAGACTCGAATATGCCACACGTAATTAATACATCACTCATTTTTTCTCGAACTTTCGTCCGCTACACAACTCAACATGTAACGAACCAAATTGTAAATTTCGAGTTTTTGCTCATTTTGGAAAGATAACAAATTCTTAAGAACTAACTCAATAGGTAAACACCATAGTCTTTCGATTCCTCACTAAAACTTTTCTCGGATTAAAAAAAAAATGTATACTTAAAATTTCAATAAATAAACATAAAAATTACTTATAATTATCTATCCATTACAGATTTAAAAAATCGCCAATAAACGATAATAACTCCATCTATTGAGCATCTTCCCACTTAACATCATTTATCTCCATAAATAATGTTTTGTGGACGTAACATCTTTCCAAATATGTGTAAAAAACCTGAAATACCACACGTCGAGGTTAGTTAACTATCATACTTCATGTCTTTACATTTCACACACCTATACATACACATAACAATAAACAACGCGATATAAGAAATCATCCATACTGTATTTATATAATTATAATTAAAGCAGAGCTAACATAATTATTATACATAATACCACAACATTTAGATAACTAAACCATAACACACAACGCGCGTATATATAACTTTTTCAAACGTGATTGTTAAAAACTGTGTATTATCATTTATACAGAAAAAATATATATTCTGAAGAGGACCCGAACCAGAGGGCCGAAACGTTAAAGAAAAAAACACCTTATTTCCATCGACAACCTTGGAAAACATTCATTGGCCGGACCGAAGTCGAATCCTTAACGATCTCTTGTCTTCGAAAGTCTCTGAAGGTCTTCGCACCTCTCATGAATGTCTTCAAAGTTCTTATGAACGTTTTCGAAAGTCTCTTGAGTGTCTCATGAACATCTTCAAACGTCTCATGAACGTTGTAGAAAGTCTCTTGAAACTCTTTAAACCCCTCATGCATGTCTTCAATCGTCTTATGAATGTTTTTGATCGTCTCTTGAATGTCTTCAAACGTCTTATATATGTCTTCGGACAAACCCCTCGTGAATGTCTTTGAAAGTCGCTCTTAAGCGTCTTCGAACCCCTCAAGAATGTCCTCAAACGTATTATGAATGTCGTCCTAAGTCTCTTGAACGTATGCGGAAGTTTCTTGAACGTCTTCAAACCCCTCGTGAATGTCTTTGCAAGTCTCTTAAACGTCTTCGAACCCCTCATTGATGTCTTTGAACGTATTATGAATATCGTCACAAATCTCTTGAACGTCTTCGAACCTCTCATGAATGTCTTCAAACGTCTTATGAACGTTTTCGAAAGTCTCTTGAACGTCTCACGAACATCTTTAAACGTTTCATGAACGTCGTAGAAAGTCTCTTAAAACTCTTTGAACCCCTCATGTATGTCTTCAACGTGTTATGAATGTTTTTGAACGTCTTATGAATATCTTCGGAAGTCTCTGGAACGTTTCACGAACGACTGTCGAAACTCTTCGAATGCTTCGCAAACTTCCAAGAAACGGCTCATGAACATCTATCGAACGTATACCGGTGAATGTCGTCGATCATCATTGGGCGATTATATTAATTTATTTTCAATCAAATTCCGTACAAAAAATTGGGTTTCACATTCGAAAGTAGTATTGTATTCAGTTGCACAATCCGATATCAGATGATGTTGGCATAACTAAGTACGGGGTGAGGAGAATAAAAAGTACATAATGTTACATTTCTTTTATTTGCATGGATCTTTATGATTTAGCCACCACTTAAAGATTTCAAATACATTTTGTAAGGCACAATTGTTTTTATGCTTTTCACATCGTAGAGTAAAACTTCCATCTAATTTACTTGAGACATTCATATCGTTAAAGTCTATATTCAACGACTCAATAAATAGCTCATTTTTCATATTTAGTATATCAGCTAGCCATTCTCGTTTTTCATGACCCTTAATATATACGATAGGACACATGTGGTCTTCCGCTGAACCTTTAACTGCAGCTGTTATTAAACCTTCTGCCATGCTATATGGACCGTTTCCATATTCCCACTTTAGACTGTGATGATTGCGCATCAACCATGATGATTCGTATCTCTCGGAATTTTGCATGATCTATACAAATTTACGGATAATGTCGGTCGAAAGACAATATTCACTAACGCGTTCATGTAAGATTAAAACACTATGCAGTTGTATTCGTTGGTGAATCTTCTTTGCATTCGAACTCTATTCACACATCTACGGTAGCATGTTTCACAGGCTCGTTCTGATGAGATCAATCATTAACCGTGAGAGAGCCGTTACATTAAGACTTGGCGATGGTTAGTAAAGAACGATCACCATTGCAGTCATCATGGTATTTACAAAATTGAGAGTACATATTGAACAAAATGCCGAAACTTTTTTGAAGTCCGAATTCAAGTCATCTTGAGAAAAAAATGCGGAATTGAGATAAAGTTCAGCATTTGTGAGTTTACAGTCGGTGAATAATATAATGTCCTTTGCAAGAGATTATCTTTTTTACTAGCCTGCGCCGCACCAATTTCATATTTTGGCTTCTCTAGTTTAGAGGCAGCTTTTACGGTCCATGAATGTTTCGTTGTGCTTTGAAGCGGTGGACAGTCGTATAGATCCCAAGAGCGAAAACTCATATTCAAGTATCGCCCACTTTCCAATGTTCGAAGTAATGATAATTTATTGATCTCATCTAATATTATGTGGGGCATACGCCATTGTATCTTGAGTAATTCAACTTCTACCTCGATTGGTTGATGATGACTGAATACACAATTATTGCCATAGCGTGAACGTATTAGAATTAACTCATGGCAATAATTAATTTTCGTAGGAAATGTATTTTATGCATAGCACTAGTTTTTTCAGTTCTGCCACAAACCATGATATGGAATCAGCGCTGTGACGTGATCGATACTATGATAGCGATTCGTCATATGAAAAACACATCCATTGTAAATACTTCTCGATATTGACACATATCCTCTGCTACGTTCTTCTCATCAGTCTTTTGCACACTCTCATCTACTCTCTATCATTAGTAAAAAAAACACTGCAAATAGGCATATCCAGTGAATGGATGTGGTGCTTTCCGATTGGAGTTGATGATTTGGAGCCACTACTTATTGGTATCATTCGATAGTCGGATGGTGCAGTGCTTTATTGCTCCATAATCGACCTCATGTGATTGCAGTTTATCCTCTGATCTAACGTAATGCAAACAGCCGTGAAATAATGGATTGTTGTTTAATTCGTCTAGCACATATAACGATATAGTAATTATGTTAACTTCACACACCGATGGCATATATATATTTTTGAATGGCTGCCTCCGTTTAGTTCTGCGCTCACGAGACTTGACAGGTTATTGATCTATGTAAAATATCATACATTATTATCCTCGGTATCTTGTATGTATAGCTAATTGATATGCTTTTCTTTCTCTTATGTTGAGCCACGCGTATCGGAGCAATGTCTTCTTTGGTGGTATACACATTGATGAATAAATTGTTTTGAAGAACAATTTTTTTTTAAATTTGACCTATAGTCAGTGGGAATCCAATATTCAATACATTCAATACCGTTGAATAATGCATGTAAGAAGATCCGTGGTCACTGTTTCGTTCAGCTGGGTATATAGCTGCGACTGTCACCCATGCGAAACGAGTATTATCTCTTGATTGCACATTTATCGCAGCCCTTATAATTATTATTTCCCGTGTCAATGAGATATATTGTTCAACGCTGATTGATTTATACATATTTACATGTATTGTAAGATTACGTATTTTTCGTAAAGCTCAAAAACTTCCACGTTGTTGAAATTCATCGAGCAGGGGTTAAAGTATAGACCATTATGCGTTCAAATCGATTTCTCGCCACATTAACCCATCACCGCTGTGTCCTGCACCCTTCCATCTGCGGTATTTGGCTTATCAATGACTATTGATGTTTAGTTGATAATCGTTGGCGCTTAATTCGGCTTTGCGTTTTCAGTATTTCGATGAACTCAACGATCGGTTGCTCCCACACGGCAAAGTCGTCGATCGAACTTAAGAGCGTGGCTTGGTTGTGCAAGATTTCTTCTGATGGTTCGTTGTTTTTCTCCATATTAACGAGTTGAAAAGTCTTCCCAGAGAGGTTATGTTAACTCACTGCTTCATTCAAAGCGTGGCCACTTTTGAGCGCTGTCGATGATTAAAAATGGTCTCCCATCAGAAAATATTTTTGTCGTTCCCTTCTAGCTCGGAAAATGTAATAGAATCACCTCCACCAGAGTTTTTTAATATCACGTTGATATCTATTATTGCGGAAAGCGTGAAAAATACAGAATAAATACAGACATAAAAAGAAATACAGACACAGAACAAGCCGGTTGGGGTTCAATAGGAGCAAAAAAAAGTATTTTGTGAGTATCCCAGACCGCCAGTGCATCTGTGCTTCAATGGTGCATGCAGCGGGATCAGCGGTCGAAGCCTAAAAAACGCTCCGGCCATAGATCCCTAAAGTCGATCGTTTTTGTAATAAATACCTCGTTTTCGTAAATGTGTTTTGGATATCCGAGAAATTACTCGAGCGGAATGTAATTTAAAAAATGTTCCCTATGCTCGGAGGGTGGCTTCGAACGTCAACGAAGAAAAAAAATGCCTTAAGAATGTGGCTGATTTGGTAAGAACTGTATAGCCTCAAGTGTCACTTGAATAGCTTTGATGTTGCTCTGCGAAGAGCCCTATGATTCGTGACAGGCTGGACTTCATACATACTGGAACACGTCGCAATATATTGAGACGTACAGGTCCGTCTCAGAAATAAATAACCCCACCACGTAGTCAGAATAACCGATTTCGGGAGAGAGAAGGGGTAAGGGAGAGACAGACCGGCATAAAAACAAGGTCAAGTAGGTAGGACCTACAGAAAAACGACGTTCAAGCACACTAATTGGATTAAGAGAGCGGGCGAACAATAGCCAAAGCCAAGACAAGGGGAAAGAAAAGGCGGTAAAATCAGGATATAAAAGGACGGGAATTTTGGAGGAAAGGCACTTCTTCTTTGGCTGAGAAGTCGATCGGTACCAAGCACATGAATACTGACCCTAGGGGAAGGAAAGTGCAGAAGGCGGAAAATCGACAGAACAGCAAAAAGGCGGGGTCACTAGAGTAATCGAGTACTCTCAATTATCTAAAAAACCTGACCGGTACGCAATCGACGCGAATACTGACCGTAAGGGCAGGAAAGCGCGGTGGATGGAAAGCCAAGGTGATAGAAAATTCAGAAGGGTTGAAAGATTAAAATAAGGACACGTACAAATAAAAAATATTGTAGAATAAGAGAAAAAGATAAGAAAATGGATAATCGGAATTATTAACAACAAAGGAGAAGCTATTATCTAAAAGTAAATAGAACAATTGTATTAGGAAAGCATAAAGGGCGAAGAGGTATTTTAATTCGCGAGCGTCCCGGTACTCATAAAACAAAACAACTCACATCCACACACGCTCACCTACACCGAAAAAACGTAAACATTGAGCGAGCCTGCGCGTCACGATTCACCGCGCCGCGATCGTTAGAGTGAGTAAGGGAGGGGGTAAAGATTATCGACGCATGATAATTAATGTGGGTTGCGCCCGGAAAGGTTTACCATCCGAGTAACCGCGCGAAGTGAGCATTTACCGACAGAGAAAAACATTGCGGAAATTACAAGAACAACACAAACACACTACACCTACACAAGGCGGTCTTTTCTATTGTATCGAGACAAATAAAAACTGAATAAATTGTTTTTTTTTATCGTAAAATACCAAAACACCCGAGTCTCGACTAATTTCTTCCCTGGTCGAGTCCCGAACCAATAAATTTATTTGTAACGAATTCCGACCCGTTACAATATATATGTTATCATTCAGGGATGCAAACCAGATCTCAGTAGTTCAGTCTCCATGACCTAGACGCCGTTCTGTGGAGATCGTGAAAGTCAATGCTTGGCGAGCCTGGCCAGCTTTCACCTCCACGAGTGCACACTTTTCTGGACATCAGATGCCTACCCCACAGAGATAGTTAAGAAAAACCGTTTCGTTTATCCCTGGCCAGGATGCAACATCTTGGAAGGTTTTTTTTCTACAAGCCCCGACTAATGTTGAAAACTATTAACCCATCCTGTTGACCATCGCCCCACCCTACTACAACCCTATGAGGATCCAAAAATCTAAATCTGAAGAAGGATCGGAACAGCAGTTTTCGTCATTCCAGTCTCCAACCTCCGAGGTGTCATTGTGAAAGAGTCTGAAAACGAAAAACAAGTGAAGAAAAAATGTCGAACCAAATCGAATTGATCGATTTCGTCGATGATGACATGGAGGTGGTAGTGAATATCGCTGATGACGATGAAATACATTTTGGGTAGACGAAAAAGAAGTTATTGAAATCGCCGATGATGACAATGATGAGTACGGTGAAAGTGAAGTGCTGGCACATGACGACATGAAATTGGCGGAAATAAACGAACTGGAAGGCGATACCGAATCAGTGGATTGTAGATTGGGCAATGGCGCAGATGAAGGCTTCCATTATTTGCGTGAAGTCATAGTGGAACAGCACCAGCTAAATCGGTCAAATCGGGAAGTCATGTGTTGTATGAACTATGAATATTTCACCGAAAATGATCGGGCAACATTTGTGTGTCGTGCTACTTCGATATTCGGGACACGGTTGATAAACTTGTCCAAAGATGTGGCCACTTCAGCGAACGATTCATCAATTTCCGGGGAATATTTTTCACCAACTGCGGCGGGCCGACACACCAAATTTCCATGTGCGACACATGCCCCACCTGCCTGAACTTATACTGGGTCGATGGTTAGTATTATCTTTCGTATGATTCAAAATATTATTATGTTTGATAGATTAATAAGATGCATGATTAGTTATGTTCCAGAATAACAGTTCCGCTGCGGATATTGAAAATAAAATAATTAGAAAAAATGAAAAAACAGGCAACACACACACACACACACACACACACACACACACGCACGCACGCACGCACGCACGCACGCACGCACGCACGCAAGCCCGACCACGGCAATTATTTGCTACGGTGCGGAGGCATTTTCCCGCAAAACCTCTTAAAAAAAAAACACATACACACAATACTCATCGACGGCGGACCCCTCCCCCCTCTGCTGTACCCCACACTTGGCTTCTCCGCGCTGGACCCCGCCCCGCTCCCCCCTGAGATCCCAGGGTTAGAACCGGCCTATTACCACAACTGGTAGGTATCAGAAATTGTTTTCTCGTTAAGCTTCCTGAAATCTATCCGGACCAACGCATCCCCGATGTAAAGGTCGTCCTCGGCCACAATTGGTGGCAGGTATCCTTCCTTTACCCCGGGGTTAGTCACAGGAATAGCAAAGGGTCTACGCGTTGATGCCCGAATGGTTAGTATTCTCCTCGCGGGAGAGTAATTATTTGACCGGCGGTGTTCAGTGTCGGAAGTTACGAAGTGACGCGGTCGTATAAGATCACTTGCCAATACGAGTGCGTTGTAATGAAAGCATAGTTCTGCCCTTTCGCGACGGAAAAAGGACTTACCGAGTAGGCCATTGCTTTCCGTCGCGAACTCCGAAACCACGTGGAAGGTGTGGCTTACACCGTTAATTGTTAGTTTAACACGGCCTGCCGCAGGCCCTCCTCCCTTCCCGAGGGTTGAGACTAGGGGATCTCGCGGGAGGTGACTCCCACCTCCTAAGCATCCCAGCCGGCTTAGGACGTTCCGGGTTCCATTGCTGAGGGCAGGGAGATATCGATTCCCGACGGTTGCGGGGTGAGGGGGAGCGCATTGCGATCTTTTCGGCTCGTCTTGCGCAATTAACGCGAAGGTATCGCGATTCAAAGACCGGGACCCCTCGATTTTTTTTTGTTCGTGGGCATCGTATGATGACCCACAGTCCGAGATTCGCTTCGCGAGTTCAACCGCATCTTTTAGAGTTTTAGGTGCCGCTACGACTAGCAACTCCGCTAGGCGTGTTGGCAGGGCCCGCTGAAAGGACCTTACCGCGGTCTTCGCGATGAGGTCAACCGGATCCGTCGGAATATCGTTACCATAGTCTGACTTCCATGCGTTGCGTGCCAACCCTGCAAGCGCTTGGTACGGTTATATAATTTCCGTACCGTTTCGCCCTGGTTTAAGCGCTGTCGCATGCAATCGGGCATACAGTCGTCATAATTCTGCGAACGCGAAAGCCCTTCTTTTAAGACAGATGTTAGCTGCGCGATCGACGCGATAGTTCCCTGGACATAGAGACGTGCCTCCCCTCGCAATTTGTTTACTACTCCGGCGATAAATTCTTGTTTCCTTGTCGGCTCGATAAACGCCGCTGCGTTCGCGATATCCTAAAGGAAGTCCCACAATGATGCAGAATTCCCGTTAAAATCGGGAATACCCGCCAACCGAGTCGAAAGATTCATGCCGCTGATGAGAGCGGACATATGCTCGATCGAGGTGGACATTATTTGGGACATGTCCCCTGGCAGGGTTGGGTTTGCCATGACCGGTCGCGAAGGGATTTCGACAGCCAATGGGGCGGTACTTTAAATTCCATAGAAATGAGGGAATATAAATTTCTTTACGGATTTTTTTGATAAATTGATAAATTTGGAAATTTAGAAATATGTAATATCGAAAGAAATTCAAGAATTAATCCGAACACGGAGGGAACACTGTAATTCGGACACCTTACAATTAAACGAACGAGCGGGGATTCTGGCACCATTCGTCTCAGAGAACCGTCAGTAGTAGTATCCCACCGCTGCCACCATTTTGTTACGTACCGAACGGTACCCCGGGTTTCCCGAGTGAATTATTTTCGGGCTGCTCTGCTCGTCCCATACGGGCCCGAGTTCTCTGGGAGGATAAAGGGGAGGATGCCAGAATACTTTGGTGATTCCAATTATAATGTTGTTTATCGATTAGTAGTAGCCGACTTACAATTTTGTTGACGCCTGAACGAGTAAACACACACACACACACACACACACACACACACACACACACACACACACGCACGCACGCACGCACGCACGCACGCACGCACGCACGCACGCACGCACGCACGCACGCACGCACGCACGCACGCACGCACGCACGCACGCACGCACGCACGCACGCACGCACGCACGCACGCACGCACGCACGCACGCACGCACGCACGCACGCACGCACGCACACACACACACACACCACTCACTAACTTTAACAATATAGAACCGGTAGTTTCGATACAAAGTGATTCAACGGTGCGGCTTTTTCTTATGTTATTTCGGTAGAATAAAATTATATTTAATAATTATTGCGTCTCTATCGCGTTGGTGTCGACTACGCACAAGTCTCACAATCCTGTGCAACCACCTTTTGCACCGGGTTCACTGGGGGATTCTATCCACCTCCCAAATGCAAGGGAATTATGGCTGCCGCGGAACGCTTTATGCGCGACTAGGGATCCGTGCCCAGGAAACAACCACGGGACGCGGTACTCGCGAGACCGTTTTGACGACCGAAGACTGACGGACGCGAACCCGTGAAGACGCGGGAGTCAGAGATCGCGACTTGCTGTCGACCGGAGTTGCAACCCAACACCAGGTGACTTCCGTGGCTAGATGGAAACTAACAAATATTCACCGCCACCGGACCGATGTTAGCTCGGCTATCACTCGGGTGGGGGTTTTTGACAACGTCCACGGAAAGTTGCTCGCTCCCGAAGTGGTCGCTCCGGTGGGGGTTTTTGACAACGTCCACGGAAAGTTGCTCGCTCCCGAAGTGGTCGCTCCGGTGGGGGTTTTTGACAACGTCCACGGAAAGTTGCTCGTTCGCGAAGTCCTACGGTCGAACTCTGCGGATCAGGCGATAAAAACTCAATTATTGATGTTACTAAACAAGACATTAAAAGTTTACGGAGCCGTGACACCGTTCTCGCCGTCTGGGTGCTCCTGTCCGCTTTCTTAGCCGGCGGGCTGGACAGTGGTGAGAGCAGCGATGGGCAGATCGAGTGGCGAGGTGAGTCGCCTCACTCGAGCATCTCCCGATGTTAGCAGGCGCCGAGGGGGCCTTGTTAGGCGTCCAGGCTGGCAGCGGATTGTCAGGTCGACCAGCACTAGTTTCCATGCTTCGGAGGTTTATCTCTGCGACGTGGCCGATCGGTTTCTCTTGGCAAGAATTCGTCCCTGTGGGTTAGCTTTGAGTAGTCCCCGTCGCATAAGCGTGCTGGGAGTTGAAAAGGCAAGAAAGCTGCAAAGTGGTATCTGATGTGGTACGTCAAATCTTCGAGCGAGCTTGTCTAAAATCCGTGGCCCGGCGTCACTCTTATATGCAGCCTAGCCCCATACAAGTGCTTGTGAGAAAGTAGTTGCGCCTCAGTGAACTGCTTTCTTCCTCGCATGGTACTGCAGGGGTGTCGCACGGGTTGCCTAGTGTCAGGCGCTTTTGGTCGGGCCGCGAGTAATGCTTATTCACGAGCCTTTCGCTCATTCCGCCCGCCTCACCGCGTCTGCGTGGTGATGAAGCTGTTGTTCTTTGCTGGCGAAGACTGGAAGCATCACTAGCTTCACTACCGGTCGAGTTAGCTGGGTTGTTGCAGTTTTTACGGAGACGACTCGAACGTTGTCGTCGGGGCCAGGACGTATGGCGGTGATGCATGCTAGTGGCCATTTGCACGAAGGCGTTGCTTCGCCCCGGATGAGGCACAGTTGACCAGGCTTGAATTTGTTTGGTGAGTTGAGCCACTTGGCTCGTGGCAGAACCCCTTGAATGTACTCCATGCCCAACGCTTTCAGAATTGATCTCTCATGTGTGACAGAAGTTGCCATCGTGAGAGAAGGTTGGCGTTGCTGTCGAGAAGAAATGATTCCAGAATGGCCGTTAGAGCTGATCCCACCAATAGGTGTCCCGGTGTAAGCGCGGTGATGTCGTTCGGATCATCTGTCAGGAGACTTAATTGTCGAGAGTTGAGACAAGCTACAATTTGTGCTAGGAGTGTTGCCATCTCCTCGTACGTTAGCGTGGCTTCGGCGATTACATGTTGTAGATGATGCTTCGTTGACTTCACGGTGGCTTCCCAAAGTCCTCCAAAGTACGGAGCAGTCGATGGATGGAAATGCCATTCTATCAGAACTGTTGCGAGATGTTCCTGTATTGATGAAGCTTGTTTGCTTTGAGCTTTGAAGAGCCGCTGTAGCTCGGTGTCAGCTCCCGTGAAAGTTGTTCCACGGTCGCTGTACAAATCTGAGTACATTCCCACCGGGAGATGAATCGGTGGAGTGCAGCGAGGAAGGCCTTTGCGGGGTAGTCCGATGCTAGGTCTAGATGAAATACCGTAGTAACTAGGCATACGAAGATTACGGGGGAAGCCTTTGTTGCTCTGTTTCCTCGTCCTAGGGTTGTTCGCACCATGACAGGCCCTGCATAGTCGACCCCGACATGTTGGAAAGGCCTAGCTGGACAGACGCGTGGGGGTAGAACTTCCGCCATTCGTTGCTGCACTGGTGCCGCCTGTCAACGGATGCATGGTACGCATTGGTGGATGCAGGTCTTCACCAATGCTCGGGCTCGTGGGATCCAAAATCGTCGCCTTGGGTGGCTCAACGTCAGCTGTATTCCTCCATGCAGACATTTTCTATGAAGTGATTCAATGAGCAAACGTGAGAATTTTGATTCTGCAGGAAGAATGATTGGATGTTTCTCGTCCCAAGCTAGGAGAGAGTGTTTAGGTTACCCCCATCTCGAAGAATATTGTTCTGATCGATGAATGGAGTGAGGTTGGCGAGCTGGTTTTTGGCTGGAAGTGTTTTTGCTGATTTTAGCGCTTGAATCTCGGCTGCAAATGCTTTAGCTTGCATGATTTTGATAAGGTGAAACTCGGCAGTGTGTATTTCCTCTGCTGTCAATGTTGCTTTCTTTGGATGCTTGGATACCCAACGTTTGCACCAGGCGGTTACTCGGACTAGTTTGATGTAGGAAGATGCTCGATCCAGTACTCGATGTTGAATTCGCGGTTCTTCGCTTACGGCAGTGATCAGTGACGTTACCCGAGCTTCCGGTAAGGCGTCCAATATGGTTAGTAGATCTTAATAACTGCAAGTGGGATTTCGAAGTGACGGTGGTCTGGTCCACCATAGCGGATGAGTCAGTAGTTTCTTTGGACTTAACCGTCTGGAAGCGCAGTCCGCTGGGTTTTGCTGGCCGGAAATATGTTTCCAAGTGACATTTGTAGCTTGCCGTTGTATCTCGGTGACTCGATTGGCATCGTATGTCTTCCGTCTAGTTGGATGGCCCTGAATCCAGCCAAGAATCACAGTGGAGTTTGACCAGGGGTAAGTGGGTACTTCTGGAATTTCGAGAACCCCTTTTGCGCGTTGAACTAGCGTGGAGAGTAGATGAACGGCGCATAATTCGAAGCGAGGAATCGAGACCTGTCTCAACGGTGCAATTTGCTTTTGGCAGTGATGAGTGATATCGTTGCGTTTCCGTTTTTAGCTTCGGAGCGCAAGTAAATCACTGCTGCGTACGCTCTTTCGGATGCGTCAGCGAACCCGTGTAGATCCAAGTTTCCGTGCGGTTGTTCTAGTAGTACAAATCGTGGAATCTGTATTTTCCTCAGCTCTGGCCACTCGGCATAAAAGCTTTCCCATTCTGCTGCTATTTTAGGTGGTAGCGGATCGTCCCAGTGGTGGTTGAGCAGCCAGGTAGACTGGATCAAGATTTTGGCCTTGGTTGAGGCGGGTGAAAGCCATTCTAGTGGATCGAATAGTTGCGTAGCCTGTGCTAATAGACTGCTTTTTGTGATGAGCTTGAGCGTACTTAGATGTACGGTGAACGAAAAGCAATCATTCCGCTGGTTCCAACGGAGACCGAGTGTCAGATGCCCGTTTTCAGCAGGAGACAAAGTTTTGGTTGTGTCTTCTGCTTTGTCCTCGATTGAGATTCCGTTTCTGACCTCCTTAGCGTTGGTGACCCATTTCTTCAGTGGGAATCCGCCCACCATGCACAAGTCGTGCGTCTCCCTTTGAAGCTGTTGTAGTTGTTAAATGGCATCGGCTCCGGTTAGGATGTCATCGACGTAGACATTCTTTTGGAGTGCGAGTGCTGCTTGAGGAAATCAAGTTTTCGCATATTTTGTCAGATATTGCCAAGATCATTCGGCCAAATTCGTTTTCGATTTCATCTTATTTCCGGTCAGAGCGAATGGATCATTTGATCGGTGCTCGAAGATACAGGTTTAATCATAGAATTATTCTTTACGCGACAAAGACGACATCGACGTCCGGCTTGATTTATCGGCATGAGTTGTAACCCTCTTCGAACATAGTCATCATTGAATTGATCGTTTCGCTTTATTTTGAAGTAATAAGCCCCGAAACGTGTGAGGTATGTTACTGAAAAGCAGCCTGAGTCATTATCCGCTAACATCAAGCGAATAAAGATCAAATCGATGCTCCGTAAGGGTTTCGCATATTCTGTCAGACATTGTTGAGATCATTCGCCCAAATTCGTTTTCGATTTCATCTTATTTCCGGTCAGAGCTAATGGATCATTTGATCGTTGCTCGAAGATACAAGTTTAATAATAGAATTATTCTTTTCGCGACAAAGACGAAATCGATGTCTGGCTTGATATTTCGGCATGACTAGTAACTCTCTTCGAACATACTCATCATTGAATGTATCCACCTTGCTTTATTTTGAGGTAATAAGCCCCGAGACGTGTGAGGTACGTTACGGAAAAGGAGCCTGAGTCATTATCCGCTAACATCAAGCGAATAAAGATGAAATCGATGCTCCGAACGGTTTTCACATATTCTGTCAGACATTGCTGAGATCATTCGCCCAAATTCGTTTTCGATTTCATATTATTTCCGGTCAGAGCTAATGGATCATTTGATCGTTGCTTGAAGATACAAGTTTAATAATAGAATCATTCTTTTCGCGACAAAAACGAAATCGATGTCTGGCTTGATTTTTCGGCATGAGTTGTAACTCTCTTCGAACATACTCATTATTGAATTTATTGATTTTGCTTTATTTTGAGATAATAAGCCCCGAGACGTGTGAGGTACGTTACTGAAAACGGGCCTCAGTCATTATCCTCTAACATCCAGCGAATAAAGATAAAATCGATGCTCCGAACAGTTTTCGCATATTCTGTCAGCCATTGCTCAGATCATTCGCCTAAATTCGTTTCCGATTTCATTTTACTTCCGGTCAGAGCTAATGGATGATTTGACCGGCGCTCAAAGATACAAGTTTAATAGTAGGATCATTCTTTACGCGACAAAGACGAAATCGACGTGCGGCTTGATTTTTCGGCATGAGTGGTAACACTCTTCGAGCATACTCATAATTGAATTGATCGATTTCGCTTTATTTTGAAGTAATAAGCCCCGAGACGTGTGAGGTACGTTACTGAAAACGGGCCTCAGTCATTATCCGCCAACACCAAGAGAATAAAGATGAAATCGATCCTCCGAACGGTTTTTGCATATGCTATCAGCCATTGCTACGATCATTTGCCCAAATTCTTTTCCGATTTTATCTTATTTCCGGTCAGAGCGAATGGGTCACTTGACCGGTGCTCGAAGATACAAGTTTAATCATAGAATCATTATTTTCGCGACAAAGACGAAATCGATGTCTGGCTTGATTTTTCGGCATGAGTAGTAACTCTCTTCGAACATAATCATCATTGAATGTATCCACCTTGCTTTATTATGACGTTATAAGCCCAGAGACGTGTGAGGTACGTTACGGAAAAGGAGCCTGAGTCATTATCCGCTAACATCAAGACAATAAAGATGAAATCGATGCTTCGAATGGTTTTCGCATATTCGGTCAGATATTGCTAAGATCATTCGCCCAAATTTGTTTTCGATTTCATCTTATTTCCTGTCAGAGCTAATGGATTATTTGACCGGTGCTCGAAGATAGACGTTTAATAATAGAATCATTATTTTCGCGACAAAGACGAAATCGACATCCGGCTTGATTTATCGGCATGAGTTGTAACCCTCTGCGAACCTATTCATTATTGAATTGATCGATTTCGCTTTATGTTGAAGTAATAAGCCCCGAGACGTGTGAGCTATGTTACTGAAAAGAAGCCTGAGTCATCATCCGCTAACATAAAGCGAATAAAAATGAAATCGATGCCCCGAACGGTTTTCACATATTCTGTCAGACATTGCTGAGATCATTCGCTTAAATTCGTTTTCAATTTCATCTCACTTCTGGTCAGAGCGAATGGATCTCTTGATCGGTGCTCGAAGATACAAGTTTAATCATAGAATATTTCTTTACGCGACAAAGACGAAATCGACGTCTGGTTTGATTTTTTGGCATAAGTTGTAACTCTCTTCGAACATAATCATTATTAAATTGATCGATTTCGCTTTATTTTAAGAAAATTAGCCCCGAGACGTATGAGGTACGTTACTGAAAACGAGCTTGACTCATTATCCGCTAACACCAAGAGAATAAAGATGAAATCGATCGTCCGAACGGTTTTTGCATACGCTATCAGCCATTGCTACGATCATTCGTCCAAATCCTTTTTCGATTTCATCTTATTTCCGGTCAGAGCGAATAGGTCACTTGACCGGTGCTCGAAGATACAAGTTTAATCTTAGAATCTTTCTTTTCGCGACAAAGACGAAATCGTCGTCCGGTTTGATTTTTTGGCATGAGTTGTAACTCTCGTCGAACATACTCATTGAATTGATCGATTTTGCTTTATTTTGAGATAATAAGCCCCGAGACGTGTGAGGTACGTTACTGAAAACGGGCCTCAGTCATTATCCGCTAACATCCAGCGAATAAAGATGAAATCGATGCTCCGAACAGTTTTCGCATATTCTGTCAGCCATTGCTCAGATCATTCGCCTAAATTCGTTTTCGATTTCATCTTACTTCCGGTTAGAGCTAATGGATGATTTTACCGGCGCTCAAAGATACAAGTTTAATAATAGGATAATTCTTTACGCGACAAAGACGAAATGGACGTCCGGCTTGATTTTTCGGCATGAGTTGTTGCCTCTTCGAACATACTCATCATGGAATTTATCGATTTCATTTTTTTTCTACATCGAGCACCGATCAAATGATCCATTCGCTCTGACCGGAAATAAGATGAAATCGATAACGTACTTCAACGTACCTCACGCTAATGACCTCAAAATAAAGCGAAATCAATCATTTCATTGATGAGTATGTTCGAAGAGAGTTACAGTTCATGCCGAAAAATCAAGCCAGACGTCGAATTCGTCTTTGTCGCGGAAAGAATGATTCGATGATTAAACTTGTACCTCCGAGCACCGGTCAAGTGACTCATTCGCTCTGACCGGAAATACAATGAAATAGAAAAAGAATTTAGGCGAATGGTCGTAGGAATGGCTGATAGCATATGCAAAAACCGTTCGGAGGATCGATTTCATCTTTATTATCTTGGTGTCAGCGGATAATGACTCAGGCTGCTTTTCAGTAACATACCTCACACGTTTCGGGGCTTATTACTTCAAAATAAAGCGAAACGATCAATTCAATGATGAGTATGGTCGAAGAGGGTTACAACTTATGCCGACCAATCAAGCCAGACGTCGTTTTCGTCTGTGTCCCGTAAATAATAGTCCTATTATTCAACTTGTATCTTTGAGTGCCGGTCAAACCATCCATTAGCTCTGATCGGAAAAAAATGAAATCAATAAAGAATTTGGGCGAATAATCCTAGCAATATTTGACAGAATATGCAAAAACCGTTCGGAGCATCGATTTCGTCTTCAGTCGCTTGATGTTAGCGGATAATGACTCAGGCTCCTTTTCCGTAACGTACCTCAAACGTCTCGGGGCGTATTACCTCAAAATAAAGCAGAGTCGATAAATTCAATAATAAGTATGTTCTAAGAGAGTTACAATCTCATGCCGAAAAATCAAACCAGACGTCGATTTCGTCTTTGTCGCAAAAATAATGATCCTATTATTAGACTTGAATTTTTGAGCAACGGTCAACTGATCCATTAGCTCCGACCGGAAATAAGATGACATCGCAATCGAATTTGGGCGAATGATCTCAGAAATGTCTGACAGAATATGCGAAAATCGTTCGGAGCATCAATTTCATCTTTATTCACTTGATGTTTGCGGATAAGGACTCAAGCTCCTTTTCAGTAACGTACCTCGCACGTCTCGGGGCTCATCACCGGAAAATTAAGCGAAATCGATAGAATCAATTATGAGTATGTTCGATGAGAGTTACAGCTCATGCCGAAAAATCAAGCCAGACGTCGATTTCGTCTTTGTCGCGTAAAGAATGATACTATGATCGAACTTGTATCTTCGCACAGAAGAGGAAAATTTCGCACAAGGAGGAAAATTTACAAATGGGAATTTTTTGTCATTTTTCGTCAACTTCACATCGAATACTTAACTTCTTAACTTACCCTTCCTTGACACACTTACATTTGGCCAGGACTTTGACACACTGGGTCATTTTGACCCGGATAGTACTTCATCCACCTGCCCTTAACAACCCATCGGTCGGATCTTATTAAAACAAATTCGGGATACACTTTAAACATTTCTTAATACGTCTGCATAATTAAAATTCGGAAAATGTAAAATTGAATTGCTATAAAAAATTATGGAAAACTTTCGTTTATGGAAAAGTGAGCATTTTATTTCAAATCTGTCCTCGTCAACATTATCCAGTGTGTCAAGGAAGGTTTAACAAATCTCGAGAAAAAAAGTTTTTTTTTCCGAGACGAAAAAAAATGCCGCATTTGAAAGCTATTTCTATTTGAAAAGGGTTTCAACATGTGCAACTGTTTTTCCAGTTATACCGCAAGCGTATGACCGTTTACAGTGCTCTTCCATGGACATGAGTTTCATTAAAATCGAAGGCGGGCACCAAAGCGGCGTTCCTTCTTAGAATCGACGAGAGGGAATGAACGGAAAAACAAAAGTATGCGCAAAGATGAAACAGGACGAGAGAGAAGACAGATATTTATTAATGAGCGATAGGCGATAGGAGACGCTCATTAAATAAAAGAGAACGAAAGTGCGACAAAAAGGGATCGACGACATCCGAAAAAACAAGTTACGCTCAGTCGCGCGGCTCGGCTCACGCTCTGAACTTGCGTACCCAAGATGATAGAAAATAATAGCAGACAATACGCGAAACGTCAAATTCGTCGGGCAAGCAAGACAGATGCCTATCTAGCTTGCCGTCACCTGCTACGATTTTCGCGCTCAAACCGCGCTCTCGAGTGGCGTCGTCGTCAAGGGCAGACTGCAGCCCTACAACAATCCTTCGAGCGCCAAAATTGGAATCGCTCCCATTCAAAAACTATTTGACGGAGACAAAAAAGCCTTGACAGTTATACTCGTGGTACCTCGCTAAACTCGCCAGTTCTGGGTGTACAGGTTATTATGAATCACCCTGTATATGTGGAATATAATTGTATATATGTGTAATTGGGTACACATGTATATATGCGGATTGAATTTGGGAAGAGGTGTGTAGTGAGCTGGGGTGAAGGGGGGGGGGGGGAGCTACCCCTTAATCATAAGGCTCATATATTCGAATTGGGATTCCCTCGACTCTGATTCGAAAGCATTCAGAAATACACATACATTTCTATTACAACTACTTATATATTTCATCATGATACTTTACAGAATAAATCTAACGGGGTTACGAGCGAAACATTTTTTTTTCGCCCGCCTCCAAATATCGATTCGTAAGATCATCGTTCGTTGTCTTATGCGGATGTCTGCCCCTCATTTTAATGATATATCACGCTGAATAAAACTGTTTACACGTGCATATGGGAAATGATAAGATATGTACCCATTGCTCATTGATTTTTTTTCGTCGCCGAAATGGGTGGACTGCTTATGGCTATGGAGAACACGCCATCGAGCACTTTGAAATTTTGAAAAAAAATTCTCCCAAACTGATAAGCCAATTGGGATGATATATATTCATTCAGGACGATGGCTCCGAGAGTCCCTTAGGTGTCATTTTGGAAAACAATATGTCACCCTGGAGGAATCGCAGTATAAAAATGTTGACTATTTTTCTCGCCCTCATGTGTTGCATGGTACGTCTTCTATTTCACCTTAACTAAGAAGTTCTCTTTAGGGGAAGCATATTCGCTTTCTTTTACTGTGTATTCAATTGTTTATAGTAAAATTTATTGTCACTGACGTTTTTGTAATAGATGAACGGTCGTTTAATATAGTGATTGTTGCATATCTTCTTTGGTTGTAATGAGAAATCATCTTGTTAATATTATTTGCAAGGAATTATTATAGCCATACGTCATCAAATGATTTTCTTATGACCTATCATCATATTCTTCTTGAGTGTACAATAGTTATTAACAATCAGGGTTCATTCGTCTTGCGATAATGGTATTCATAAAAAAAATGCTTCAAGCACAAGGACTCTTTACACCATGAACATCTGATAATCGCTACATTATTACAACCGGGTATTCCACAATGTGTTTGCGATTCAGAAAAACCAAATTTTTTCGATACACAATTACTTTTGTACCACGAATATTTGAAAAGATTAGAATATTGCGGTGACGAAAATTAATTGTGTAAACTCAAGTGTAAATTTATATAAAAATCTACTAATATTACACTGTCTGAAAAACGCCGGACGAAATTTTTCCATACTCTGAATCATAATTCCGGAATAATCATTGGGATTACATTCTTGTTGAGTGGAGTCGCTTCACGAACGAATTTCGGGCAATGTCCGCTCCAAGCGTCTATTAAAAGTACGCTGTTACTCCCGACATTAGGGAAGAAAACCTTTTCCATCCACGTTTTAAAATGTTTTGTTAAAACGAAACACATTTCATATTTACAGAAATCTATGTTGATATCAAACACATTTTTTATCAATCAGAAACGATGGTCTACACATTATTATTTATGCGAATACATACCAGAAGTAAGCTTTCCCGATTTGGATGCCATCACAAAAACGTTTTCGGGTTGGAATAGTTCTTGTTCTACTCTCGGTCCAAATTCGCCTTTTATCTCCTTCAAAACAATGAAAAGTGGGGCAGTAACTTCCCATCAGCGCTTATAGTAGGTTGGATTGTATAGCTGTGGGTCGTTGAAGAGACAGACTGTACAACGCAAGCAACTTTCTTCATTCCTTCCGTTGTTAGCGTACGCCCCGAATGGACATCCAGTTGGAAACCGCTTTGATCCGAATTGTACACGTTTTCCGCCCCGCACTTTTCGATTAGTAGTACAACATCAGCTACGAATTTTTCTGCGTTTTTTTGTAGAAGTCCTTCTCCTTCCATCGTTTTGCGCGTTACAAATTTATTAATTTTCCTAGATACAATATGGTGCTGTTTTTTTAAGTACCACAGCCAATTATGAGAGACTTTAAATCGTATATCCTTGAAGTTTATCTCCTTTTGAGCTTGAAGTGCCCACTTCTGAAGATCAATATCATGTACAATAACACCAGGACTTATAGCAGTTTTCGTATTTTTCAAAGTATGTTCTGAAATTTGCGCCAGCTTTTCTTTATAAGTGCCATCTCTATTTAACTGATGTGCGCAGCGGTGCAATTGTCGCTTCGACTGAACGGATTTCCATTTTTGACGGACGGTGTTTACGGTATAATTTTTGGTCTTGCTAGATCTCCAGTATGCAACTGCTTTTGTTTATACTCATAGCTCACCTGATCATCAGTGGAACAAGTTTCTGAATCACTATCAGAGGTGTCTTTTACCCATATAGTGTCTTCAACGGCAGCGGCATCGTACTGTATAAATAGTTCTTGAAAACCCAGTGTTTCCTCTTCGATCATTTCAACTTTATTATAGTTTTGCATAGTATTGATCAAAATGGTTTCGAACTTGTCAGCCAGTTCAAGTTCGGCGTTGTTAACTGGAGTTTGAGCAATATTCACCGCTTCAAATGTAGCGAGTAGAATTTTAATAAAGTTGATTGGATTTACTTTCATCTTCGGTAAAAATAGTATTAACACGCGTAAAACACTGATCGGTGCTTGTCTTGACGTGGACTGGACGAAGTCGAAAGGTTACTGTCTTATAAAGCGAGGCACCGAACAATGATAATCGTAAAGTGCCATACAATACGTCATTATATATTGATTCAGCGAGGAAAGACGCAATTAGATAGAACGTTATTCTCGTGTAGTGAACGTTATGATTAGATACGATACATAACCGGGTTTTCCGAGAAAGCGTGACATATACGTGACATATATGTTAAGATATCTGTACGGTATCATTTCGCATATGCACTCGTCAAGACTCAATAGGTCATAAAAAATTGAAGCGCAGAAATCCGAGTACGTTAATTTATAAAGCGCAATCAAGAAAAAGTAAACACAATAAAATTATTTATATATATATATATATTATCTGAATGCAATTAATACTATTGTTATTATATTTTTATTTTTACTTTTGGAGGACTGGTTTTTTAGAAGAAACACCTATCTACACGACGAAAAAATTAATGAATTTGTGCAATTATATACATGTATACTTAAACATAAAATTCATATTACCGATAGGTTTCATAACAATTTTAAAGCATACGGGTTGAAAATTTGATAAAACCGCAAATCAAATGGAATTACGCGGGGGTAGTTTACCCTTAAGAGAAGGGCGATAAGGCTTAAGCGTGAGAAAATATTCAATTACATGTTTTAGGAGTATTTTATATCAGAGCGGATATTTAAAAACGAAAAATACGTCCTCACCGATTTGATTCATGTAAGTGGTGGTTTACCCCCTTAAGCTTGCGGATCGGCGATCGCGCAAAAACACGTTAACTTTAATTTTTTCCCCTCTTTGAAATAAACCCCATTTTGTTGATTTCCATGCAATATTTCGCCGTGTGGAGTGAAAAGAAGCAAATATAAAGGTGGTTTACCCCTTAATTTTCTTTTTTTGCGATGTCACTATAGTAGATTTTGCATTGCTTCGGATTAGAAGAATTTTTGTTTTTGTTCAATTAAAATCGGTGGACTCCTTGTGTGTGAAACTGCTACCCCTAGAGATGGCTTTTTTCGAGGGGTGGTTTCACTCCTTAGCACCGTTTTTAAGCCGAGAAAAAAAAACGCATCGCTTACTTTTCGGTGCTTTATAACATATCCAAATTTCAACAAAATCGAAGGTTTTCACCTGAGGGAGGTTCCTTGTAAGTTGAGTCCCTTGATGTACTTCCAGTTGCGTCGGAAGATTTTGGGAGCCGTCGTATAAAGCGTTGGGTGGGGTACCACCAATGCTGAGGTGCTGAGGCTTGCGTTTGTTTGCGTGGCTGTAATGCTCAGCTGGACGCGACCCCTGGCTGTGCCGGTGTTGACTCCTCATACACCACATACGTTGATGGGTGCCTTTGTGCGGAGGAGTAGTAATCTCTGCGCCAGTCGTTCGGTGATGAGACTTGTTTCGAATCCCTGGTCGATGAGGACTCGTGCTTCGAGTGGATTCTCAAATCAATCCAGGATATTAACGCGTACTGTAGCTAAAATAGTACGGATAATTGACCCTTGCTGCAGAACCTCGAGAGAAGCGTGCTTGAACTCGTACTAGCTGGAGTCAATGCGTCGTGCAACGAGGTATGATGCTTTGATGAGCAAGTTGCGCAAAGCCGTTTCAACGGGCAACTTGCCAGCGAGTGAGAACCCAGACAGTTGATACAATGGTTCGTCTGCTGGACGAGTTGTAATCGCTGTTGCGGGTTCTTCTTGCGGTAGCCTTCGCAGAACATTACGAAGTGCTCCTTCTTGGAGCTGATGCAAGATTTGCATCTCTTCGTACGCTGAAGAGTGGCGAAAGAGCGTGTTGAGTGTTTCTCTGCGTGCTTATGAGAAATTCCAGATCGCGAGGGTTGTAAGGCCTCAATGATGTGGATGCGATACTCTACAAACTCCTTTAGCTTAGCGTAGGTGGGGAGTTCCGCTGAGCTGTCGATAGCTGCTTCCCATTCCCTCCATGTACTGCTGTCGGATAGCTCGACAATGATGAAGAGGAAGAGGTCTTTAGTTTTGAAGATCCTCCTACCAATGCTCTCGAGACTGCTGATTGTCATTGTCATCACGTGGAAGATTTTCTTAAGCTCGTCCGCTGATTCGGCTTTCATCTTGTTGCGGGAGGTGAGTCTGGACAAGCAAGTCCAGACCAGAAGCCTTTTGTTCTCGTAGCGATGGTTCAGATCGTCCCATGCTCGTGCGTAGCTGTCTCCGGTATTCCGGAGATCCTTCACCACTGTTTTTGCTTCTCCTTTGAGGCTGGTCTTTAGATAATGCAGCTTTTCAACGTCTGTAAGATGAGGATCTTTCAGTATGATGGACATGAAGAGATCTTTGACGGCTGGCCAGTCCTCGTATTGTCCCGTAAATGTTGGTAGCTCGATACGAGGTAAGGAGGAGCATGTTGCTGTGACCGGCTCGGGTTTGTGCTCCAGCCTCGTGCTCCAGTTGAGTAGCGTGCTGTTTTGTAGATAGTAAGTCTCTTCCATGATAGCTCGGAAATCCTTGAGAGCATAATCATGATGCCTTAGCTGGGAAGCGAACTCCGACGTGAGGATCCCGTGCTGCATCTCGAATTTTTCCCAATATTTATCGAGACATGGGATCCTGGCTTTGACTGCTCCATCGGTGATGTTGTTCTGCCCAATCTTCTCTACCTTGTCGATCAGGCGTGCAACTCTGCCATGAAGCTCGGTTTGGATCTGAAGTAATGACTCGAACGTGTATCCCATGCTGCTCGCTTGATGCAAACTTCGAGAAGACAGCTGCGTTCTCGAATGCGGATCGAAGGACCAAATGTTCAGTAGCTCGCGTTGTACGATAGTTGATTTTCGCAGAGTAAGTGGAGGTGCAGCGCTGGGTTAGGTTGTCGAGTGAACTGGAGACAGGCGATGATATTAGAAATTCACGTCATTTATTGTTTAGTGTCATTATTGTTACAATCGGCGTGTCGAGGGTAATTGGAGGTTCGCGGAGACTCGCTCCAAAGATAAGAGGGCAGGGTTTTGGTCCTGCGGACCCCAGGCAGTAGCTACAAAGGTGGAGTGTGGCTTCCTTCGATTGGAGCCTTTGGTGCGCTGCGTCGAGTGGGAGCTTCCCACTTGCTTCCACAGGACGTCTGCGTAGCTGCGTCCTTTAGAAGTGCGGCTGACCCCTATGGGGCGTCGAGGAGAGTCTGGGTTCCTCGATGAACTCGTGCCGTTCTCGCCGTCTGGGTGCTCTTGACCGCTTTCTTAGCTGGCGCGCTGGACAGTGGTGAGAGCAGCGGTGGGCAGATCGAGTACCAGAGTGGCGAGGTGAGTCGTCTCACTCGAGCGTCTCCCGGTGTTAGCAGGCGCCGAGGGGACCTAGTTAGGCGTCCAGGCTGGCCGTGGATTGGCAGGTCGACCAGCACGAGTTTCCATGCTTCGGAGGTTGATCTCTGCGACGTGGCCAATCGGTTTCTCTTGGCGAGAATTCGTCCCTGTGGGTTAGCTTTGAGTAGTATTCGCCGCATACGGGTGCTGGGAGTTTGAGGAGGCGAGAAAGCTGCAAAGTGGTATCTGACGTGGTACTCAGATCTTCGAGCGAGCTTGTCTAAAATCCGTGACCCGGCGTCACTCTTATATGCAGCCTAGCCCCATGCAAGCGCTTGTGAGAAAGTAGTTCCGCCTGAGTGAACTGCTTTCTTCCTCGCATGGTGCTGCACGGGTGTCGCACGGGTTGCCTAGTGTCAGGCGCTTTTGGTCGGGCCATGAGTAATGCTTATTCACGAGCCTTTCGCTCAATAGTTAAGAAAAAAAATAAGTTGGACAAAAAATAACTTGAACTAAAAAAACTTGAACAATGAATGACAATGAATAACTTCAAAGTTATTCATTGTATAAGTTTTTCTAGTTCAAGTTATTTTTACCTTGGGAAATAAATAACTTCGTTAAAAATATATTGGACAAATAAACGTGGACAAACAACAATTTGGACAAAAATAACTTAGACAGAAATAACTTAGACAAAACCCACCGGGAAAAAAAACGAACAAAAATAACGTAGACAAAAAATAATTTGGGAAAAAAAACTTCGACAGAGAATAACTCCAACAAAATAACTTTGAAGAAAGTTGCACAAACCCAGCAAATACACCTTATATAAACAATAACTCCAAGCACCTTTAAGAAATCAACTCACCCACGAGAAATCGACTCAAGATGACTATCAAACCAAATCTTCGCCGAATGCAACTCGTAAAAAACAATTTTCAAAAACAGGCGCAAACTTTTTCCCATCGCAACCGTTGATTTGAAGCCTATTTATTTATATTAATATGCTCATCACTTTTTTTCCTCCACAGGTCACACAAAAAGAACGTGTCCCCAAAATTCCATGCACTGAAAGGAGCGCGAATCGCAAACCGGGAGGGGCAGGGGGCGCAACTATCAGCTTGTAAATACTTGCGTTGTAAATACATATAGGAATATTTTTTCTGCCTACTGCCGAATTCCGAGTGCCCACATCCGATTTGAACGCGTGTACTACGTCGCAAAGGCCGCTGGCTGAAGAATCCCCACGAAAATTCAAGACTGATATATTCTCAAAAAAACCTCCTAAGCTGCCGTACGTTTCATGTAAGACACTTTGTACCCCAGAAGCTTGAGCTCGTCTCGATGCAAATTTACCTCTACCGTATATTTTGTTGGCTGTGGAAAAAAGCAGATGGAAATTATTCGCGTATCGTAAGCGTTTTATTATTATTGTTGTTATTATTGTTTTGTAAAAAAATCCGCTTTCGAAATCCTTTCGGAAGGTACTAAAAACATGTCATTTTCAATAGTAATAATAATAATCGATCTTCCAGCCCGCGCCTGTATTTGCTGCGTCGGAGCGGCGGGCGTGGGCTCATACGATTGGAGTGTCTTCATGACCGCATTGTCCTCGGAATAGCAACCGATGTAGTAACCAGTCCGGACCCGCTCCTAGAGAACGTGCATCAGCGTGAATTTCATGGGATGGGAGATTTCTTTCTAAGGCGGAAGATCGTGCTGCAGACACCCTCGGCTTGGAGTTACGCTGGCGCCGACGCCTTCATCAGGCCGGTTTATGCGACTAAGCCTGATGTTGTCCCCTTCGATTTCGACGACAAGACGATATACGTCATTGAGTTCTCGGCCCCGGCCGAGATAAACGTGTCATAAAAGAAAGAAGACAAACTGCTCAAGTATGCACCTCCGCTGGCCGAGCTACGTCGTCTGCATCGGGCGATTCTTGTTGGCCTCATAATCGGCGCGCTTGGCAGGGATGAAGGAGTTTTCCTGGTAGGCCTCGCCTGCATACCAGTTTGCAAGCCCAGTGTCCGGTTGCTAGCAGATCGGATGCCGAAGGTCGTCATACTTGGATTCCTCCGCTTACTCAGGCAACACGATTGTGGGCTGCGGTAGCCGATCACCGTCTGGCTTCGGGTCTAAATTAAGACCGAGCCTAACCCCCGGTTGTAGGTGAATGTTTCCAAGTGCAAACTGAGGAAATGCGTTCCCCGGAGCAATAAAGTCTATAAAAAAAAATAATAATGCCAGGTAAATCACCCGGCACGCCGAAAACTAGGTTCCGGATTCACCTAGGCAGGCCTCCCACAACCAGTCCTTACCGGATGGGGACCAAGGATCAGGTGGAAGGGGCACCAGGATGGGATCCACAGCAACAACCACAACCGGATATGGGCGCCTTGAGTGGACGGGGATCCTCAAGGAGGACCTTATCCGCTAATGGAGGGATAGGTGGCCATCGCGGCGCGAGTACATGGCGAGGTTGCAGGTCCTGTGGAGCCAAGTGCACCCTCTCGCAACATTAACGCGACCTGGCCGACCGCTTGCGACGGCAAAGCTACGATTTCTTGTGATTACAACCACGGCTGTCTGGCAGGCGCTCTTCCGCGCGTTCCGTGCGGAGCACTACCGGTCGCTGACAAGATCGGCCTCCCCCCCCCCCCCCCCCCCCGGCCGCCGGACCCCCGCCACCCGTAGGCGCGTCGATTTGACAGAGGACTGGGGAACAAGGAGGGAGAGAATCACTGGGAAATTTCCTTTTCGGCCTGGTTGCCCAGAAGCGGCCAATGAGTCCCTTACTGCAGCAATTCCTGGGTCTGCTGATGTCCTCAGCTTGGACTGTGTTGTGCAGCACACGGCTGTTGAGGCGAGACTTCGGGTACGTAATGACAAAGCGGCGTTAGTGGTCAAGACTAGGCGGCGCGTTGCACAACTTCAGAATAAAATCAATGAAGTGCGGAGGCAGACATCCCGTGCTTAGTGTGTGAAAGACTTCATTACGGCGCACAGTGGAGCCAGATCCCAGAAAGCTGGCCCAAACTCGAAAACGTCAAAAATTTGGCTGAAAGTCAGTACTCGGGGCTTTTCGGGGTCGCTGATTATGAATCTGAAGTCAAAATTTGAAATAAAAACAAAAAGGCGGTTTTGGCATGAACTACTTGTATAGAGAAAGTACAAAATAGATACATATTTTGAATAACACGATAAAACATACAATCGGTTTATTTAAAGTTCACGCATCGTCATCCAAAGAATAATTTGATTCGCAATCAGTTGATTCAACTTTTAAATCGCTGGAACTTCCTGTACTCGCTGGTATACGTGGCGCAACTAACAATAGAACTGCTTCTAGGAGCAACGACTTTAAGTTTTTTCGAGTCAATTCGCGCAAACTTGAAATAAATGGATCGGATATTAATGAAAAGCGTGAAATAATGTTTTCCATTGTTCTGACTCGGGAACACTTTGTTGCAAAACGTTGACGAAACTTTTTAATGTAGTTATTAGTAGACTCTTGAGCGTCTTCAGACATTTGTCCTATCGGCAATACCAATGAGTTTATCACTTCTGCGCCATGAATCAATACCTTATGTACCGAAGTTGACATGTAGAGCCCCGGATATAACTACAGGAAATAGCGAGCTGTCTGTAAGACATAATCTCGACATTTTATGAAATCGATTTTATGGCCACTCGAAATTGTCTACAATATGACATGGAAACGCTTAATCAACACCTCATCAGCCCCTGTAATAGCAGCAGAAATGCTTAAGTTTTTGAACAATCGTCGAGCGGTATTCCCATCATTCGAGCTACCGAAACCAGGCTTTGGTTGATCGACTATTAGACCCAATTCGATACGGAAACCCTTCTTATATATTTGTATATTTGTTTTTTGGATTCTTATTTGTTTATTTTCTTTATCACTACGCGCCTCCCACTTTTTAATTTCAAGCTTATATGCTTCGTGCAAACAACTCCTTTTCTAGAATTGCATCGATATTGTTAAAGTCCTTTGAAGTTGCTTTGCATAAATAGCATTGTTGAGTAGACGTATTATGAGCGATAGCATTACAAACTCTACCGTCTACCATGGTGAAAGCAAGTCGGAAAGAAAGTCTTATTTCTTTTCCATCTATGATCTTTTCAAAAGGGACTAGATTGTTCTCTTGCCGTTCAATATAATCCATTTCCTCACGAGTGGCTTCAGGACTGTCGTGAACAAATTGGATCCTAATTGGTCTACAAAAGCGAGGAGATGACGGCCTCGGATTTTTCCATACAACAAGTCTAGCGCTTGTTTTTTTGGTCGTCTGATACAAGCTGCAGTGGAACGACTGAGGTGAAACAAATATTAGCATCGGACTTGCTTCCATCATCATAGGTGAACTTTTGCTTGTACGTACTTTGTCCGGAAGTGGCATGGCAGCCCCACTTACAAATTAAATTCAAGTTGCTAAGATTTTCCGGACACAAACTTTTGCCAACGTCCATTTGTGTTAATGATATTCTATCAGCAGTGTTATTCAGCAAAGCCTGCAATTTTACCACAGCACTACATTCATTGACGGAAATATCTGACTTAGGCGGATAACATTTGAGCTTGGCTTGATATGGCAATTTATACTGTGGAAATGAATTACAGCTGTTCTCTTTGCTTCTATTACGAAGCCGCTGAAATTGTGATTTCGATATTTTTAGTTCCACTATGAGCGACAGAGCAGCATCGGCAGATAAAGTCGTTTCTTGAATCGCATCTATGGACTCCTTATACTTCTTAACTTTTCGCGTAATTTTTCAGTCCTCCTACGTTTTGTCCGGTCGCTAGACTTTGTAAATTCTGAAGAAAGCCGACCCAAATTATGGGATTCTTCTGAAGATTGTTTAGTTTCTTTGACAGAAACAAACACGCTCAACCATTCAGAATATTTTGGCAGAAATTTGCCTTCACTTCTTAATGCTGGCTGCCACTTTTTATGCAAGTCATGCAACAACTTGCGGAGGACAGGTTTTGCATTGTCTGTTAGAGCAAAGGGGCGTTGCAAGTAAGGAAACATGAAATTTTCTATTACTGCATATGTTTCAGTCGCTTTCTCATTTAAATGACCTTTCAATATCGAAAAAATGTCCTCCCTTGTCAGGTCACATGCTTCACGTTCATCAGCGACAGATTCTAAAATTGGAAAATATAATATCTACAGGGTGAGGCACATAAAGTGTTACAGAGCAATAACACTCAAACTATTGATCATATACAAAAATGTTTCAGACAAAAGTTTCAATGTACGAGAAGGCCGTCATACTGGACCACCCTATTTTTTAATCGGTGAAGGCGCTGAAGTTACTTGAAGGTCAACTCCACTTTTTAAAATGGAATGGTACATTTTTTCAACTATCTTGTGGAGCACCTCAAGGCGCATAAAAAACATCAGGGGGTCAAAGTCGTTCAAGGTCATTCAAGGTCAGTATCGATTATACGAATCTAAATATCTCGGATCACGGCCAAATACTTGGCAGTGATGCGAGATATTTAGATTTGTATTCGGGGTTAAAGATAGCAGTTTACACCCTCTATCTTTAACCCCGCGACAGTATATGGCGAGATAGAGCGGAGGGCGTGGGCTCCTAGGATTGGAATGTCTTCATGACCATATTGTCTTCGGAACAACGAGCGATGCAATAACGAGCCTGGACCCACTCCTGGAGATCGAGCGCCAGCCTGAGCTTCATGGAGTTGGGGCATATCTTCAGAAGGCCGCAGAGACCCTCGGCTCGAGTTTTCGCTGGTACCGTCGTGGTGCCTTGCCAATGGGCTCCCCCGCTCGGCTGCTGAAGTCCCGACGTCGCACAGCTCACCTAAATCCCAAAAAGCTGGCCGAAACTAGAATTTATTGTTCAATTTTGACGAAATTCAGCACTTGGGGGTTGTCGAGGCAGTCCGATTACGAATCTGAGTTCGAATTAAAAAAAAACAAAATGGCGACCCAAAAATCGCGGACCACTTCCTTCAAAATTAAGGCGTTATACGCACTTGCAAGGCCAAAAAAGTCGTTTTTTCACGATTTTTTTCTGGAAAAGGATTTCATTTGGGCGAAACGAAAAGTATTAGGCAGTGTAGTGGCATCTTTCAGCTTCAGATAGGCATTTTTTATTTTCAAAGATATTCCTTAACACTGCTCCTGTAGGAAGTCTCCTGGAGGTCCCCGAAAAAAAGTGTCGGGCGGTGAGCAAAGTATCTCCGGTTTGGATTATCTAAAATGAAAAAACCAAAAGGATTCTCTTAGCGGATAGATGAATCTAGGTATCGATCGAAGGAATAGTCGAAACTTTAATTTTTGACAAAATGGTGGCTCCGGAAAGAAACAACTTCGATTTTTGACCAATTTTTTTTCGTTAAATCCTTGAAAAAAAATAGAAATAATTATCGGAAATCTTATTCCTTCGATCAATACCTGAAGAATATGTCTGACAAGGTTGTGATAAAATTGCAGACCGATCGGTTGAGTCATTTTTGAGAAATCGTGCTCACCGACTTTGAAAACACCGTTTTGAGAAAAACGCGTTTGAAGTTTCAACAGTCAACTTTGTAGCGCTCCGAGCGTCTTTACAAATCTGTGTGTATTTCCGAGAATATTCGCTAGATCGATTTGAAATTTGCAGGGAATATACTCACATATTTGTACATTCCGAAAACGCAATTAAAAAATCGATTTTTTGATATTTCTAACTGCGTATAACCAGGTAAATCTATCTTGACGAAATTTGGAATACGGCGGTTTTCGACGTCGCTGATTAGGAATCTATAATGGAAAAAATAATGTATTATTACATGTATGTGGGGCATAGGAGATTGGTAGAGTATGGATATAAATAATACAAATTCAAAAATCAATACTTATTTCATGAAAAATTAGAACAAATATTACATTGCTTTAGCTTAGAAAGTGTACTCGTTATCTGTGGAATAGCTATCGTTATCATTATCGCTAGTTATTAAAACCACGTCTGTTCCGTCAACAGTTGGCGAGCTCAACAACGCGACTGCTTTACGCGACAATTATTTACCTGACTTTACTGGCAGCTTACGCAAACTTGAAATAACGGGGTCGGACGAAATCAAAAGTCGCGAGAAACCATTCTCCATATTTTGTTTTCTACCACATTTCCGAGAGCAGTCTTGTTTAAATGATTTTATATATTTATTACAAGATTCCTGGGCTTCTTCTGACATCTGTCCTATTGGCAGCATCGAGAAATTATATTATTTTTGGCCCGTAAATTAAAAGTTTGTGTACAGTAGCGGGCATGTAATACCATGGATATAATAGCATGAATTTGCGGACTATAGCTAAAGTGTATTCTTAAAATTTATTCACATTTATTTCAAGACCGCACGATATTACTTGCATGATTGAGTAGAATGTTTTGATTAGATCTTCATCCAGTCCCTATGGATGCGAAAATACTGGATTTTTGGAAGAAACAACGAGCAGTTTTACGTCATTTGTGCTACCATATCTTTGTTTCGGCTGATCAATCAAAAGTCCCAATTTCTCACGCAATACTTCTTGTATGGTCTTTTTACGACTTTCGATTTCTTCTTTGCGTGCTTGCTATTTTTTATGTCTAATTTTTGAGAAATATGTAAGAGGGGCTCAAAAAAACGCATCTACGCGTGCAGTGAAGATATTCCTTATTCTAAATTATCTATAATGATCTTTTTCTTTACAATCTTGTCGATGTCGTTAAATTCTTTCGATATACCATGGCAAAGATAGCATCGTTGACTTCATGCACCAGATGTTATTGAATTGCAAACTTTTTCATCAACCATAAGGCTAATTTGTAGGAGAAATTGGTGTCTTTTCCGTTAGTAATCGCATTAAAATATTGAAGCTGCTCTTCTTGTTCTTTGATGCCATTTAGTTCACTTCGCGTTGCTTCTGCAGTGTTCAGGAATTACGGTCCGTTCGTAATTCCCGAATTGGTCATAACTTTCTGCGGGAATTAGACGAGTGAGTCACGCCGGGATCTTCTCGTGGCTGTCGTCGATGGCGCCACTTTTCGGGGCTTCTCCTCTCGTCGATCGCGTGATCCCGCAGCTTTTCCCTCACTCTCTCTCATTCTTTCCTCATTGATTACACAGACCACACGCGTCGTCTCACTGGTTAATTGGTATACGGAAAATTCCTCACCGTATATCTCGGGATATTCAGTTCCTCTGAACGACAGTACTCGGGACGCATTTATAAATGCGTAATTCGGGCGATATTACTGCGTTACGGGCGGATCGTCGAGATCTCGGTCGATCCGATCCTTCTCCCGCGTGTCGGGATGCGTCTCACGGCGGCGGCCATTGTCCGCCCTCGTTCGGAAAAGTTCTCATCCACGTCTTTAAAACGGGCTTTCCCCAACGTTTAACCGGCTAATTTTCTACACATGTACTATAACTTTGATATACTTTTATATTATTTTTCCGTACATCGAGTACTTGGCGCATTATCTTTTTCCACCTACATCAGATCTTCCGGGTCCCTCTCAAACATTCCGGTCCTTCGAGCCGGATTTGGTGGGGGATTACGTGCCAACTCTTCGAGAAAAAGTGCAGTAGAACGTGTGTGAGAAAATTCGAGACAATTTTCGGGACTCATTTCTGGACGAATCGGGACACAGTGAGTTTTTCTCGAGCGTAAATCGAAGCTCGCAAAAGTTTTGCTCAGCGAAGAGTTCGTTTGGACATTTTTCGGTCATTTTCGTGTCCGCGCAGTGACTTTGGACATTTTCAGTCACCTTCGGGTGTGCGCACAGTAGGAGAAAAGCCCAAAAACCTGGCCAAAACCCCAAAAAATAAATTTTCGAAATAGGGTCAGTTGAGTAGTCATTCAGGTAGAGGACTAGTAACTGCATTCTATTGTGGAAGGGAAAGCCCTTTAAGTGTATACCTGCGCCGCAGCGTCAGTTGGCAGTGAGTGTTCGTGAAGAGTGTACGTGTCACGCGCTGAACAGACGAAAATAACGCTGACTTCAAAAACCCATAACTTTAAAGTGACGGGTTTAATTTCAATTCTGCAACATGGATACGACTTCTGGAGGTATGTAGAACATGTTTTTACATCGGTTGAATCGAAAGTTTATGTATAAATGATTGAAATGTAGTATAGCCTTCGGCATAAATAAAATTGAATAATTTTGAAAACTTATATTTTCAACGGTCCGAAAAGTTATATATTTTGTCACATTTTGCAAAGCTCCTAGTCTCGGCCTTTAGTTTAATGTATAAGCTTTCGAAATTTACAAGAGTTACCTGCGGAAAACGTGCGTCTTGTCCGTTATGATTTTTTTCGCATCGTGCGGTAGCCGAGCGTGCACGCGGCACTATTGAGCAGCCGCTGCGCCTTTACCTGAGAATGGGTGAAGTAGCATCATAACGGACAAGACGGCTGTTATACGCTTGAAATAAATTATTTTAATATATATGTATGTGTATATATATATATATAAATTTTCTGTGATTTAATTATGATATATACGTATGCATATATATATATATACATATTAAAATCAACCACATAAAAATTTCTTAAATATGAATGAAATGTTGTAACATTCGAATAAAATATTTGAATATATATATATTATATAGTAAGCAAAGCTTTCTTTTAACCAAATTCATGTCAATATTTTCTGTCTAATTTTCTTAAAATTATTTCAATTATTGCGGTTATTTATTTGGTAAAATAATGTACATTGTTCAAGTTTTTGTATTAATTGAAAATTTTATCTTTTCCTTTAACACCAATTTTCTACAATTTTATGTCTTTATTACAGGATCCGGTTACAAAGAATTGGTGCTGACAAGGAAAGAAGTATTTCTGATAATCAGCGAGCATTTATCCGATAAATTCGCTTCCTTGATCGAATTTATGGTAGAAAAAATTTCCAAGGACACCGGACGTACAGTTGTAGTGCCTGAGGACTCGAAACAGACTTTTTCGATACTCTTCAATCAAATGAGAACGAGGTGGCAACAAGCTCACAGAAAATCCTGTGTATTTTTCAAGAATAACGGTGAATGGCTTAGCAAGCAGGTATGTTTTGCCGCACCTACAGACACTGTAGTAACAAGCCCGGGTAATACGGGCGGCCGCCCGTCCCTTGAGTTTACAATGTCCAGTGAAAGATCTAAACGAAGGAAGACCCAAGATATTCGTACATCGTTCAACTCGGTCGAGTTAGCATACGCTACTCAGATGAGCCTTCGCTCTTCAGGACAATCCGACGCCGCAAAAGTTATTAAGGACGTAACAATGACGAGTCCTTTAAGAGCTTCCAAGTATCGTAAAGCTTACTCAGCAACGGATGAAATTACTTTATCCGAAGAGGCTGCACTTTCCGCTATGATTGAATATAAATTCTCCAAGAGTACTTACCAGGGAATGAGAAGATTAGGGAAGGAAAATAACTGTAAGCTATATCCGTCTTACGAAAAAGTGATGAAAGCAAAAAAGCGTTGTTATCCACCACGTGATGCAATCAGGATTACAGAGAGTAGTGCAGAAGTCCAACTACAGGCACTATTAGATCATACAGTTGAACGTATTTTACTCGTCCAAAATGTACTCATTCAAAGATTGACTCCAGATAATGTTCGTAAAATGGACTTGATTTGCAAGTGGGGTTGCGATGGAAGTTCTGGGCAAAGTGAATATAAGCAGACGTTCAGTGATGACAGCAAATCCGATGCGCATGTATTCTTTACTTCAGTCGTGCCATTACAACTCGTGTGTTATGATCAACAATCGAAGGAAGAAATAGTTGTTTGGAAGAACCCCAGACCCTCGTCTCCACGATTTTGTAGACCGCTTAGACTACTGTTTCTACGCGAAGACACAGAGTCAACACTTAATGAAGTCCAAATTGTTGAAGAACAAATAAAGTCACTTCGTCCATTCGAAAGTGTAATAGATGGAAAAGAAATCTCCGTAATGTACAAGTTGTTGTTCACCATGATAGATGGTAAAGTTTGCAACACTGTATCATTGACGAAATCTGCTCAACAGTGCTATTTGTGTGGAGCAACCAGCAAAGATTTTAATGCCATCGACACTGTATTGCAAAGGGAAATCAATGAAACAAATTTGAAGTTCGTATTGTCGACGCTGCATGCGTGGATACGGTGCTTCGAGTATTGCTTACACGTGTCTTACAAACTCGGCATTAAAAAATGGCAAGCTCGAAGTGCCGAAGAAAAAAAAATTACCCAGGAACGCAAGAGGGCCATTCAAGAAGGATTCAAGAAGCAATTGGGTCTAAATATCGATCGCCCAAAGCCTGGATACGGCAGCAGCAATGATGGCAACACAGCTCGGCGATTCTTTGAAAATTCGACGGTTTCCGCTGCGATAACGGGGGTCAACGAAGAAGTTATTAAACGCTTGTACGTAATCCTACAAGTTATATCGTGTGGCCACGAGATAAACTGTGAAAGATTTGAACAGTATGCTATTGAAACGGCAAGAAAGACCGTTGCATTATACCCTTGGTACTCCATGCCTACTTCGGTGCACAAACTATTAATTCATGGTCCAGTGATAATAACTCATGCTCTATTACCAATCGGCCAATTATCCGAAGATGCTCAGGAAGCTCGAAACAAAGACATCAAACGATATCGAGAAGATTTTGCGCGAAAAAGTTCCAGGGTTAAAACTATGGAAGATGTTTTTCATCGGCTCTTAGTTACTTCTGATCCGTACATTTCAAGTGTCAGAAGACTACCACAGAAGAAGCTGAAGAGTTTGTCGCCGGAAGCTGTAGCGATGTTGATCGCTCCTAAAGTGACTGCTGCAGCAGACGAATTTTGCGCCGAGATTGAAGCCGTGCCGGGAGTTGTAATAGATACAAACTCGGATAATGATTCTGACTCCGACTCCGACTCCGATTACGATTTTGATTAAGAATAAAATTTTCTATTTTTGAAACGCTCCGTATGTATTTTGGAAATAAAAATAACAATTGCGTAGAATACACTGTTCACGTTTATTTTATTATGATGATTTTTTTAAATATATTAATTTATCTATTTAGCAGGATACTCGGCCATTTTGTTTATAACAATTTGCTGTAAGCTCTTTGTTGCAAGTTATAAACAATAGATATCGGATTGGTAATCAGCGACCTTGAAAACCCGTATATACCAATTTTTGTCAACATCTGGTAACTTTTTAACGTTCATGTCGGCCATATTGGATCGGCCATTTTTTTTACGATAATTTGGCTTGCGGATTCGTAATCAGCGACCTTGAAAACCCGTAAATACCAATTTTTGTCGACATCTGGCAACTTTTTAACATTCATGTCAGCCATATTGGATCGGCCATTTTGTTTACGATGATTTGGCTTTCAGATTCGTAATCAGCGACCTTGAAAACCCCTGTAAGCCAATTTTCATTCCCGTCAAAGGTCATTTGAGGTTTTGGCCAGGTTTTTGGGCTTTTCTCCTACTGTGCGTCGTCTCCCTAAACATGTATGTATCTACTGACGGCGATATGCATATTTCCCAGTGATACATCCCATGAGCGCAATATGACGGCGATATGCGTGTTTCTGTGATACATCCTACGACGGCGATTTGCATATTTCTAATAAGGAGAAGGCAGAGCCTGGATGTCGCGAATCGGTTTCTCCTTTCGCGTGGTGAAAGTTGAAGACCTCCGAATTAACGTCGTTTTTTATTTTTGGTCCAATAGGCCTTAGTTGCTGAGATAACGCGATATGAAAATTTTGTAGTTTCGTTTCGCGCGTAGAGTACGTTGACCGTTAATGCTTGAGACAAGAGCGGCCGTAGCTAATACGGTAAGACGACAGACCAGCACTCTGAGAGTTCACGGTTCGCGTCCCCATGCTTTTTTTAATTCAATTTTTATTTTTTATTTTATAATCTCTCATGAGACTTTGCATGTGCTGGTAAGTAAGAAAATTCGAAAATATGTATTACTAGTTTTATTTATCTATTATATTAAAATAATTAATCTAATAATGAAGTCACAATTACATAGCAAAATAATATTGTATAACAAATAATTAATCTAATAATTAAGTCACAATTACAAAGCAACATAATAGTGTATAAAAAATAATTAATCTATCAATCACGTCACAATAAGAAAGCAAAATAATATGGTATAAAAAATAAATAATTAATGTAATTCACAGGAAAGCATATTTGAAGATATATCTTCAAATATGCTTTCCTGATAGAATCCGCAAGGTTAAATGTGGTTGCGGTGGTATTACGTTCATTTTATGTTCGTGGCGTTGTAAGCCTTTGTGCTTTCCTTGCTTTTACGATGGTTTCTACCCTCCAATTTGTCAACATACTGATCTGATAGAAGAAGAATCAGAATAATTATTTGCCGTAAAATTTGCAAGTGGGAATGAGATTAATTATTTTTTTTATGCCATATTATTTTGCTTTCTCATTGTGACTTCATTATTGGATTAATTATTTTAATATAATAGATACATAAAACTAGTAATACATATTTTTGAATTGACTGCACATGCAAAGTCTTATGAGAGACCCGCACATGCAAAGTCTTATGAGAGATTATAAAATAATAATAAAAAATGAATTAAAAAAAAAGCATGGGGACTCGAATCGTGACCTTTCAGAGTGCCAGTCCGTCGTCTTACCGTATTAGCTACGGCCGCTCTTGTCTCGAGCATCAACGCACAACGTACTCTACGCGCGAGCCGAAACTCCCAAATTTTCAAATCGCAATATCTCAGCAACTAAGGCCTATTGGACCAAAAATAAAAAACGACGTTAGTTCGGAGGCTTTCAACTTTCACCACGCGAAAGGAAATCCCGATTCGCGCCATCCAGGCTCTGCCTTCTCCTTGTAAGTGATACATTCGATGAGCGCAATATGACGGCGATGTGTATATTCGTCAGTGATACATCCCATAAGCACAATATGACGGCGATATGCATCCAAATCCAGAATGATACAAATAGGGAGACACAAAGAAAGTTTGCACAAGTGTTAGAATGGTTAGGTAGGTAGCGCGCTCAGCTCCCGAATTACAGGACGTGGTTCAAACCGTAAGTAGGTACAAAATTTAACTAGGCAGCATACGTTTTAATGCATTTATCATATCGGCAGGAACATAAATAAAGCGTATGGGGATATAAAAATCTTACCAGATTTTTTTAGTCAATATTTTTGGATTTTTTTAATTTTCCACGCTATAACACTCATATGAGCTCCATATGAGCACAGCATAGTTACGTCACGCCATGCCGATAATATGAGCTCCGTATGAGTACAGCATAGTTACGTCACGCCATGCTGCTAATATGAGCTCCGTATGAGCACTACAGTTTCTTCACGCCGTGACACCCATATGAGCCCCATATGCACTAACTTATTGTTAGATATTCGTGAGCCAAATTTGCTAGTCTGATGAATTCACTGCATGCATATTCGCGTGAGAACAACTTTGCTTCATTTGGTTGTATTATTGTGAATCATCATGTGATGCAAATATGACTTCAACGGGAGCACTCATAAGGGATACACAGCTGTGAGACTTTCTATGCCGCAGTAATGATGTACAGTGCCTTCATTTAATGCCTGGACATGCCTGTGTGAGCGATAACTTCAAGGAGCGGTAGTATTACCGCACTGTGAAGTTAATGTCATCGGTCGATTTTCGAAAGAATTTCCCACTGATGTATCACGCGTCATATCTAACCCGTGAGGCGATATACCAGGAAGACTAGAGGTAAGGAGTACGAACGCCTGTGGCGAGCCCGATCCAAAAGCGTCGGTCATACTGTGGATTTTAGTAGTTAGTGTTTTCACGGCGTGCGTCGCTAGTTTTCGACCGCACCGAAGTGAACTAAGCGACAAGAACACAACTGACGTCATGTGTCATCGATGATTCCCGCTCGTCGTCCGTGTTGGCATAAAGCATGTTGTGGCTAACCAATTTTGCGAATTGTGTTAGATGTAAAAAAAATAATTGTGTCTCGGTATAAAATATATTTGGTGATCTGCGGCGAAAACAATCAATCATAGGTAAGAAAAATAGTACTTACATTCGCAAAAAGAATGGTTTCGTTTTATCGTACTATTATCGTGCCGAGTGAAATAAAAATTATCACAAACGCGAGATATGGAGCAAGTGTCCCGTCGATGAGACAAAACGTGCCATGTATGGATTTTTCATATATTGCACGTTTTGTCTCATATCTCGAAAATAAACAAAATGTTTATTTTCGAGGCGTGAAAATGGGCATGTGCGTACGTGCGTACGTGGGATACCAAGCACATAACGAAGAGCTCACGAAGAGAGTGATAAACTATTATCTCGTCATGAGAGGACATTTTCTAGCGCGATCGGTCAACGAAAATAATTACGCAAGGAAAATCAAAACGAAAGACAATAGGAAAAAAATCAAAACTGTAAGATCGATTTATCTGTACAGCATGTCATAATATGAAAATATGATGTGTGATAATTTGTAAATCTTTTGTTTGAATTCAAAATTCTTATGAATTGTCTTGTGTCTATGTTTTTACTGCTTCCGCAACGAAAAAAGAACATTGACTTAATATCTGTATTTCGTTATTATTCTTTATCTGTACAGCGTATCATAATGTGTAAATATAATATGTGAGAATTTGAAAAATTGTTATGAATTTTCTTGTGTCTATAAATAAATTTTGTTTGTTACGGTTTCTGCAAGGAAAAAAAACTGACTTAATTTCTGTATTTCGTTATTATTCTTAATCTGTACAGCGTGTCATAATCTGTAAATTTTTTGTCTGGATGACAATTTATTATTACTTTCCTTGTGTCTATAAATAATTTTTTTTTGTTACTGCTCCCGCAACAAAAAAAAACATTGACTTAATTTCTGTATTTCGGTATTTCCCAAAACTATGTATATATGAGAATTCTGTCTATCTAGATAGAAATTGCCTCCATCAACTAGTTGTACAATTTATTTGATGAAATGATCGCTCAATATGAAGTTGCAAAGGGTGCTTTTCGCATATCGTACGGCACTGCCTTTACAATTCATTTGATCAAATTATCGCTCCATATGAGGGAGCGTATCGTACGGCACTTGATTGTTGCTGACTTTACTTCGGTGCGGTAGGAGAGCAGCGCCGCCCTTCTCGTCCTCGCTTTTGCGGACGTTTCGACGACACGGTGTTCGTACTCCTTACCTCTAGTCTTCCTGCGATATAGCCTCGTGAAAAAATGACAGCGCTGAAGCGGTGCAACTGCAGCGTGAATGCAGGCACCTAAAATGCTGGAGGGATGGAAATTGAGAATGCGAAATTGTAAAAGAACAGACCGATATCTTCAAAGAAAATTGGTGGAAATTTTTAGAAAAATGTTTAAAATCACGTAACACGTCCAATTACCGAAGTGATAGCGCGAAAGTCCGATTTATATCTCTTGACTAATTAAACAAGACATTTGAGTATGACGCTAAAAGTTAAAAGCCACGGCAAGACTTTACAGACTTCAATTAATGTTGTCCGTTCAATTGAAATCTCTGGTTGGATTAACGTTATCTGCAGATGCAAACGAATTCGAGTGATAGTGCAGGTGATACTGTTACGAAATACAGTCTACAATCGCGAATCATTGCGCAAAACATCGGTCCATTTTATTTCGTAGACTAAAACAACGATACCTCTTCAGAAAGGCTCTTTTCAGCTTTAAGGAGCGTAATTTGTTTTAAATTATTTGAAGGCATCGAATCCAACTACAGCAAACATGATTCCAATGAACAGGCATGCAACATTATTTGAATGAATCGTCTTGCACATGGGATGTCTGTCAATACTGAAAAAAAAAAATTGCTGTATGCATATTTATCACCATCGACCAAGCTAGCGAAACCCGAGAAGCGCATGGCAGGCTAATGAAATGGAGCTCCAGCGGCTATCAGCTGGCACCAAGCGGGCAATTATGGAATCGGTGCTCGGAATGGTTCTCGGGGCCTTAATCGGACATTCCTGATATTACTGAGCCGAAATCGTTTCCGATTTTATCTTACTTCCGACCTGACGAGAATGTAGTATGACGGGATTTTGTTAAAACGACCTGAAAATGCCAAACGAGCCGTTGATTTCATCTTTCACTCATACGCAAATGAGCTATCTTTGTATTCGCAGCTTATACCTCCGCTTACATGATCCAGTCTCCCTAATCAAGAAGGAGGTGAAATCAAAGAAGACCTCGACGGGACGCTTTCGAATATGTCCCGTGGATGTTAGAAAGATGATTCAGGGAACTGATTTCATCTCTGTTCGCTGGGGAATGAGCGGTGATTTTTCCAGCTGCGTTTCAGCGATAAACCGTGAACTTTTCGAGCATCGTTTATACAGGGTGACTTTAATAAGGTGGCCAAGTGTTTTGTAAGAGCCTTGTACGGTGATTTTGGCACTGAAAAAATATGATTGTAATGGATTTTCGAGCTCCCTTTCAAAAAGAATATATCGTATTTTTGTCATGGATAGTATTTGCCAGAGCGTATTATAATAGCGTATTTTGGAAAAAAAAATTAAAATTCCTCTTTGCGTGTGCAGAAGAATGAAGTTTATAAAATTCCGAATACCGAACACTCCCGAAAAACTATATTTGAGCGTTCCGTCATGGAGAAGAAATTAATCAAACATACAATTTAAAGTATATATCGGAATATCGGATATATCGGAATTTAATCAGTGGAACAAATGAGCTAAATCAGACACGGGCGCGCTATAGGAGGTGCTAGTCTGCTGACATCACAGCTGCAACTTCCGAATGTTCGACTATAACAGGAAGTTGGTTGAGACTCCTATGACACGCGGTCGAACAGAGGGATTTGAATGTGTCCCTATCCGAGAACTTTATGGAAAAGAATGTCATTTTCGAAAATGTTCGAGGATTCGCGAAAAACTTTCGGAATAAATCATTCTAGCAATACATTTTGAAGTAATTTGGCGTGAAATTATTATGTATTACCAAATACTACGAGTATTTTTATTTTTCAGTGTTGCATAAATTATCTGAACATTCTGTAGTTACATCATTTTTAAATCAGAAATTCTAAATATAAAAATATTCTACATAATTATAAATATAAAAATAAATATCGTAAAATTTTGTAGTTACAGAATTTTAAGATAATTTATGAAACAGTAAAAAAACAAAAATACTCGTATTATTTGGTACAAACTGTTAATTTCACACCAAATTACCTTAATATGTAATGTTAGGATTATTTATTCCAAAAGTTGTTAGCGAATCGCATATGATTGAAAATATTATTTGCGGAGCATGAAATCCTCGAACATTTTCGAAATTGAGATTATTTTCTATAAAGTTCACAATCTATCGATTAATTTCAATCTGTTATCTTAACGCTCAATCCGTAAAGGTATTTGAGGCACCTTGATCCCGTGAACATGGGTCAACTCGTTTTTGCACTACCAAACCAACAGTTGTCAATGAAAAACATCTCAGAAAATGCAGATGTTTTACGAGAGTAGCACGGCCTAAATCTTTAGGTCGTACTTCTCAGAGGAAAATAGGGTTTTTTTCTTTCATATGTTTAATAATTTTTTAAATAAATCGTAAGCACCTCGCGGACAAAATGATCTTGGGCAGGACGAAAACGACACAGGTTCACGAAATGCAGATTAAAATTTTCTACTCAATCAGTCCGATTGGATCGAGAAGGCGATCAATGACGATGCTGCGAGAACGATGGTAGGAGCATTGTTTATTTAACAAAAATAAAATCGGTGCTTGGAATAGTTCTCGGGGCCTCGAGCGAACATTCCCGATATTACTGCCCCGAATTCGTCTCCGATTTTGTCTTACTTCCGGTCAGAATAGGTCGAGAAGTTTGACGATGCTGCGAGAACGACGGTAGGAGCATTGTTTATTTAAAAAAGATAAAATCGGTGCTCGGAATGATTCTCGGGGCCTCGATCGGATATTCCCGATGTTACTGCCCCGAATTCGTCTGCGATTTTATCTTACTTCCGGACAGAATGGGTCGAGAAGTCTGACGATGCTGCGAGAACGACGTTAGGGACATTGTTTATTTAACAAAGATAAAATCGGTGCTCGGATCGGTTCTCGGGGCCTCGATTGGAAATTCCCGATATTACTGCCCCGAATTTGTCACCGATTTTATCTTACTTCCGGTCAGAGTGGGTCGAGAAGCCTGACGATGCTGCGAGAACGACGGGAGGAGCATTGTTTATTCAACAATGATAAAACCGGTGCCCCGAATGGTTCTCGGGGCCTCGATTGGACATTCCCGATATTACTGCCCCGAATTCGTCTCCGATTTTATCTAACTTCCGGTCAGAATGGGTCGAGAAGTCTGACGATGCTGCGAGAACGACGGTGGGGGCATTGTTCATTTAACAAAGATAAAATCGGTGCTCGGAATGGTTCTCGGGGCCTCGATCGGACGTTCCCGATATTACTGCCCCGAAATCGTCTCCAATTTTATCTTACTTCCGGTCAGAATTGGTCGAGAAGTCTGAGGATGCTGCGAGGACGACGGTAGGAGCATTGTTTATTTAACAAAGATAAAATCGGTGCTCGGAATGGTTCTTTGGGCCTCGAACGGACATTCCCGATATTACTGCCCCGAATTCGTCTCCGATTTTATCTTACTTCCGGACAGAATGGGTCGAGAAGTCTGACGATGCTGCGAGAACGACGTTAGGGACATTGTTTATTTAACAAAGATAAAATCGGTGCTCGGATCGGTTCTCGGGGCCTCGATTGGAAATTCCCGATATTACTGCCCCGAATTTGTCACCGATTTTATCTTACTTCCGGTCAGAGTGGGTCGAGAAGCCTGACGATGCTGCGAGAACGACGGGAGGAGCATTGTTTATTCAACAATGATAAAACCGGTGCCCCGAATGGTTCTCGGGGCCTCGATTGGACATTCCCGATATCACTGCCCCGAATTCGTCTCCGATTTTATCTAACTTCCGGTCAGAATGGGTCGAGAAGTCTGACGATGCTGCGAGAACGACGGTGGGGGCATTGTTCATTTAACAAAGATAAAATCGGTGCTCGGAATGGTTCTCGGGGCCTCGATCGGACGTTCCCGATATTACTGCCCCGAAATCGTCTCCAATTTTATCTTACTTCCGGTCAGAATTGGTCGAGAAGTCTGAGGATGCTGCGAGGACGACGGTAGGAGCATTGTTTATTTAACAAAGATAAAATCGGTGCTCGGAATGGTTCTTTGGGCCTCGAACGGACATTCCCGATATTACTGCCCCGAATTCGTCTCCGATTTTATCTTACTCTCGGTCAGAATCGGTCGAGAAGTCTGATGATGCTGCGAGAACGACGGTAGGAGTATTGTTTATTTAACAAAGATAAAATCGGTGCTCGGAATGGTTCTCTAGGCCTCGATCGGACATTCCCGATATTACTGCTCCGAATTCGTCTCCGATTTTATCTTACGTCCGGTCAGAATTGGTCGAGAAGTCTGACGGTGGTGCGAGAACGACGGTAGGAGCATTGTTTATTTAACAAAGATAAAATCGGTGCTCGGAATGGTTCTCGGGGCCTCCAACGCACATTCCCGATATTCCTGCCCCGAAATCGTCTCCGATTTGATCTTACTTCCGGTCAGAATGGGTTGAGAACTCTGACGATGCCGCGAGAACGACGGAAGGAGCATTGTTTATTTAGCAAAGATAAAATCGATGCTCGGAATAGTTCTCGGGGACTCGATCGGAAATTCCCGATATTATTGTCCCGAAATCGTCTCCGATTTTATCTTCCTTACGGTCAGAGTGGGTCGAGAAGCCTGACGATGCTGCGAGAACGACGGTAGGAGTATTGTTTATTTAACAAAGATAAAATCGGTGCTCGGAATGGTTCTCGGGGCCTCGATCGGACATTCCCGATGTTACTGCCCCGAATTCGTCTGCGATTTTATCTTACTTCCGGTCAGAATCGGTCGAGAAGTCTGACGATGCTGCGAGAACGACGGTAGGAGCATTGTTCATTTAACAAAGATAAAATCGGTGCGCGGAATGGTTCTCTAGGCCTCGATCGGACATTCCCGATATTACTGCTCCGAATTCGTCTCCGATTTTATCTTACGTCCGGTCAGAATTGGTCGAGAAGTCTGACGGTGGTGCAAGAACGACGGTAGGAGCATTGTTTATTTAACAAAGATAAAATCGGTGCTCGGAATGGTTCTCGGGGCCTCCAACGCACATTCCCGATATTACTGCCCCGAAATCGTCTCCGATTTTATCTTACTTTCGGTCAGAATGGGTTGAGAACTCTGACGATGCCGCGAGAACGACGGAAGGAGCATTGTTTATTTAGCAAAGATAAAATCGATGCTCGGAATAGTTCTCGGGGACTCGATCGGAAATTCCCGATATTATTGTCCCGAAATCGTCTCCGATTTTATCTTACTTCCGGTCAGAGTGGCTCGAGAAGCCTGACGATGCTGCGAGAACGACGGTAGGAGCATTGTTTATTTATCAAAGATAAAATCGGTGCTAGGAATAGTTCTCGGGGCCTCGAGCGAATATTCCCGATATAGCTGCCCCGAATTCGTCTCCGATTTTATCTTCCTTACGGTCAGAATGGGTCGAGAAGTCTGACGACGCTGCGAAAACGACGGTAGGAGCATTGTTTATTTAAAAAAGATAAAATCGGTGCTCGGAATGATTCTCGGGGCCTCGATCGGACATTCCCGATGTTACTGCCCCGAATTCGTCTGCGATTTTATCTTACTTCCGGACAGAATGGGTCGGGAAGTCTGACGATGCTGCGAGAACGACGTTAGGGACATTGTTTATTTAACAAAGATAAAATCGGTGGTCGGATCGGTTCTCGGGGCCTCGATTGGAAATTCCCGATATTACTGCCCCGAATTTGTCTCCGATTTTATCTTACTTCCGGTCAGAGTGGGTCGAGAAGCCTGACGATGCTGCGAGAACGACGGGAGGAGCATTGTTTATTTAACAATGATAAAACCGGTGCCCCGAATGGTTCTCGGGGCCTCGATTGGACATTCCCGATATTACTGCCCCGAATTCGTCTCCGATTTTATCTTACTTCCGGTCAGAATGGGTCGTGAAGTCTGACGATGCTGCGAGAACGACGGTAGGGGCATTGTTTATTTAACAAAGATAGAATCGGTGCTCGGAATGGTTCTCGGGGCCTCGATCGGACGTTCCCGATATTACTGCCCCGAAATCGTCTCTGATTTTATCTTACTTCCGGTCAGAATGGGTCGAGAAGTCTGACGATGCTGCGAGAACGACGGTGGGGGCATTGTTTATTTACCAATGATAAAATCGGTGCTCGGAATGGTTCTTGGGGCCTCGATCGGACATTCCCGATATTACTGCCCCGAATTCGTCTCTGATTTTATCTTACTTCCGGTCAGAATGGGTAGTGACGTCTGACGATGCTGCGAGAACGACGGTAGGGGCATTGTTTATTTAACAAAGATAAAATCGGTGCTCGGAATGGTTCTCCGGGCCTCGATCGGACGTTCCCGATATTACTGCCCCGAAATCGTCTCCGATTCTATCTTACTTCCGGTCAGAATTGGTCGAGAAGTCTGAGGATGCTGCGAGGACGACGGTAGGAGCATTGTTTATTTAACAAAGATAAAATCGGTGCTCGGAATGGTTCTTTGGGCCTCGAACGGACATTCCCGATATTACTGCCCCGAATTCGTCTCCGATTTTATCTTACTTCTGGTCAGAATCGGTCGAGAAGTCTGACGATGCTGCGAGAACGACGGTAGGAGCATTGTTTATTTAACAAAGATAAAATCGGTGCTCGGAATGGTTCTCGGGGCCTCCAACGCCCATTCCCCATATTACTGCCCCGAAATCGTCTCCGATTTTATCTTACTTCCGGTCACAGTGGGTCGAGAAGCCTGACGATGCTGCGAGAACGACGGTAGGAGTATTGTTTATTTAACAAAGATAAAATCGGTGCTCGGAATGGTTCTCGGGGCCTCGATCGGACATTCCCGATATTACCGCCCCGAAATCGTCTCCGATTTTATGTTACTTCCGGTCAGAATTGGTCGAGAAGTCTGACGATGCTGCGAGAACGCCGGTAGGAGCATTGTTTATTTAACAAAGATAAAATCGGTGCTAGGAATAGTTCCCGGGGCCTCGAGCGAATATTCCCGATATTACTGCCCCGAATTCGTCTCCGATTTTATCTTCCTTACGGTCAGAATGGGTTGAGAAGTCTGACGACGCTGCGAGAACGACGGTAGGGGCATTGTTTATTTAACAAAGATAAAATCGGTGCCCCGAATGGTTCTCGGGGCCTCGATCGGACATTCCCGATATTACCGCCCCGAATTCGCCTCCGCTCAATTCATGTTCCTCTACTGTCACCGTCTCCGACATGAATGAGCTCAATTCATGCCCTTATTCTTCACCGTCTCCAGCATGAATTGAGCTCATTTCATGTCGGAGACGATGACAGTAGACGGAGGTCGTACCGGTACATTTGTCACTGTCATCACGATGGCTTCGGGCGCTCTGCCGTACTACCGAACAGAAAAACCAAAAAAATTCCACAAAAATCTTCTTTGGAACGACGAAATTCTGGGTCGACTTGTTATCGGTTTATGCGAGGATCAGGATCCGGGTGATAAAGGGATTTCGGCAACAAAATTAAAGAACATTTCGCGTTTCGCTTTTGTGGCGTCTCCAAGTAAAAAACGTTACGACTATATGCGAAATTTCATCAACAGATATCGCAGCTCCATCATAAACTTTATTGATGTCCACGAGATTCGGCGAGGAGGGCCAGAAAGATCCAAATTGTAAGTAAATGTAAAATGTTATATATACTTTTACTCCAGTATTAATGCGTCTTCCCACTTTAGACGCTAAAAAAGGCTATTTTTTATAGGTTTATATTATAGATATTGATATAAAAGTTGTTACGCTCACTAAATACATTCTAGAAAATCATTTTAAAAAATATTTCTTTCCGTCACTATTTATAGACGAAAACGGTAGTTAAAAAATTGTAGGTTTGCGCTGTTGATGAAATCCCGGAGATGGTTCATCCGAAACAAAAAAATCAACCGGTTTTAGACTAGTATGTTTAAGGCCATAGCGCATATAATGAAATTCTCGATATATGCAGAAACGACAAAATGGCGAACATTTTTCGAAAAAAAAAACAAAAAAAAGAGTTTTTTCACCGTTTTTTAGGAAAAAATAGTCAGTATCAAAATTTGAAAAATTCCTTGATATGCGCTATAGCTATAGGTGTAAAAAATATGTGGTTAACATTTCATAAGGATCGATTCAGTAGGTTCGAACATGTTATCAACATGCCGTCGAAAAACGTTGTTTCGAGAAAAGGCGGTTAAGGTAGTACCTCCACAGAACAGTTGAATTAAGAAATGGTTGAAATTTGACATATACGTTATTTAATACATTATCCAAACATCTGTGCAATTTGAATAAGTTTTACCACCCTAAACCTGAGATATTTACACTTAAAGTTGGCTTGGTTTACACGTAACAAATGCGTTATGATGGGCAAACAGAGCATCATTAATTCTACCGTCAAAACTAAAATTAAGAAATTGATAAAAAACGAGGATAAGCTACAGTAAGATATCACGAATAATGTGAAAAAAAATGAGAATGATCCACCATCTAGTTTCCAAGATATAACCATGAGAAGCCTTCACAATTTTGGTGCAAAGCCTGGCAAAGCCTGGAAAAAAAACAATTGGGGCAAAGCCTGGACAGTCCCGGCAAAAAGTTTACTGGCAATGGTCGATCAAAAACACAATACAAAATATATTTTACGGCAATAAATGATATCCATCGTAATATCTACTAGTACCGAGTCAATATTGCGTAGTTTTTAAATTTATTCATAACTAATTAAACCAATTATCAATCTTTTAAACACGAACATGGTATGTAAACTTTTGATTGAGATTTTCGCAGAGGAACTACCTTAATGTTGGTTTAGGTTGCATCAGTGTAGTTATTGACTATAAAAACTTTTATATCAATATCTATAATATAAACCTATCAAAAAATGTATGTGAATAGCTTTTTTTAGCGTCTAAAGTGCGAAGACTCCTTATAACGGACTGTATTGATTGACAATAATTGATTTACAGTCACAGTTTCGGCGAAATCGGACGAGCCATGAGAAGCTACATTTTAGGCAAAACAGATACGAATATCTTATCACCAAGGTAGTAATTTGTATATATTCATATGTTTTAAACTAATGTTCACAACAAAATGACAGACGCCTCAATCTTCGCTATTATTTGTAATTTCAGCGACACCCAGATAGCAGTTTTGTGTGGACAACAACGACAAAGAAACGGCAACAAATCGAAAGATCGGATCAACGTCGATGGTGAAGAAGTGAATAATACGAATCCAAAGATTGATCACAGCGATGGAAGGCTTCTTTGATTTTAAATCATTACTTTATGTTCATTAGAATAACCACTAATTATATCTGAAATATTTTCTACATTTAGAAACCTCCTTAAAGGGTATGCATAACCTTGAAGTTATAATAACAGATCGATGTTTAATATTTATTTTCGTCTGAGGTTTTGGGATGATAACCCATGTTGGACAGAGTCATATCAATGCCCTTAGAAACTATACAAAGCTCCGCTCCGCTCTCGAGCCGTACCGCAACGGGACGTTCTGACCTGCTCCACGAAAATCATCATATCTCTGTCAATTTTTTGAATTTTTACAAAATCTTTGAACCCAATGATAGTCTATACTATACGCAATACGAAAATACAATAAACCAATTTTTTTTTCAATTTCGAGATTATACATATGCCTTTGGTTAATTACCTGCCACCGTATTGGAGAAAGAAAGAAATGAGAAAAAAAATGTGTGCTAGTTGACAGGGTTTCATCCGCCCGGAACGTCTGCGGCACTGAAGATCCTGAAGAAGTTCATCTCAATCGAAAAAAATTAAAAATAGACAACGAAATCTAAAACACATTACGTGTAAGTCGAAATAAATACAGCCTTGGCCAAAGGAATTAGGCACTGCAAATTTTCTATCTGGACCAAAAATTGAATATCTCGGCGGGCAAAAATGTACACCAACTTACCAAACGGGGTTGTGAAGAGGACAAAGCAAGCTTCATTTTGCTTTTTTATTTTGTATTTTGTATTTTGAAGAAAAAAAATTGTAACTGCCACGTTATTTTGAAAATGCCGGTTTTTCGAGATTTTCGTGCTTTTCAAAATCACATGCAGTACTTTGAAGAAGAATGATCTTACCATCTAAGATTCTTTTAAAGGACACCTATAACTTTAATATCGTTTTAAAAAATATTTTTTGCCATTTTGCGATGGGCATTTTGTTATCATAAGTATACACAAGCGCGCGGCTATTGATCAACGAATACAAAAAAACGAAGTTTGACATAACTGGACGCAGTTGCAACTTTCCGTGAACAATGACTTAGACGAATTTTTCTGTTTTGTTCTTTATTTCTTAAAAAAAAAAAGATCACGGTAATCTTCAATGAATAATCTTATCGAGCGCCATGATTTTTTATCATCATCGCTTGCACGAAGAATTACAAGTCTCAAGAAGGTCGGCAAGCTTTATTCTTCGGCACGTAATTCGTGGAGCGACAGGAGATGAAGCGGGAAATGCCAAATGGGCGGACTTGTCACGAGTCTCAAACCCGATTGGATAACAAGCAGCCTTAGCGAATGATACGCAAAACGGTAAAATACGCACGTCGTCATCTGTCAAACGTTGCATTTCTGCAGAACCATGACTCGCGGTCTGAACTTACACGCCAAATATGACGGAAGCCAATAGCAGACGACACACGAAATCTAAAATAGCCCAGGGAAGCGTGACAGACATCTCTCTCTCTCTCTCTCTCTCTCTCTCTCTCTCTCTCGCATTTTTTGGAAATCGCAAACAATGGAGACATCCAAACACTCGCTTTTGGACACTCGCCAACAATGGAGGTCAAAACGTTAAAAAAAACCAATCGTCCTTCAATACGGGACCCAATATCCATCGTTATGTATAACGGCTTGCATTCTAGTGGGCATAGAATTCACCAGCTTCAAGCAGAAATCTTGCCGTCCCTGGATTTCAGCGCAAACGCGGTTGACGTGAGCCACGAGGTCGTCTTTGTTCCGATCCTGCCCAGACACCCAATCTCGGACCATCACACCTATTCGTTTTGACAAAATGTTAGAAACTAATAGTCGTGCATTATACTCATACTTCAACATTTCGCACAGACGAAAAAAACACAAAAGTTAAGTAACAAGTATCAGAGCAATGGTTAGGATGACAGAAATAAACTATGAAATGCTTGCGATAATAGGAACATGGATCTTTGCATCGAATTTTGTCAAACTCGGTCACGGTCAATTAAAGGGAAACCTCGAACAAACTTGGTATTTTCACAGTCTAACTTTCACGAAGGTTGCTAACTTTAGTATTTCTATAGATGGAAAAGGCCCACGACTTCTTTAAATCTCACAGATGGTAGAAAACCTTGAACGGGGAGGAACGTCGCACCATGATCATAAAGATCTTAATTATAACGAAGATGAAAAATGGAAGGAGACGAATCTCAACATTAGTCAGGAACTGCACATTGCATTCTCGAATATAATAATCTGAACATTATATTCGAAAACTTTTTCGGCCTTTCACCTTACTCAAAGCCGTCAAATTGAGGGATGCGATTCAGTCAGAATTTTCAAAAAATCGATTTTTTTTACATTTTCTTGAAGTATAATGTTTCGAAAATATTCCCTGAAAATTTCCAGTTAATTCGATGAATAGTTTCCTGGATATCCTACAATTAGTGAAGGGGCGTCGGGTCCCCATGGCAAGTAGCGGACGGAAGCTGCAAGCAACCTGTTTCAGTGAAGATCTGAATAATGATAATTTACTCTCTAGCTGTATCGGTAGCTTCAATCAAAACAATAACGAAAGCTTCAATCAGCTAATTTCGAAAATAAGCCCCAAAACAGTGTGTAGTAGCAGTACTATTGTAGAAATTGCTGCATATGTTGCTGCTTGTGTATTCAATCAAGGTACACACACATTCTTACTGATCATGAATATACTCGGCATTAATTGTGGACTCAATTCTCACCGGTATACAAAAATTACACAAATTGATATTTTGGAAGCTTCCACATCAGCAGAAGTCCTATTGTATGAGCCAGGAAATTGATGATTCGATGTAAGTAATTTTTTAATTAGTATTTCTATACATAAATTAAGTGTAAAATTGGAAAACTCTTTCAGAAATTTTCAAAAATGTATTTCTCAAAAGCTATGAACTTTAGCAAAATTTTATAAAAAATACTTCCGTTTTAAAATTGCCCAAAATATTGTTAAAAAATAATTCGTCCCGAAAAACTTTAATTTTTTGAAGAATTGTTTTAACAATTGGCTATACACAATTGAAAGTTTGAATTTTCGCCAAAAATTGTGATATTCAGATTCAGCGGGTCAAAATACATTAAAAAAAGTTTAGCTTCATCTATCGAGCTCAACATTTTACGAACACATAATACCGTATCCACATAAGAAACTTTAAAGACTTTTTTCTCGAAACTATGTTTTTCAAGTCGGGGACCACTATAATTCAAAAACCACATGATCGATTTTGATAAAATTTGTTGTGCTTATTGATAGCATTAAAAACTAGTCCTTAATTGAAGGATTTTCATTTGTGTTGAAAATATATATTTTTTTAAACGATAAACGAGCGATTTTTTGGTCGAAAATCAAAAGTTGTCGGTCAGAAGCCCCCATTTTGTTAATTTTTTCAAAACAGCTTCGATTAGGGACTAGATGTATTATTAAACTAATGATTTTATTTTGGTTTTTTGATTTCAGATGATCCAGTAAAATGTTATGATGGTCACAGCAAAGCACTACATGCTGAAGGGGGTCCGACAAAGATGGCGATATTTTTTATAAGTAATCAATATTTTTCTTTGAAAATTTGTACAAGTCAAGTTGAAATACAACATAAAAATTCTGTGTAACCACTTTTGTAAAACAAACTTAATTACTATAAAAAAAATTATTGAAAATACTCGTTTTTTCATGCCTCTGACTGCATCTCACCCCTTAAAGTCAACTGAAGAACTGAAACCTTTGGATTAAAAAAAAACGTTCTTTAATTGGAGTAGCCAGCAAGTGCTAAACGAACATACTCCAGAGGTTCTCGATCAGGTTTAAGTCTGGGGACTTGCTGGGCCAGTTCAAAACCTCGACTTCCGGATGGTCACGGAACCAAGTCATTGTTGCTCGAGATGTGTGGACTGAGCTGTTATCCTGCATAAAGCTGATCGTCGGGTGCTGATGCATGGGGAATCAAGCTCTAGCGCACGGGAGCATCGTGTTTTCCAACACATTAACGTAGTGCGCGGAATTCATGCGTGGTGGGATTTCGCATAAAATCATCGTCCCCTCCGCGGACATACACCCTCAGAAGCCAGCAGATATCCTGCCACTCCATTGCGTCTCGACAACGTATCGTTCATCGCACTCGTAAGCCTTCGCACACGGACGATAGACATGCCGCCGCCCATCAGCCGAAGAAGTAGAAAACATATTAGGGGGAGAGATTGTTATGGAAATAACTGATGGACCAAAATACACAAGTGACGTGATGCGGGCCAAATTTATGTCAATAGAACATGGAAACTGAATAGCTAAATATGGATACATTCGAAATTTTTCTGTAATGTTTTGCACAGTGAATATTTTATACTTATTTTTTTACAAAGAAAATAATGGATAGATAATATGAGAATTGATAGATGGAAGGAAAATCATGACAAAATGATACTCGGAAAAATTTCTTATGAAACATTATTGTTAACAAAGGGGCCATTTATAAATCACGTGACGCGGTGGGGGGATCGCACTTTGTCACAGGGGGCGGGAGGGGGGTCGAGCAAAAGTCACGAGACGCTATAAGCATATCAAATCTGGAAAAGGGTGATACTGAGACGCTGAACATTTTCTGTACTGCCCACCCAAAGTTCCGACTACAAGGAAGTCTTAACTTCTCTGATATCGATCAAGACTCACCTGAAGCATCCTTAGGAACACATTGCATTCTAGGTGGATCGTGATAAAATATTGTAAAATTATTTATTATTGATGGTACATAACATAAAGAATACATTTCTTACTCCGGGGGTCGTCCATTAATCACTTGAGGTTTTTAGGCCACTTTTAGAGCCCCCCCCCCCTCCCCGTGGAAATATGTGGTGAGGTTCTTGGCTACCCCCCCCCCCCCCCAACAACACGTGTATTCTTTTACAAGAAATGTGAGACAGAAGTGTCAGAGAGTGCGGTATCGTATTAAGAAAAACGAAGTAATAATAGTCATGCTGGCGCCGAAAAACCCCGTAATCGAAAAAAATTAGAAGGCCAGTTTTTTAACAGATGATTCTGTAGGTGCCGCGGGTGCTAAATCAAAGTTTGCCCAAAAATCAGGGTGTAAAGGTTTTTTTAGGGGATGAAGGGGGATGAGAATTGATCGATGCCAAACTACAACCATGTTCAGAAAAATCCGGGCTTTATTTTTGTCCACAGCGCCAAAGTCAGGAAAGCTCATTTTGGGGGTGAAAAAGTGGGCTGAAATTTTGAAAGATCAGTTTTAATTCAATAACTCTGTGGGAAAAATTCATACAACTTTGGTTTAAATGGAAACGTTGTAGCCATTGAAAAGACGCGTCGATCGAGTATTTGATCATCCCTCTCCGATAATATCTTCACCCCTAAAAAAATTGTTGAAATATTTTTAAAAATTCGTTGATTGTATCAATAAAAAACAATCGAATTTTCGAGTATGGTTGAAACGTATGAAATGTGGAAAATAATCTTGTTTATATTTTCGTTTTTATGGACCACACTTGAATTTTGCTTTTTCCAACGCCTCTCGGGGGTTGAAAATTCAAAATGAAATTCTGGGAAAACTATTGACCGTATAAATTCACCGCCGTAAAACGGTTTGTAGCCTGAACCTTCCGCTACATTTTTGTTCACAGCGCCGAACTCGTATCTCTTTATTTTCGATTTCTGAAAGTGGGGGAACGTACAAAAAATTAGTATTTTGAGAATAACTGTTCGGGAAATTTGTTTCGAACCCCATTCAAATGAAAAAGTTGTAGCTCTCAAAAATACGCGTCGATTGGGTATGAAATCATCTCTTACCCGAGTAGAAATTTCTTAGGGTTAGCCTGACCAGGATCAGGCCCCGATCGGGGTGTGATACGGGTAACACCTATTACGGACATCCTGATCCGGCCCCGATCGGGCCGGTAGTATATAGGCCCTAAATCAGGCTATACTAAAATGGCCCTACTACGGCCTTCCCTGATAAGACCCTACTAAGGCTTTCCCCGATAGGGCCCTACCAAGGCTTGCCCTGATATGCCCTACTAAGGCTTTCCATCATAGGGCCTTCCATGATAGGCTGTCCCTAATGTGGCCCTACTAAGGCTTTCCCCGATAGGGCCCTACCAAGGCTTGCCCTGATGGGCCCTACTCTGGCTTTCCCTGATGAGGCCATAAATAGGCTTGCCCTATAACTGCCTCAGCAGTCGGTAGATGCACATAACCTCTTATTTTCCACATGGAAACTTCGATTTTACAGCATCGTAGCTTCGGAGTTTCGATGCATTCCTGAATTCTATTTTAAAAAAGGTGGTATATACTGTCGCAACAAAAAACGTTATGCAACTCGGATGCGTGTTAGAAGATTTCGGCAGCTTTGTAAGGCGAAGAGAGAGAAAGGAATTTTATATATATATATATATAAGGCTAAGTTTCAAAAATCTATAGCATTTTATTCGATAAACCTCTTTAATTGTCTCAATGATATTAACTAATTGATATACTTTATGTGATACAACAGATAATTATAGGAATTCATTTGGTCTCTTATGCCATATCTGGGACCAGGATGTTACAAGCACTCGGTAGCATAGGAGCAGCGTGCCTAGCTTTGGGTAGGCGTTCGATGAGGTTCGACTCCTATATAGGCGAAATATTTTCTTCAAACAAAAACATTTCAGCAGGCCAGGGAATGACTAATTATGATACAAAATCATTGTAGCGGAACTCTAAATTAAGTGGTTTATTCCATTTTGGATTTTTGAAATATTATATGCATTTCTTTCTGATCAGGCAACCTGATAGGGGCCTGATCAGGCAACCAGGTCAGGCTCGTATGTGACACAATGTTACATTTCCTAGTAGAGCCCTTTCAGGGTGCCTTATTAGTGCCCTACCAGGGCAGTCAGGCAACCTGATCGGGCCCTGATTTGGGCCCCATCGAAATTTCTACGCGGGTAACTTCAAAAGTACCTCCCCCCATGGCGGATGACGAAATACTCTGAAAGTTTTGTTTTCGTGATTACGCAAAAACGGTTAATTTAACCGGTGCCGTTTGAATGTACGGAATGTAGGGATTGATATTCTCTACATTTCCGTTCATATAAATAACCCTCGAATTTTGCCATATTTTCATCCGTTAACGAAAATAAAAATATTTATATCTTTTGCTGGAAAAGTAGTGACTGTATGAACATTTTTTTGTCTCATGGCGCCGAGATCCTAGGGTTTTAGTTTAGCATCAATCCACCCCCATCCCCCTTTATCGCCTTAAAAACCCTACGCCCCAATTTTTGGGCAAACTTGGATTTAGCACCCCTGGAACCTACAAAATCACGTGTCAAAAAACTAGCCTTCTTCTAATTTTTTCTGATGTCAAAAAACAGAACGATTGCACTGAGTGTATTGTCAGTATATTTAAATGGCATTGTTCGCGCAATTACACATAAAAATACACGTGATGTGTGACATCACCCCACCCCTTCCGTGATCAATCGTGATGTTATCCAACCCACCCCCCTATTTGAGCCTTACGTGATTAAGGGGTCAGGCCACTCTAGACGCCGAAAAAATAGCCTTTTTGGGGATTTTTTTTTAGAAAAACTAAAAATAAATCTAGATTAAAAAAAGGGGTGTTCACCAACAGTGACTGTATACAATAATTTTTTTGAAGCGATCAATTTCAAAATGGCGGTTGTGGAACGTTTATATCAAAACTACATTTTTTAAGTTAGCCGGAAACATAACTCAAACAATTTTCAACCGATTCACTAGAAATGTTAAATATATCTTGAAAAATACATTGTCTAAGGAAGTACATAGAATTTTTTTTTAAATATTGCATACTTCATTCGTTATTAATGATTATCTGACGAAATTTTTCACGTTCCAAAAATTTGCCTAAAAAATCGTCAGATAAATGTTAATAACAAATGAACTATGCAATATAAAAAAAACCTACGTACTTCCATAAACAATGTATTTTTCAAGATATATTCAACATTTCAAGTGAATCGGTTGAAAATTGTCTGAGATATGTTTCCGTCCAATTTAAAAAATGCAGTTTTGACATAAACGCTGCACAGCCGGCATTTGGGAATTAATTGCTTCAAAAACATTATTGTATACAGTCACTAATATGTATGCTAAACGCTTTTTTTGTAATCTCGAATTATGTTGTAGTTTTTCTGATAAAAAATCCCCACAACGCCTATTTTTTCGGCCGCTAAAGTGGCCTAAGGCCTTAATGGACGACCCCACGTATAAATTGTACGTTTATATATATTACGAATATATTACCTAAAGTAAACAATATAAATTGTTCGGTCTAAAATAATTTAATAGAATCGTTTTAGTATTGTACTAGCTTCTTCTTGTTGAAGAAAAAACGGGAGCAGCAGGGGGGCAGGATCCATGTCAGGTGATTGCCAGGGGCGCCAGGGGGGGGGGGGACCACCACCCATCACGAAATATCACAGAGAGGGGGAGGCGGGTCGAATATTGATAAAATGTGCGTCACGTGTTTTATGGGTTGCCCCTCAATACGAACTTTCGAATAGCTGATTATACCTTCTGGTCAGACCAAATAACCTTAGCCCACTGTTCAGGTGTCCAGAATAAATGGTCTTCAGCAAATGCCATCCTCTCCTGACGATGGTTCTCCGGTAGGGGGGTTTTCTTCACTGGCCGAAGAGCGGAAATTACGACACTTCTTAAACGACTTCGAACCGTATTAACGGAGATCGGAATTCCCGTCCCTTGAAGAGCTTCGGGAATCGTCGTGAAAGGATTATCATCCACGTATTCGCACAATTGCTGGCCTTGTTCCGGACATGTTTTGAGCGGCCTCGTATTATTCTTGCGGTGATCGCACAATTCGTTCGCGCCACCTCTAGCCTGCCTCTGGATCCACAAACTAACGGTTTTGCGATTGCAGCCGATCCGACCTCGGATCTCACTCTGCGGCATTCCAGCCTCATGCATGCCGACAATTTGACCGCGAACAGAGGGTGGATAATTGGCGAACGCGTTACGTTCCTCTTGAGGCTCGGCCATGTGTTTGTCAACTCACTTTTATGATAGTTCAAACAAAACTGGTGCAAAAATGTGATATCCATGCTATACATGAATGTATTGAAAGCTGCGTTCAAGTCACAGAATCATGCAACAAAATAGAAATAAGCAAGAACGATGTAAACAATTTTTCAAAAGATCACTTTAACAATGATAGTATCTTCAATGAATATGATAGAACAATACAAATGAAATATAATATCTATGAGATATTATATTGTAGTTATCAAAATTATGTAATTGGGCAAGATAAAAGTGCATGAAGTTTGCATCGTTGCTATCCAACGGTTTTTTTTCAATTTTTTAATTTCGGGGCAGTAATATCGGGAATGTCTGATCGAGGCCGCGAGGACCATTCCGAGCACCGATTTTGTCTTTGTTAAATAAACAATGCTCCTACCGTCGTTCTCGGACCGACGTGAGACTCCGACCCATTCTGACCGGAAGTAAGATAGAATCGGAGACGATTTCGGGGCAGTAATATCGGGAATTTCCGATCGGGGGCCGAGAACTATTCCGAGCACCGATTTTATTTTCGTTGAATAAACAATGGTCCTACCGTCGTTCTTGCAGCATCGTCAGACTTCTCGACCCATCCTGACCGGAAGTAAGATAAAGTCGGAGACGAATTCGGGGCAGTAATATCGGGAACGTCCGATAAAGGCCCCGAGAACCATTCCGAGCACCGATTTTATCGTTGTTAAATAAACAATGCTCCTACCGTATTTCTCGCAGCATCGTCAGACTTTCGACCCATTCTGACCGGAAGTAGGATAAAATCGGAGCCGATTTCGGGACAGTAATATCGGGAATTTCCGACCGGAAGTAAGATAAAATCGGAGACAAATTCGGGGCAGTAATATCGGGAACGTCCGATCGAGGCCCCGAGAACCATTCCGAGCTCCGATTTTATCTTTGTTAAATAAACAATGCCCCTAACATCGTTCTCGCAGCATCGTCAGGATTCTCGACACATTCTGTCCGGAAGTAAGATAAAATCGGAGACGAATTCGTGGCAGTAATATCGGGAATGTCCGATCGAGGCCCCGAGAACCATTCGGCGCACCGATTTTATCTTTGTTAAATAAACAATGCCCCTACCGTCGTTCTCGCAGCATCGTCAGACTTCACGACCCATTCTGACCGGAAGTAAGATAAAATCGGAGACCAATTCGGGGCAGTAATATCGGGAATGTCCGATCGAGGCCCCGAGAACCATTCGGGGGACCGATTTTATCTTTGTTAAATAAACAATGCCCCTACCGTGGTTCTCGCAGCATCGTCAGACTTCTCGACCCATTTTGAACGTAAGGAAGATAAAATCGGAGACGAATTCGGGGCAGTAAAATCGGGAATATTCGCTCGAGGCCCCGAGAACCATTCCTAGGACCGATTTTATCTTTGTTAAATAAATAATGCTCCTACCGGCGTTATCGCAGCATCGTCAGACTTCTTGACCAATTCTGACCGGAAGTAAGATAAAATCGGAGATTATTTTGGGGCAGTAATATCGGGAATGACCGATCGAGGCCCCGAGAACCATTCCGAGCACCGATTTTATATTTGTTAAATAAACAATGCTCCTACCGTCGTTCTCGCAGCATCGTCAGACTTCTCGACCCATTCTGACAGGAAGTAAGATAAAATCGGAGACGAATTCGGGGAAGTAATATCGGGAATGTCCGATCGAGGCCTAGAGAACCATTCCGCGCACCGATTTAATTTTTGTTAAAGAAACAATGCTCCTACCGTTGTTGTCGCAGCATCGTCAGACTTCTCGACCCATTCTGACCGGAAGTAAGATAAAATCGGAGACGAATTCGGAGCAGTAATATCGGGAAAATCCGTTCGAGGCCAAGAGAACCATTCCGAGCACCGATTTTATCTTTGTTAAATAAACAATGCTCCAACCGTCGTTCTCGCAGCATCGTCAGACTTCTCGACCTATTCTGACCGGAAGTAAGATAAAATCGGAGATAATTTCGGGACAGTAATATCGGGAATTTCCGATCGAGTCCCCGAGAAGTATTCCGAGCACCGATTTTATTTTCGTTAAATAAACAATGCTCCTACCGTCGTTCTTGCAGCATCGTCAGACTTCTCGACCCATCCTGACCGGAAGTAAGATAAAATCGGAGACGAATTCGGCGCAGTAATATCGGGAACGTCCGATCAAGGCACTGAGAACCATTCCGAGCACCGATTTTATCTTTGTTAAATAAACAATGCTCCTACCGTCGTTCTGGCTGCATCGTCAGAGTTCTCGACCCATTCTGACCGGAAGTAAGATAAAATCGGAGACGATTTCGGGACACTAATATCAAGAATTTCCAATAGAGTCCCCGAGAACTATTCCGAGCAGAGATTTTATCTTTGTTAAATAAACAATGCCCCTACCGTCGTTCTCGCAGCATCGTCAGACTTCTCGACCCATTCTGACCGGAAGTAAGATAAAATCGAAGACGAATTCGGGGCAGTAATATCGGGAATGTACGTTGGAGGACCCGAGAACCATTCCGAGCACCGATTTTATCTTTGTTAAATAAGCAATGCTCCTACCGTCGTTCTCGCACCACCGTCAGACTTCTCGAAAAATTCGGACCGGAAGTAAGATAAAATCGGAGACGAATTCGGGGCAGTAATATCGGGAATGTCCGATCGAGGCCTAGAGAACCATTCCGACCACCGATTATATCTTTGTTAAATAAACAATGCTCCTACCGTCGTTCTCGCAGCATCGTCAGACTTCTCGACCGATTCTGACAGGAAGTAAGAGAAAATCGGAGACGAATTTGGGGCAGTAATATCGGGAATGTCCGTTCGAGGCCCAGAGAAACGTCCCTCGCGCCGATTTCATCTTTGTTAAATAAACAATGCTCCTACCGGTGTCCTCACAACATCTTCAGACTTCTCGACCAATTCTGACCGGAAGTAAGATAAAATCGGAGACGAAATCGGGGCAGTAATATCGGGGACGTCCGATCGAGGCCCCGAGAACCATTCCGAGCTCCGATGTTATCTTTGTTAAATAAACAATACCCCTAACGTCGTTCTCGCAGCATCGTCAGGCTTCTCGACACATTCTGTCCGGAAGTAAGATAAAATCGGAGACGAATTCGTGGCAGTAATATCGGGAATGTCCGATCGAGGCCCCGAGAACCATTCGGCGCACCGATTGTATCTTTGTTAAATGAACAATGCCCCTACCGTCGTTCTAGCAGCATCGTCAGACTTCACGACCCATTCTGACCGGAAGTAAGATGAAATAGGAAACCAATTCGGGGCAGTAATATCGGGAATGTCCGATCGAGGCCCCGAGAACCATTCGGAGAACCGATTGTATCGTTGTTAAATAAACAATGCCCCCACCGTCGTTCTCGCAGCATCGTCAGACTTCTCAACCCATTCTGACCGTAAGGAAGATAAAATCGGAGACGAATTCGGGGCAGTAATAGCGGGAATATTCGCTCGAGGCCCCGAGAACCATTCCTAGCACCGATTTTATCTTTGTTAAATAAACAATGCTCCTACCGGCGTTCTCACAGCATCGTCAGACTTCTTGACCAATTCTGACCGGAAGTAAGATAAAATCGGAGACTATTTCTGGGCAGTCATATCGGGAATGTCCGATCGAGGCCCTAAGAACCATTCCGAGCACCGATTTTATATTAGTTAAATAAACAATGCTCCTACTGTCGTTCTCGCAGCATCGTCAGACTTCTCGACCCATTCTGACCGGAAGTAAGATAAAATCGGAGACGAATTCGGGGCAGTAATATCGGGAATGTCCGATCGAGGCCTAGAGAACCATTCCGCGCACTGATTTTATGTTTGTTAAATAAACAATGCTCCTACCGTCGTTCTCGTAGCATCGTCAGACTTCTCGACCTAGTCTGACCGGAAGTAAGATAACATCGGAGATGATTTCGGGACAGTAATATCGGGAATTTCCGATCGAGTCCCCGAGAACTATTCCGAGCACCGATTTTATTTTCGTTAAATAAACAATGCTCCTACCGTCGTTCTTGCAGCATCGTCAGACTTCTCGACCCATCCTAACCGGAAGTAAGATAAAATCGGAGACGAATTCGGCGCAGTAATATCGGGAACGTCCGATCAAGGCCCCGAGAACCATTCCGAGCACCGATTTTATCTTTGTTAAATAAACAATGCTCCTACCGTCGTTCTCGCAGCATCGTCAGACTTCTCGACCCATTCTGACCGGAAGTAAGATAAAATCGGAGACGATTTCGGGACACTAATATCGGGAATTTCCGATCGAGTCCCCGAGAACTATTCCGAGCAGCGATTTTATCTTTGTTAAATAAACAATGCCCCTATCGTCCTTATCGCAGCATCGTCAGACTTCTCGACCCATTCTGACCGGAAGTAAGATAAAATCGAAGACGAGTTCGGGGGAGTAATATCGGGAATGACCGTTGGAGGCCCCGAGAACCATTCCGAGCACCGATTTTATCTTTGTTGAATAAACAATGCTCCTACCGGCGTTCTCGCACCACCGTCAGACTTCTCGACGAATTCGGACCGGAAGTAAGATTAAATCGGAGACGAATTCGGGGCAGTAATATCGGGAATGTCCGTTCGAGGCCCAGAGAACCATTCCGAGCACCGATTTTATCGTTGCTAAATAAGCAATGCTCCTATCGTCGTCCTCGCAGCATCCTCAGACTTCTCGACCCATTCTGTCCGGAAGTAAGATAAAATGGAAGACGAATTCATGGCAGTAATATCCGAAATGTCCCATCGAGGCCCCGAGGAGCATTCGGCACACCGATTTTATCTTTGTTAAATAAACAATGCTCCTACCGTTGTTGTCGCAGCATCGTCAGACTTCTCGACCCATTCGGACCGTAAGGAAGATAAAATCGGAGACGAATTCGGGGCAGTAATATTGGGAACGTCCGATCGAGGACCCGAGACCCATTCCGAGCACCGATTTTATCTTTGGTAAATAAACAATGCCCCTAACGTCGTTCTCGCAGCATCGTCAGAATTCTCGATCCATCCTGACCGGAAGTAAGATAAAATCGGAGACGAATTCGGCGCAGTAATATCGGGAACGTCCGGTCAAGGCCCTGAGAAACATTCCGAGCACCGATTTCATCTTTGGTAAATAAACAATGCTCCTACCGTCGTTCTCGCTGCATCGTCAGACTTCTCGACCCATCCTGACCGGAAGTAAGATAAAATCGGAGACGATTTCGGGACACTAATATCAAGAATTTCCAATCGAGTCCCCGAGAACTATTCCGAGCAGCGATTTTATCTTTGTTAAATAAACAATGCCCCTACCGTCGTTCTCGCAGCATCGTCAGACTTCTCGACCCATTCTGACCGGAAGTAAGAAAAAATCGAAGACGAATTCGGGGCAGTAATATCGGGAATGCCCGTTGGAGGCCCCGAGAACCATTCCGAGCACCGATTTTATCTTTGTTAAGTAAGCAATGCTCCTACCGTCGTTCTCGCACCACCGTCTGACTTCTCGAAAAATTCGGACCGGAAGTAAGATAAAATCGGAGACGAATTCGGGGCAGTAATATCGGCGATGTCCGATGGAGGCCTAGAGAACCATTCCGAGCACCGATTATATCTTTGTTAAATAAACAATGCTCCTACCGTCGTTCTCGCAGCATCGTCAGACTTCTCGACCGATTCTGACCGGAAGTAAGATAAAATCGGAGACGAATTTGGGGCAGTAATATCGGGAATGTCCGTTCGAGGCCCAGAGAACCGATCCTCGCACCGATTTTATCTTTGTAAAATAAACAATGCTCCTACCGTTGTCCTCACAACATCTTCAGGCTTCTCGACCAATTCTGACCGGAAGTAAGATAAAATCGGAGACGGATTCGGGGCAGTAATATCGTGAATGTCCGTTCGAGGCCCAGAGAACCATTCCGAGCACCGATTTTATCGTTGCTAAATAAACAATGCTCCTACCGTCGTCCTCGCAGCATCCTCAGACTTCTCGACCCATTCTGTCCGGAAGTAAGATAAAATCGGAGACGAATTCGTGGCAGTAATATCGGGAATGTCCGATTGAGGCCCCGAGAACCATTCGGCGCACCGATTTTATCTTTGTTAAATAAACAATGCCCCTACCGTCGTTCTAGCAGCATCGTCAGACTTCACGACCCATTCTGACCGGAAGTAAGATAAAATAGGAGACCAATTCGGGGCAGTAATATCGTGAATGTCCGATCGAGGCCCCGAGAACCATTCGGGGAACCGATTTTATCTTTGTTAAATAAACAATGCCCCTACCGTCGTTCTCGCAGCATCGTCAGACTTCTCGATCCATTCTGTCCGTAAGGAAGATAAAATCGGAGACGAATTCGGGGCAGTAATATCGGGAATATTCGCTCGAGGCCCCGAGAACCATTCCTAGCACCGATTTTATCTTTGTTAAATAAACAATGCTCCTACCGGCGTTCTGGCAGCATTGTCAGACTTCTTGACCAATTCTGACCGGAAGTAAGATAAAATCGGAGACTATTTCTGGGCAGTAATATCGGGAATGTCCGATCGAGGCCCCGAGAACCATTCCGAGCACCGATTTTATATTTGTTAAATAAACAATGCTCCTACTGTCGTTCTCGCAGCATCGTCAGACTTCTCGACCTATTCTGACCGGAAGTAAGAAAAAATCGGAGACGATTTCGGGACAGTAATATCGGGAATTTCCGATGGAGTCCCCGAGAACTATTCCGAGCACCGATTTTATTTTCGTTAAATAAACAATGCTCCTACCGTCGTTCTTGCAGCATCGTCAGACTTCTCGACCCATCCTAACCGTAAGTAAGATAAAATCGGAGACGAATTCGGCGCAGTAATATCGGGAACGTCCGATCAAGGCCCCGAGAACCATTCCGAGCACAGATTTTATCTTTGTTAAATAAACAATGCTCCTCCCGTCGTTCTCGCAGCATCGTCAGACTTCTCGACCCAGTCTGACCGGAAGTAAGATAAAATCGGAGACGATTTCGGGACACTAATATCGGGAATTTCCGATCGAGTCCCCGAGAACTATTCCGAGCAGCGATTTTATCTTTGTTAAATAAACAATGCCCCTACCGTCGTTCTCGCATCATCGTCAGACTTCTCGACCCATTCTGACCGGAAGTAAGATATAATCGAAGACGAATTCGGGGGAGTAATATCAAGAATGACCGTTGGAGGCCCCGAGAACCATTTCGAGCGCCGATTTTATCTTTGTTGAATAAACAATGCTGCTTTCGGCGTTCTCGCACCACCGTCAGACTTCTCGACCAATTCGAACCGTAAGTAAGATAAAATCGGAGACGAATTCGGGGCAGTAATATCGGGAATATCCGTTCGAGGCCCAGAGAACCATTCCAAGCACCGATTTTATCTTTGTTAAATAAACAATGCTCCTACCGTCGTTCTCGCAGCATCGTCAGACTTCTCGACCTATTCTGACCGGAAGTAAGATAAAATCGGAGATGATTTCGGGACAGTAATATCGGGAATTTCCGATCGAGTCCCCGAGAACTATTCCGAGCACCGATTTTATTTTCGTTAAATAAACACTGATCCTACCGTCGTTCTTCCAGCATCGTCAGACTTCTCGACCCATCCTAACCGGAAGTAAGATAAAATCGGAGACGAATTCGGCGCAGTAATATCGGGAACGTCCGATCAAGGCCCCGAGAACCATTCCGAGCACAGATTTTATGGTTGTTAAATAGACAATGCTCCTACCGTCGTTCTCGCAGCATCGTTAGACTTCTCGACCCATTCTGACCGGAAGTAAGATAAAATCGGAGACGATTTCGGGACACTAATATCGGGAATTTCCGATCGAGTCCCCGAGAACTATTCCGAGCAGCGATTTTATTCTTGTTAAATAAACAATGACCCTACCGTCGTTCTCGCATCATCGTCAGACTTCTCGACCCATTCTGACGGGAAGTAAGATAAAATCGAAGACGAATTCGGGGGAGTAATATCGGGAATGACCGTTGGAGGCCCCGAGAACCATTCCGAGCACCGATTTTATCTTTGTTGAATAAACAATGCTCCTACCGGCGTTCTCGCACCACCGTCAGACTTCTCGACCAATTCGGACCGGAAGTAAGATAAAATCGGAGACGAATTCGGGGCAGTAATATCGGGAATGTCCGATCGAGGCCCAGAGAACCATTCCGAGCACCGATTTTATCGTTGCTAAATAAACAATTCTCCTACCGCCGTCCTCGCAGCATCCTCAGACTTCTCGACCAATTCTCACCGGAAGTAAGATAAAATCGGAGACGAATTCGGGGCAGTAATATCGGGAACGTCCGATCGAGGACCCGAGAACGATTCCGAGCACCGATTTTATCTTTGGTAAATAAACAATGCCCCTAACGTCGTTCTCGCAGCATCGTCAGACTTCTCGACCCATTCTGTCCGGAAGTAAGATAAAATCGGAGACGAATTCATGACAGTAATTTCGGGAATGTCCGATCGAGGCCCCGAGAACCATTCGGGGCACCGATTTTATCTTTGTTAAATAGACAATGCCCCTACCGTCGTTCTCGCAGCGTCGTCAGACTTCTCGACCCATTCTGACCGTAAGGAAGATAAAATCGGAGACGAATACGGGGCAGTAATATCGGGAATGTCCGATCGAGGCATAGAGAACCATACCGAGCACCGATTTTATGTTTGTTAAATAAACAATGCTCCTACCGTCGTTCTCGCAGCATCGTCAGACTTCTCGACGGATTCTGATCGGAACGTCGTTCTCGCAGCATCGTCAGACTTCTCGACCCACTCTGTATGGAAGTAAGATAAAATCGGAGACGAATTCGTGGCAGTAATATCGGGAATGTCCGATCGAGGCCCCGAGAACCATTCGGCGCACCGATTTTATCTTTGTAAAATGAACAATGCCCCTACCGTCGTTCTCGCAGCGTCGTCAGACTTCCCGACCCATTCGGACCGTAAGGAAGATAAAATCGGAGACGAATTCGCGGCAGTAATATAGGGAATGTGCGATCGAGGCCTAGAGAACCATACCGAGCACCGATGTTATCTTTGTTAAATAAACAATGCTCCTACCGTCGTTCTCGCAGCTTCATCAGACTTCTCGACGGATTCTGACCGGAAGTAAGATAAAATCGGAGACGAATTCAGGGCAGTAATATCGGGAATGTCCGTTCGAGGCCCAGAGAACCAATCCGAGCACCGATATTATCTTTGTTAAATAAACAATGCTCCGACCGTCATCCTCGCAGCATCCTCAGACTTCTCGACCAATTCTGACCGGAAGTAAGATAAAATCGGAGACGATTTCGGGGCAGTAATATCGGGAACGTCCGATCGAGGAACCGAGAACCATTGCGAGCTCCGATTTTATCTTTTTTAAATAAACAATGCCCCTAACGTCGTTCTCGCAGCATCGTCAGACTTCTCGACCCACTCTGTCTGGAAGTAAGATAAAATCGCAGATGAATTCGTGGCAGTAATATCGGGAATGTCTGATCGAGGCCCCGAGAACCATTCGGCGCACCGATTTTATTTTTGTTAAATAAACAGTGCCCCTACCGTCGTTCTCGCAGCGCCGTCAGAATTCACGACCCATTCTGACCGGAAGTAACATAAAATCGGAGACCAATTCGGGGCAGTAATATCGGGAATGTCCGATCGAGGCCCCGACAACCATTCGGGGCACCGATTTAATCTTTGTTAAATGAACAATGCCCCTACCGTCGCACAGTAGGAGAAAAGCCCAAAAACCTGGCCAAAACCTCAAATGACCTTTGACGGGAATGAAAATAGGCTTACAGGGGTTTTCAAGGTCGCTGATTACGAATCTGAAAGCCAAATTATCGTAAACAAAATGGCCGATCCAATATGGCTGACATGAATGTTAAAAAGTTGCCAGATGTCGACAAAAATTGGTATTTACGGGTTTTCAAGTTCGCTGATTACGAATCCGCAAGCCAAATTATCGTAAAAAAAATGGCCGATCCAATATGGCCGACATGAACGTTAAAAAGTTACCAGATGTTGACAAAAATTGGTATATACGGGTTTTCAAGGTCGCTGATTACCAATCTGATATCTATTGTTTATAACTTGCAACAAAGAGCTTACAGCAAATTGTTATAAACAAAATGGCCGAGTATCCTGCTAAATAGATAAATTAATATATTTAAAAAAATCATCATAATAAAATAAACGTGAACAGTGTATTCTACGCAATTATTATTTTTATTTCCAAAATACATACGGAACGTTTCAAAAATAGAAAATTTTATTCTTAATCAAAATCGTAATCGGAGTCGGAGTCGGAGTCAGAATCATTATCCGAGTTTGTATCTATTACAACTCCCGGCACGGCTTCAATCTCGGCGCAAAATTCGTCTGCTGCAGCAGTCACTTTAGGAGCGATCAACATCGCTACAGATTCCGGCGACAAACTCTTCAGCTTCTTCTGTGGTAGTCTTCTGACACTTGAAATGTACGGATCAGAAGTAACTAAGAGCCGATGAAAAACATCTTCCATAGTTTTAACCCTGGAACTTTTTCGCGCAAAATCTTCTCGATATCGTTTGATGTCTTTGTTTCGAGCTTCCTGAGCATCTTCGGATAATTGGCCGATTGGTAATAGAGCATGAGTTATTATCACTGGACCATGAATTAATAGTTTGTGCACCGAAGTAGGCATGGAGTACCAAGGGTATAATGCAACGGTCTTTCTTGCCGTTTCAATAGCATACTGTTCAAATCTTTCACAGTTTATCTCGTGGCCACACGATATAACTTGTAGGATTACGTACAAGCGTTTAATAACTTCTTCGTTGACCCCCGTTATCGCAGCGGAAACCGTCGAATTTTCAAAGAATCGCCGAGCTGTGTTGCCATCATTGCTGCTGCCGTATCCAGGCTTTGGGCGATCGATATTTAGACCCAATTGCTTCTTGAATCCTTCTTGAATGGCCCTCTTGCGTTCCTGGGTAATTTTTTTTTCTTCGGCACTTCGAGCTTGCCATTTTTTAATGCCGAGTTTGTAAGACACGTGTAAGCAATACTCGAAGCACCGTATCCACGCATGCAGCGTCGACAATCCGAACTTCAAATTTGTTTCATTGATTTCCCTTTGCAATACAGTGTCGATGGCATTAAAATCTTTGTTGGTTGCTCCACACAAATAGCACCGTTGAGCAGATTTCGTCAATGATACAGCGTTGCAAACTTTACCATCTATCATGGTGAACAACAACTTGTACATTACGGAGATTTCTTTTCCATCTATTACACTTTCGAATGGACGAAGTGACTTTATTTGTTCTTCAACAATTTGGACTTCATTAAGTGTTGACTCTGTGTCTTCGCGTAGAAACAGTAGTCTAAGCGGTCTACAAACCGTGGAGACGAGGGTCTGGGGTTCTTCCAAACAACTATTTCTTCCTTCGATTGTTGATCATAACACACGAGTTGTAATGGCACGACTGAAGTAAAGAATACATGCGCATCAGATTTGCTGTCATCACTGAACGTCTGCTTATATTCACTTTGCCCAGAACTTCCATCGCAACCCCACTTGCAAATCAAGTCCATTTTACGAACATTATCTGGAGTCAATCTTTGAATGAGTACATTTTGGACGAGTAAAATACGTTCAACTGTATGATCTAATAGTGCCTGTAGTTGGACTTCTGCACTACTCTCTGTAATCCTGCTTGCATCACGTGGTGGATAACAACGCTTTTTTGCTTTCATCACTTTTTCGTAAGACGGATATAGCTTACAGTTATTTTCCTTCCCTAATCTTCTCATTCCCTGGTAAGTACTCTTGGAGAATTTATATTCAATCATAGCGGAAAGTGCAGCCTCTTCGGATAAAGTAATTTCATCCGTTGCTGAGTAAGCTTTACGATACTTGGAAGCTCTTAAAGGACTCGTCATTGTTACGTCCTTAATAACTTTTGCCGCGTCGGATTGTCCTGAAGAGCGAAGGCTCATCTGAGTAGCGTATGCTAACTCGACCGAGTTGAACGATGTACGAATATCTTGGGTCTTCCTTCGTTTAGATCTTTCACTGGACATTGTAAACTCAAGGGACGGGCGGCCGCCCGTATTACCCGGGCTTGTTACTACAGTGTCTGTAGGTGCGGCAAAACATACCTGCTTGCTAAGCCATTCACCGTTATTCTTGAAAAATACACAGGATTTTCTGTGAGCTTGTTGCCACCTCGTTCTCATTTGATTGAAGAGTATCGAAAAAGTCTGTTTCGAGTCCTCAGGCACTACAACTGTACGTCCGGTGTCCTTGGAAATTTTTTCTACCATAAATTCGATCAAGGAAGCGAATTTATCGGATAAATGCTCGCTGATTATCAGAAATACTTCTTTCCTTGTCAGCACCAATTCTTTGTAACCGGATCCTGTAATAAAGACATAAAATTGTAGAAAATTGGTGTTAAAGGAAAAGATAAAATTTTCAATTAATACAAAAACTTGAACAATGTACATTATTTTACCAAATAAATAACCGCAATAATTGAAATAATTTTAAGAAAATTAGACAGAAAATATTGACATGGATTTGGTTAAAAGAAAGCTTTGCTTACTATATAATATATATATATTCAAATATTTTATTCGAATGTTATAACATTTCATTCATATTTAAGAAATTTTTATGTGGTTGATTTTAATATGTATATATATATATATATATGCATACGTATATATCATAATTAAATCACAGAAAATTTATATATATATATATATACACATACATATATATTAAAATAATTTATTTCAAGCGTATAACAGCCGTCTTGTCCGTTATGATGCTACTTCACCCATTCTCAGGTAAAGGCGCAGCGGCTGCTCAATAGTGCCGCGTGCACGCTCGGCTACCGCACGATGCGAAAAAAATCATAACGGACAAGACGCACGTTTTCCGCAGGTAACTCTTGTAAATTTCGAAAGCTTATACATTAAACTAAAGGCCGAGACTAGGAGCTTTGCAAAATGTGACAAAATATATAACTTTTCGGACCGTTGAAAATATAAGTTTTCAAAATTATTCAATTTTATTTATGCCGAAGGCTATACTACATTTCAATCATTTATACATAAACTTTCGATTCAACCGATGTAAAAACATGTTCTACATACCTCCAGAAGTCGTATCCATGTTGCAGAATTGAAATTAAACCCGTCACTTTAAAGTTATGGGTTTTTGAAGTCAGCGTTATTTTCGTCTGTTCAGCGCGTGACACGTACACTCTTCACGAACACTCACTGCCAACTGACGCTGCGGCGCAGGTATACACTTAAAGGGCTTTCCCTTCCACAATAGAATGCAGTTACTAGTCCTCTACCTGAATGACTACTCAACTGACCCTATTTCGAAAATTTATTTTTTGGGGTTTTGGCCAGGTTTTTGGGCTTTTCTCCTACTGTGCGTCGTTCTCGCAGCATTGTCAGACTTCTCGACCCATTCCGACCGTAAGGAAGATAAAATCGGAGACGCATTCGGGGCAGTATTATCGGGAATATTCGCTCGAGGCCCCGAGAACAATTCCGCGCACCGATTTTCTCTTTGTTAAACAAACAATGCTCCTACCGTTGTCGTCGCAGCATCGTCAGACTTCTTGACCCATTCTGACCGGAAGTAAGACAAAATCGGAGACGAATTCGGAGCAATAATATCAGGAATGTCCGTTCGAGGCCCAGAGAACCATTCCGAGCACCGACTTTATCTTTGTTAAATAAACAATGCTCATACCGTCGTTCTCGCAGCATCGTCAGACTTCTCGACCGATTCTGACCGGAAGTAAGATAAAATCTGAGATGATTTCGGGACAGTAATATCGGGAATTTCCGATCGAGTCCCCGAGAACTATTCCGAGCACCGATTTTATTTTCGTTAAATAAACAATGCTCCTACCGTCGTTCTTGCAGCATCGTCAGACTTCTCGACCCATCCCGACCGGAAGTAAGATAAAATCAGAGACGAATTCGGGGCAGTAATATCGGGAACGTCCGGTCAAGGCCCCGAAGACTATTCCGAGCATCGATTTTATCTTTGTTAAATAAACAATGCCCCTACCGTCGTTGTCGCAGCCTCGTCAGACTTCTCGACCCATTCTGACCGGAAGTAAGATAAAATCGAAGACGAATTGGGGGCAGTAATATCGGGAATGTCCGTTGGAGGCCCCGAGAACCATTCCGAGCACCGATTTTATCTTTGTTGAATAAACAATGCTCCTTCCGGCGTTCTCGCACCACCGTCAGACTTCTCGACCAATTCGGACCGGAAGTAAGATAAAATCGGAGACGAATTCATGGCAGTAATTTCGGGAATGTCCGATCGAGGCCCCGAGAACCATTCGGGGCACCGATTTTATCTTTGTTAAATAGACAATGCCCCTACCGTCGTTCTCGCAGCGTCGTCAGACTTCTCGACCCATTCTGACCGTAAGGAAGATAAAATCGGAGACGAATTCGGGGCGGTAATATCGGGAATATTCGCTCGAGGCCCCGAGAACCATTCCTAGAACCGATTTTATCTTTGTTAAATAAACAATGCTCCTACCGGCGTTCTCGCAGCATCGTCAGACTTGTCGACCAATTCTGACCGGAAGTAAGATAACATCGGAGACGATTTCGGGGCAGTAATATCGAGAATGTCCGATCGAGGACCCGAGAACCATTTCGAGCACCGATTTTATATTTGTTAAATAAACAATGCTCCTACCGTCGTTCTCGCACCACCGTCAGACTTCTCGACCAATTCTGACCGGAAGTAAGATAAAATCGGAGACGAATACGGGGCAGTAATATCGGGAATGTCCGATCGAGGCATAGAGAACCATACCGAGCACCGATTTTATCTTTGTTAAATAAACAATGCTCCTACCGTCGTTCTCGCAGCATCGTCAGACTTCTCGACGGATTCTGATCGGAACGTCGTTCTCGCAGCATCGTCAGACTTCTCGACCCACTCTGTATGGAAGTAAGATAAAATCGGAGACGAATTCGTGGCAGTAATATCGGGAATGTCCGATCGAGGCCCCGAGAACCATTCGGCGCACCGATTTTATCTTTGTAAAATGAACAATGCCACTACCGTCGTTCTCGCAGCGTCGTCAGACTTCCCGACCCATTCGGACCGTAAGGAAGATAAAATCGGAGACGAATTCGCGGCAGTAATATAGGGAATGTGCGATCGAGGCCTAGAGAACCATACCGAGCACCGATGTTATCTTTGTTAAATAAACAATGCTCCTACCGTCGTTCTCGCAGCTTCATCAGACTTCTCGACGGATTCTGACCGGAAGTAAGATAAAATCGGAGACGAATTCAGGGCAGTAATATCGGGAATGTCCGTTCGAGGCCCAGAGAACCAATCCGAGCACCGATATTATCTTTGTTAAATAAACAATGCTCCGACCGTCATCCTCGCAGCATCCTCAGTCTTCTCGACCAATTCTGACCGGAAGTAAGATAAAATCGGAGACGATTTCGGGGCAGTAATATCGGGAACGTCCGATCGAGGAACCGAGAACCATTGCGAGCTCCGATTTTATCTTTTTTAAATAAACAATGCCCCTAACGTCGTTCTCGCAGCATCGTCAGACTTCTCGACCCACTCTGTCTGGAAGTAAGATAAAATCGCAGATGAATTCGTGGCAGTAATATCGGGAATGTCTGATCGAGGCCCCGAGAACCATTCGGCGCACCGATTTTATTTTTGTTAAATAAACAGTGCCCCTACCGTCGTTCTCGCAGCGCCGTCAGAATGCACGACCCATTCTGACCGGAAGTATCATAAAATCGGAGACCAATTCGGGGCAGTAATATCGGGAATTTCCGATCGAGGCCCCGACAACCATTCGGGGCACCGATTTAATCTTTGTTAAATGAACAATGCCCCTACCGTCGTTCTCGCAGCATCGTCAGACTTCTCGACCCATTCCGACCGTAAGGAAGATAAAATCGGAGACGCATTCGGGACAGTATTATCGGGAATATTCGCTCGAGGCCCCGAGAACAATTCCGCGCACCGATTTTCTCTTTGTTAAACAAACAATGCTCCTACCGTTGTCGTCGCAGCATCGTCAGACTTCTTGACCCATTCTGACCGGAAGTAAGACAAAATCGGAGACGAATTCGGAGCAATAATATCAGGAATGTCCGTTCGAGGCCCAGAGAACCATTCCGAGCACCGACTTTATCTTTGTTAAATAAACAATGCTCATACCGTCGTTCTCGCAGCATCGTCAGACTTCTCGACCGATTCTGACCGGAAGTAAGATAAAATCTGAGATGATTTCAGGACAGTAATATCGGGAATTTCCGATCGAGTCCCCGAGAACTATTCCGAGCACCGATTTTATTTTCGTTAAATAAACAATGCTCCTACCGTCGTTCTTGCAGCATCGTCAGACTTCTCGACCCATCCCGACCGGAAGTAAGATAAAATCAGAGACGAATTCGGGGCAGTAATATCGGGAACGTCCGGTCAAGGCCCCGAAGACTATTCCGAGCATCGATTTTATCTTTGTTAAATAAACAATGCCCCTACCGTCGTTGTCGCAGCCTCGTCAGACTTCTCGACCCTTTCTGACCGGAAGTAAGATAAAATCGAAGACGAATTGGGGGCAGTAATATCGGGAATGTCCGTTGGAGGCCCCGAGAACCATTCCGAGCACCGATTTTATCTTTGTTGAATAAACAATGCTCCTACCGGCGTTCTCGCACCACCGTCAGACTTCTCGACCAATTCGGACCGGAAGTAAGATAAAATCGGAGACGAATTCATGGCAGTAATTTCGGGAATGTCCGATCGAGGCCCCGAGAACCATTCGGGGCACCGATTTTATCTTTGTTAAATAGGCAATGCCCCTACCGTCGTTCTCGCAGCGTCGTCAGACTTCTCGACCCATTCTGACCGGAAGTAAGATAAAATCGAAGACGAATTGGGGGCAGTAATATCGGGAATGTCCGTTGGAGGCCCCGAGAACCATTCCGAGCACCGATTTTATCTTTGTTGAATAAACAATGCTCCTTCCGGCGTTCTCGCACCACCGTCAGACTTCTCGACCAATTCGGACCGGAAGTAAGATAAAATCGGAGACGAATTCATGGCAGTAATTTCGGGAATGTCCGATCGAGGCCCCGAGAACCATTCGGGGCACCGATTTTATCTTTGTTAAATAGACAATGCCCCTACCGTCGTTCTCGCAGCGTCGTCAGACTTCTCGACCCATTCTGACCGTAAGGAAGATAAAATCGGAGACGAATTCGGGGCGGTAATATCGGGAATATTCGCTCGAGGCCCCGAGAACCATTCCTAGAACCGATTTTATCTTTGTTAAATAAACAATGCTCCTACCGGCGTTCTCGCAGCATCGTCAGACTTGTCGACCAATTCTGACCGGAAGTAAGATAACATCGGAGACGATTTCGGGGCAGTAATATCGGGAATGTCCGATCGAGGACCCGAGAACCATTTCGAGCACCGATTTTATATTTGTTAAATAAACAATGCTCCTACCGTCGTTCTCGCACCACCGTCAGACTTCTCGACCAATTCTGACCGGAAGTAAGATAAAATCGGAGACGAATACGGGGCAGTAATATCGGGAATGTCCGATCGAGGCATAGAGAACCATACCGAGCACCGATTTTATCTTTGTTACATAAACAATGCTCCTACCGTCATTCTCGCAGCATCGTCAGACTTCTCGACGGATTCTGATCGGAACGTCGTTCTCGCAGCATCGTCAGACTTCTCGACCCACTCTGTATGGAAGTAAGATAAAATCGGAGACGAATTCGTGGCAGTAATATCGGGAATGTCCGATCGAGGCCCCGAGAACCATTCGGCGCACCGATTTTATCTTTGTAAAATGAACAATGCCACTACCGTCGTTCTCGCAGCGTCGTCAGACTTCCCGACCCATTCGGACCGTAAGGAAGATAAAATCGGAGACGAATTCGCGGCAGTAATATAGGGAATGTGCGATCGAGGCTTAGAGAACCATACCGAGCACCGATGTTATCTTTGTTAAATAAACAATGCTCCTACCGTCGTTCTCGCAGCTTCATCAGACTTCTCGACGGATTCTGACCGGAAGTAAGATAAAATCGGAGACGAATTCAGGGCAGTAATATCGGGAATGTCCGTTCGAGGCCCAGAGAACCAATCCGAGCACCGATATTATCTTTGTTAAATAAACAATGCTCCGACCGTCATCCTCGCAGCATCCTCAGACTTCTCGACCAATTCTGACCGGAAGTAAGATAAAATCGGAGACGATTTCGGGGCAGTAATATCGGGAACGTCCGATCGAGGAACCGAGAACCATTGCGAGCTCCGATTTTATCTTTTTTAAATAAACAATGCCCCTAACGTCGTTCTCGCAGCATCGTCAGACTTCTCGACCCACTCTGTCTGGAAGTAAGATAAAATCGCAGATGAATTCGTGGCAGTAATATCGGGAATGTCTGATCGAGGCCCCGAGAACCATTCGGCGCACCGATTTTATTTTTGTTAAATAAACAGTGCCCCTACCGTCGTTCTCGCAGCGCCGTCAGAATGCACGACCCATTCTGACCGGAAGTAACATAAAATCGGAGACCAATTCGGGGCAGTAATATCGGGAATGTCCGATCGAGGCCCCGACAACCATTCGGGGCACCGATTTAATCTTTGTTAAATGAACAATGCCCCTACCGTCGTTCTCGCAGCATCGTCAGACTTCTCGACCCATTCCGACCGTAAGGAAGATAAAATCGGAGACGCATTCGGGACAGTATTATCGGGAATATTCGCTCGAGGCCCCGAGAACAATTCCGCGCACCGATTTTCTCTTTGTTAAACGAACAATGCTCCTACCGTTGTCGTCGCAGCATCGTCAGACTTCTTGACCCATTCTGACCGGAAGTAAGACAAAATCGGAGACGAATTCGGAGCAATAATATCAGGAATGTCCGTTCGAGGCCCAGAGAACCATTCCGAGCACCGACTTTATCTTTGTTAAATAAACAATGCTCATACCGTCGTTCTCGCAGCATCGTCAGACTTCTCGACCGATTCTGACCGGAAGTAAGATAAAATCTGAGATGATTTCGGGACAGTAATATCGGGAATTTCCGATCGAGTCCCCGAGAACTATTCCGAGCACCGATTTTATTTTCGTTAAATAAACAATGCTCCTACCGTCGTTCTTGCAGCATCGTCAGACTTCTCGACCCATCCCGACCGGAAGTAAGATAAAATCAGAGACGAATTCGGGGCAGTAATATCGGGAACGTCCGGTCAAGGCCCCGAAGACTATTCCGAGCATCGATTTTATCTTTGTTAAATAAACAATGCCCCTACCGTCGTTGTCGCAGCCTCGTCAGACTTCTCGACCCTTTCTGACCGGAAGTAAGATAAAATCGAAGACGAATTGGGGGCAGTAATATCGGGAATGTCCGTTGGAGGCCCCGAGAACCATTCCGAGCACCGATTTTATCTTTGTTGAATAAACAATGCTCCTACCGGCGTTCTCGCACCACCGTCAGACTTCTCGACCAATTCGGACCGGAAGTAAGATAAAATCGGAGACGAATTCATGGCAGTAATTTCGGGAATGTCCGATCGAGGCCCCGAGAACCATTCGGGGCACCGATTTTATCTTTGTTAAATAGGCAATGCCCCTACCGTCGTTCTCGCAGCGTCGTCAGACTTCTCGACCCATTCTGACCGTAAGGAAGATAAAATCGGAGACGAATTCGGGGCGGTAATATCGGGAATATTCGCTCGAGGCCCCGAGAACCATTCCTAGAACCGATTTTATCTTTGTTAAATAAACAATGCTCCTACCGGCGTTCTCGCAGCATCGTCAGACTTGTCGACCAATTCTGACCGGAAGTAAGATAACATCGGAGACGATTTCGGGGCAGTAATATCGGGAATGTCCGATCGAGGACCCGAGAACCATTTCGAGCACCGATTTTATATTTGTTAAATAAACAATGCTCCTACCGTCGTTCTCGCACCACCGTCAGACTTCTCGACCAATTCTGACCGGAAGTAAGATAAAATCGGAGACGAATACGGGGCAGTAATATCGGGAATGTCCGATCGAGGGATAGAGAACCATACCGAGCACCGATTTTATCTTTGTTAAATAAACAATGCTCCTACCGTCGTTCTCGCAGCATCGTCAGATTTCTCGACGGATTCTGATCGGAACGTCGTTCTCGCAGCATCGTCAGAATTCTCGACCCACTCTGTATGGAAGTAAGATAAAATCGGAGACGAATTCGTGGCAGTAATATCGGGAATGTCCGATCGAGGCCCCGAGAACCATTCGGCGCACCGATTTTATCTTTGTAAAATAAACAATGCCCCTACCGTCGTTCTCGCAGCGTCGTCAGACTTCCCGACCCATTCGGACCGTAAGGAAGATAAAATCGGAGACGAATTCGCGGCAGTAATATAGGGAATGTGCGATCGAGGCCTAGAGAACCATACCGAGCACCGATGTTATCTTTGTTAAATAAACAATGCTCCTACCGTCGTTCTCGCAGCTTCATCAGACTTCTCGACCGATTCTGACCGGAAGTAAGGGAAATTCGGAGACGAATTCAGGGCAGTAATATCGGGAATGTCCGTTCGAGGCCCAGAGAACCAATCCGAGCACCGATATTATCTTTGTTAAATAAACAATGCTCCGACCGTCATCCTCGCAGCATCCTCAGACTTCTCGACCAATTCTGACCGGAAGTAAGATAAAATCGGAGACGATTTCGGGGCAGTAATATCGGGAACGTCCGATCGAGGCACCGAGAACCATTGCGAGCTCCGATTTTATCTTTTTTAAATAAACAATGCCCCTAACGTCGTTCTCGCAGCATCGTCAGACTTCTCGACCCACTCTGTCTGGAAGTAAGATAAAATCGCAGATGAATTCGTGGCAGTAATATCGGGAATGTCCGATCGAGGCCCCGAGAACCATTCGGCGCACCGATTTTATCTTTGTTAAATAAACAGTGCCCCTACCGTCGTTCTCGGAGCATCGTCAGACTTCTCGACCCATTCCGACCGTAAGGAAGATAAAATCGGAGACGCATTCGGGGCAGTATTATCGGGAATATTCGCTCGAGGCCCCGAGAACAATTCCTCGCACCGATTTTATCTTTGTTAAACAAACAATGCTCCTACCGTTGTCGTCGCAGCATCGTCAGACTTCTTGACCCATTCTGACCGGAAGTAAGATAAAATCGGAGCCGAATTCGGAGCAATAATATCAGGAATGTCCGTTCGAGCCCCAGAGAACCATTCCGAGCACCGACTTTATCTTTGTTAAATAAACAATGCTCATACCGTCGTTCTCGCAGCATCGTCAGACTTCTCGACCTATTCTGACCGGAAGTAAGATAAAATCTGAGATGATTTCGGGACAGTAATATCGGGAATTTCCGATCGAGTCCCCGAGAACTATTCCGAGCACCGATTTTATTTTCGTTAAATAAACAATGCTCCTACCGTCGTTCTTGCAGCATCGTCAGACTTCTCGACCCATCCCGACCGGAAGTAAGATAAAATCAGAGACGAATTCGGGGCAGTAATATCGGGAACGTCCGGTCAAGGCCCCGAGGACTATTCCGAGCATCGATTTTATCTTTGTTAAATAAACAATGCCCCTACCGTCATTGTCGCAGCCTCGTCAGACTTCTCGACCCATTCTGACCGGAAGTAAGATAAAATCGAAGACGAATTGGGGGCAGTAATATCGGGAATGTCCGTTGGAGGCCCCGAGAACCATTCCGAGCACCGATTTTATCTTTGTTGAATAAACAATGCTCCTACTGGCGTTCTCGCACCACCGTCAGACTTCTCGACCAATTCGGACCGGAAGTAAGATAAAATCGGAGACGGATTCGGGGCAGTAATATCGGGAATGTCCGTTCGAGGCCCAGAGAACCATTCCGAGCACCGATTTTATCGTTGCTAAATAAACAATGCTCCTACCGTCGTCCTCGCAGCATCCTCAGACTTCTCGACCCATTCTGTCCGGAAGTAAGATAAAATCGAAGACGAATTCATGGCAGTAATATCCGAAATGTCCGATCGAGGCCCCGAGAAGCATTCGGCGCACCGATTTTATCTTTGTTAAATAAACAATGCTCCTACCGTTGATGTCGCAGCATCGTCAGACTTCTCGACCCATTCGGACCGTAAGGAAGATAAAATCGGAGACGAATTCGGGGCAGTAATATCCGGAACGTCCGATCGAGGACCCGAGAACCATTCCGAGCGGCGATTTTATCTTTGGTAAATAACCAATGCCCCTAACGTCGTTCTCGCAGCATCGTCAGACTTCTCGATCCATCCTGACCGGAAGTAAGATAAAATCGAAGACGAATTCGGCGCAGTAATATCGGGAACGTCCGATCAATGCCCTGAGAACCATTCCGAGCACCGATTTTATCTTTGGTAAATAAACAATGATCCTACCGTCGTTCTCGCTGCATCGTCAGACTTCTCGACCCATTCTGACCAGAAGTAAGTTAAAATCGGAGACGATTTCGGGACACTAATATCATGAATTTCCAATCGAGTCCCCGAGAACTATTCCGAGCAGCGATTTTATCTTTGTTAAATAAACAATGCCCCTACCGTCGTTCTCGCAGCATCGTCAGACTTCTCGACCCATTCTGACCAGAAGTAAGATAAAATCGAAGACGAATTCGGGGCAGTAATATCGGGAATGTCCGTTGGAGGCCCCGAGAACCATTCCGAGCACCGATTTTATCTTTGTTAAATAAGCAATGCTCCTACCGTCGTTCTCGCACCACCGTCAGATTTCTCGACCAATTCTGACCGGAAGTAAGATAACATCGGAGACGAATACGGGGCAGTAATATCGGGAATGTCCGATCGAGGCATAGAGAACCATACCGAGCACCGATTTTATCTTTGTTAAATAAACAATGCTCCTACCGTCGTGCTCGCAGCATCGTCAGACTTCTCGACGGATTCTGATCGGAACGTCGTTCTCGCAGCATCGTCAGACTTCTCGACCCACTCTGTATGGAAGTAAGATAAAATCGGAGACGAAGTCGTGGCAGTAATATCGGGAATGTCCGATCGAGGCCCCGACAACCATTCGGGGCACCGATTTAATCTTTGTTAAATGAACAATGCCCCTACCGTCGTTCTCGCAGCATCGTCAGACTTCTCGACCCATTCCGACCGTAAGGAAGATAAAATCGGAGACGCATTCGGGGCAGTAATATCGGGAATGTCCGATCGAGGCCTAGAGAACCATACCGAGCACCGATTTTATCTTTGTTAAATAAACAATGCTCCTACCGTTGTTCTCGCAGCATCATCAGACTTCTCGACCGATTCTGACCGGAAGTAAGATCAAATCGGAGACGAATTCGGGGCAGTAAAATCGGGAATGTCCGTTCGAGGCCCAGAGAACCATTCTGAGCACCGATTTTATCTTTGTTAAATAAACAATGCTCCTACCGTCGTCCTCGCAGCATCCTCAGAGTTCTCGACCAATTCTGACCGGAAGTAAGATAAAATCGGAGACGATTTCGGGGCAGTTATATCGGGAACGTCCGATCGAGGAACCGAGAACCATTGCGAGCTCCGATTTTATCTTTGTTAAATAACCAATGCCCCTAACGTCGTTCTCGCAGCATCGTCAGACTTCTCGACCGACTCTGTCTGGAAGTAAGATAAAATCGGAGATGAATTCGTGGCAGTAATATCGGGAATGTCCGATCGAGGCCCCGAGAACCATTCCGCGCACCGATTGTATCTTTGTTGAATAAACAGTGCCCCTACCGTCGTTCTCGCAGCGCCGTCAGAATTCACGACCCATTCTGACCGGAAGTAAGATAAAATCGGAGACCAATTCGGGGCAGTAATATCGGGAATGTCCGATCGAGGCCCCGACAACCATTCGGGGCACCGATTTAATCTTTGTTAAATGAACAATGCCCCTACCGTCGTTCTCGCAGCATCGTCAGACTTCTCGACCCATTCCGACCGTAAGGAAGATAAAATCGGAGACGCATTCGGGGCAGTAATATCGGGAATATTCGCTCGAGGCCCCGAGAACAATTCCGCGCACCGATGTTATCTTTGTTAAATAAACAATGCTCCTACCGTTGTCGTCGCAGCATCGTCAGACTTCTTGACCCATTCTGACCGGAAGTAAGATAAAATCGGAGACGAATTCGGAGCAGTAATATCAGGAATGTCCGTTCGAGGCCCAGAGAACCATTCCGAGCACCGATTTTATCTGTGTTAAATAAACAATGCTCATACCGTCGTTCTCGCAGCATCGTCAGACTTCTCGACCTATTCTGACCGGAAGTAAGATAAAATCTGAGATGATTTCGGGACAGTAATATTGGGAATTTCCGATCGAGTCCCCGAGAACTATTCCGAGCACCGATTTTATTTTCGTTAAATAAACAAGCCCCTACCGTCGTTGTCGCAGCATCGTCAGACTTCTCGACCCATTCTGACCGGAAGTAAGATAAAATCGAAGACGAATTCGGGGCAGTAATATCGGGAATGTCCGTTGGAAGCCCCGAGAACCATTCCGAGCACCGATTTTATCTTTGTTGAATAAACAATGCTCCTACTGTCGTTCTCGCACCACCGTCAGACCTTCTCGACCAATTCGGACCGGAAGTAAGAAAAAATCGGAGACGAATTCGGGGCAGTAATATCGGGAATGTCCGATCGAGGCCTAGAGAACCATACCGAGCACCGATTTTATCTTTGTTAAATAAACAATGCTCCTACCGTTGTTCTCGCAGCATCGTCAGACTTCTCGACCGATTCTGACCGGAACTAAGATCAAATCGGAGACGAATTCGGGGCAGTAAAATCGGGAATGTCCGTTCGAGGCCCAGAGATCCATTCTGAGCACCGATTTTATCTTTGTTAAATAAACAATGCTCCTACCGTCGTCCTTGCAGCATCCTCAGAGTTCCCGACCTATTCTGACCGGAAGTAAGATAAAATCGGAGATGATTTCGGGACAGTAATATGGGGACTTTACTTTATTTTCGTTAAATAAACAATACTCCTACCGTCGTTCTCGCAGCATCGTCAGACTTCTCGACGCACTCTGACCGGAAGTACGATAAAATCGGAGACGATTTCGGGACAATAATATCGGGAATTTCCGATCGAGTCCCCGAAAACTATTCCGAGCATCGATTTTATGGTTGTTAAATAAACAATGCTCCTTCCGTCGTTCTCGCGGCATCGTCAGAGTTCTCAACCCATTCTGACCGTAAGAAAGAGAAAATCGGAGACGATTTAGGGGCAGTAATATCGGGAATGTCCGTTGGAGGCCCCGAGAACGATTCCGAGCACCGATTTTATCTTTGTTAAATAAACAATGCTCCTACCGTCGTTCTCGCACCACCGTCAGACTTCTCGACCAATTCTGACCGGAAGAAAGATAAAATCGGAGACGAATTCGGGCCAGTAATATCGGGAATGTCCGATCGAGGCCTAGAGAACCATACCGAGCACCGATTTTATCTTTGTTAAATCAACAATGCTCCTACCGTCGTTCTCGCAGCATCGTCAGACTTCTCGACCGATTCTGACAGGAAGTAAGATCAAATCGGACACGAATTCGGGGCAGTAAAATCGGGAATGTCCGTTCGAGTCGCCGAGAACTATTCCGTGCACCGATTTTATTTTCGTTAATTAAACACTACTCCTACCGTCGTTCTCGCAGCTTCGTCAGACTTCTCGACCCATTCTGACCGGAAGTAAGATGAAATCGGAGACGATTTCGGGACAGTAATATCGGGAATTTCCGATCGAGTCCCCGAGAACTATTCCGAGCAGCGACTTTATCTTTGTTAAATAAACAATGCCCCTACCGTCGTTCTCGCAGCACCGTCAGACTTCTCGACCAGCTCGGACCGGAAGTAAGATAAAATCGGAGACGAATTCGAGGCAGCAATATCGGGAATGTCCGATCGAGGCCTAAAGAACCATTCCGAGCACCGATTTTATCTTTGTTAAATAAACAATGCTCCTACAGTTCTCGCAGCATCGTCAGACTTCTCGACCGATTCTGACCGTAAGTAAGATAAAATCGGAGACGAATTCGGGGCAGTAATATCGGGAATGTCCGTTCAAGGCCCAGAGAACCATGCCGAGCACCGATTTTATCGTTGTTAAATAAACAATGCTCCTACCGTCGTCGTCGCAGTATCCTGAGACTTCTCTACCAATTCTGACCGGAAGTAAGATCAAGTCGGAGACGAAGTCGGGGCAGTAATATCGGGAACGTCCGACCGAGGCCCCGAGAACCAATCCGAGCACCGATTTTATCTTTGTTGAATCAACAATGCCCCCAACGTCGTTCTCGCAGCATCGTCAGACTTCTCGACCAATTCTGACCGGAAGTAACATAAAATCGGAGACGATTTCGTGGCAGTAATATCAAGAATGTCCGATCGAGGCCCCGAGAACCATTCCGAGCACCAAGTTTATCTTTGTTAAATAAACAAAGCTCCTACCGTCGTTCTCGCAGCCTCCTCAGACTTCTTGACCAATTCTGACCGGACGTAAGATAAAATCGGAGACAAATTCGGAGCAGGAATATCGGGAACGTCCGATCGAGGCCCGGAGAACCATTCCGAGCACCGATTTTATTTTTGTTAAATAAAGAATGCCCCTAACGTCGTTCTCGCACCACCGTCAGACTTCTCGACCAATTCGGACCGGAAGTAAGATATAATCGGAGACGAATTCGGGGCAGTAATATCGGGAATGTTCGTCGGAGGCCCAGAAAACCATTCCGAGCACCGATTTTATCGTTGTTAAATAAACAATGCTCCTACCGTCGTCGTCGCAGCATCCTGAGACTTCTCGACCAATTCTGACCGGAAGTAAGATCAAGTCGGAGACGAATTCGGGGCAGTAATATCGGGAACGTCCGACCGAGGCCCCGAGAACCATTCCGAGCACCGATTTTATTTTTGTTAAATAAACAATGCCCCTAACGTCGTTCTCGCAGCATCGTCAGACTTCTCGACCAATTCTGACCGGAAGTAAGATAAAATCGGAGATGAATTCGGGGCAGTTATATTGGGAACGTCCGATCGAGGCCCGGAGAACCATTCCGAGCACCGATTTTATTTTTGTTAAATAAAGAATGCCCCTAACGTCGTTCTCGCACCACCGTCAGACTTCTCGACCAATTCGGCCCGGAAGTAAGATATAATCGGAGACGAATTCGGGGCAGTAATATCGGGAATGTTCGTTGGAGGCCCAGAGAACCATTCCGAGCACCGATTTTATCGTTGTTAAATAACCAATGCTCCTACCGTCGTCGTCGCAGCATCCTGAGACTTCTCGACCAATTCTGACCGGAAGTAAGATCAAGTCGGAGACGAATTCGGGGCAGTAATATCGGGAACGTCCGACCGAGGCCCCGAGAACCATTCCGAGCACCGATTTTATCTTTGTTAAATAAACAATGCCCCTAACGTCGTTCTCGCAGCATCGTCAGACTTCTCGACCAATTCTGACCGGAAGTAACATAAAATCGGAGACGATTTCGGGGCAGTAATATCAAGAATGTCCGATCGAGGCCCCGAGTACCATTCCGAGCACCAAGTTTATCTTTGTTAAATAAACAATGCTCCTACCGTCGTTCTCGCAGCATCCTCAGACTTCTTGACCAATTCTGACCGGAAGTAAGATAAAATCGGAGACGAATTCGGAGCAGGAATATCGGGAACGTCCGATCGAGGCCCGGAGAACCATTCCGAGCACCGATTTTATTTTTGTTAAATAAAGAATGCCCCTAACGTCGTTCTCGCACCACCGTCAGACTTCTCGACCAATTCGGACCGGAAGTAAGATATAATCGGAGACGAATCGGAGACGAATGTTCGTTGGAGGCCCAGAGAACCATTCCGAGCACCGATTTTATCGTTGTTAAATAAACAATCCTCCTACCGTCGTCGTCGCAGCATCCTGAGACTTCTCGACCAATTCTGACCGGAAGTAAGATCAAGTCGGAGACGAATTCGGGGCAGTAATATCGGGAACGTCCGACCGAGGCCCCGAGAACCATTTCGAGCACCGATTTTATCTTTGTTAAATAAACAATGCCCCTAACGTCGTTCTCGCAGCATCGTCAGACTTCTCGACCAATTCTGACCGGAAGTAACATAAAATCGGAGACGATTTCGCGGCAGTAATATCAAGAATGTCCGATCGAGGCCCCGAGAACCATTCCGAGCACCAAGTTTATCTTTGTTAAATAAACAATGCTCCTACCGTCGTTCTCGCAGCATCCTCAGACTTCTTGACCAATTCTGACCGGAAGTAAGATAAAATCGGAGATGAATTCGGGGCAGTAATATCGGGAACGTCCGATCGAGGCCCGGATAACCATTCCGAGCACCGATTTTATTTTTGTTAAATGAAGAATGCCCCTAACGTCGTTCTCGCACCACCGTCAGACTTCTCGACCAATTCGGACCGGAAGTAAGATATAATCGGAGACGAATTCGGGGCAGTAATATCGGGAATGTCCGTTGGAGACCCCGAGAACCATTCCGAGCACCGATTTTATCTTTGTTGAATAAACAATGCTCCTACTGTCGTTCTCGCACCACCGTCAGACCTTCTCGACCAATTCGGACCGGAAGTAAGAAAAAATCGGAGACGAATTCAGGGCAGTAATATCGGGAATGTCCGATCGAGGCCTTGAGAACCATACCGAGCACCGATTTTATCTTTGTTAAATAAACAATGCTCCTACCGTCGTTCTCGCAGCATCGTCAGACTTCTCGACCGATTCTGACCGGAAGTAAGATCAAATCGGAGACGAATTCGGGGCAGTAAAATCGGGAATGTCCGTTCGAGGCCCAGAGAACCATTCTGAGCACCGATTTTATCTTTGTTAAATAAACAATGCTCCTACCGTCGTCCTCGCAGCATCCTCAGAGTTCTCGACCTATTCTGACCGGAAGTAAGATAAATTCGGGGATGATTTCGGGACAGTAATATGGGGACGTTACGATCGAGTCCCCGAGAACTATTCCGAGCACCGATTTTATTTTCGTTAAATAAACAATACTCCTACCGTCGTTCTCGCAGCATCATCAGACTTCTCGACCCACTCTGACCGGAAGTACGATAAAATCGGAACCGATTTTGGGACAATAATATCGGGAATTTCCGATCGAGTCCCCGAGAACTATTTCGAGCATCGATTTTATGTTTGTCAAATAAACAATGCTCCTTCCGTCGTTCTCGCGGCATCGTCAGAGTTCTCAACCCATTCTGACCGTAAGAAAGATGAAATCGGAGACGATTTCGGGGCAGTAATATCGGGAATGTCCGTTGGAGGCCCCGAGAAACATTCCGAGCACCGATTTTATCTTTGTTGAATAAACAGTGCTCCTACTGTCGTTCTCGCACCACCGTCAGACCTTCTCGACCAATTCTGACCGGAAGTAAGATAAAATCGGAGACGAATTCGGGGCAGTAATATCGGGAATGTCCGATCGAGGCCTAGAGAACCATACCGAGCACCGATTTTATCTTTGTTACATAAACAATGCTCCTACCGTCGTTCTCGCAGCATCGTCAGACTTCTCAACCGATTCTGACCAGAAGTAAGATCAAATCGGACACGAATTCGGGGCAGTAAAATCGGGAATGTCCGTTCGAGGCCCAGAGAACCATTCTGAGCACCGATTTTACCTTTGTTAAATAAACAATGCTCCTACCGTCGTCCTCGCAGCATCCTCAGACTTCTCGACCTATTCTGACCGGACGTAAGATAAAATCGGAGATGATTTCGGGACAGTAATATCGGGAATTTTCGATCGAGTCCCCGAGAACTATTCCGAGCAGCGACTTTATCTTTGTTAAATAAACAATGCCCCTACCGTCGTTCTCGCAGCACCGTCAGACTTCTCGACCAGCTCGGACCGGAAGTAAGATAAAATCGGAGACGAATTCGGGGCAGCAATATCGGGAATATCCGATCGAGGCCTACAGAACCATTCCGAGCACCAATTTTATCTTTGTTAAATAAACAATGCCCCTACAGTTCTCGCAGCATCGTCCTACTTTGCGACCGATTCTGGCTGGAAGTAAGATAAAATCGGAGACGAATTCGGGGCAGTACTATCGGGAATGTCCGTTCGAGGCCCAGAGAACCATTCCCAGCACCGATTTTATCGTTGTTAAATAAACAATGCTCCTACCGTCGTCGTCGCAGCATCCTGAGACTTCTCGACCAATTCTGACCGGAAGTACGATCAAGTCGAAGACGAATTCGAGGCAGTAATATCGGGAACTTCCGACCGAGGCCCCGAGAACCATTCCGAGCACCGATTTTATCTTTGTTAAATAAACAATGCCCCTATCGTCGTTCTCGCAGCATCGTCAGACTTTTCGACCAATTCTGACCGGAAGTAACATAAAATCGGAGACGATTTCGAGGCAGTGTTATCAAGAATGTCCGATCGAGGCCCCGAGAACCATTCCGAGCACCGATTTTATCGTTGTTAAATAACCAATGCCCCTAACGTCGTTCTCGCAGCATCTTCAGACTTCTCGACCAATTCTGACCGGAAGTAAGATCAAGTCGGAGACGAATTCGGGGCAGTAATATCGGGAACGTCCGACCGAGGCCCCGAGAACCATTCCGAGCACCGATTTTATCTTTGTTAAATAAACAATGCCCCTAACGTCGTTCTCGCAGCATCGTCAGACTTCTCGACCCATTCTGACCGGAAGTAACATAAAATCGGAGACGATTTCGGGGCAGTAATATCAAGAATGTCCGATCGAGGCCCCGAGAACCATTCCGAGCACCAAGTTTATCTTTGTTAAATAAACAATGCTCCTACCGTCGTTCTCGCAGCATCCTCAGACTTCTTGACCAATTCTGACCGGAAGTAAGATAAAATCGGAGACGAATTCGGGGCAGTCATATCGGGAACGTCCGACCGAGGACCGGAGAACCATTCCGAGCACCGATCTTATTTTTGTTAAATAAAGAATGCCCCTAACGTCGTTCTCGCACCACCGTCAGACTTCTCGACCAATTCGGACCGGAAGTAAGATATAATCGGAGACGAATTCGGAGCAGTAATATCGGGAATGTTCGTTCGAGGCCCAGAGAACCGTTCCGAGCACCAATTGTATCTTTGTTAAATAAACAATGCTCCTACCGTCGTTCTCGCAGCATCCTTAGACTTCCCCATGTAGGGCAATCGGTAGCGGCCAACGATTGGCCGATGCTCGACGCCGAGCTTGCCAAAATTGGCACTCGAGCTTGGCCCAATCATCGACCGAGCCTCGGATGATAATAGCGGCCCGATATTCGCAATCAATATTGGCCCTAGAATGGATTATGAGAATCGGCCGAGCATCGCTTAGGAGTTCATTCGAAAATCGGCCACCACTCGGGCTTGGCCCAACTATTGACCGAGTCTTGGCAGATAATTGTGACCCGTATAGATCACCAAAATTGGTCCTGCACGGCCAAAAAAAAAATTAATTATTTTTGTATTGTAATTCGTCATTACCTGGTCTTTCGAAACGATTAGTTCGAAGAAAATATTTCACCTACATGGGACTCGAACCTTGAACCTACCTACTCATAGCCAAGCACGTTGCCCCTATGCTATCGAGTACTTGTAACATTAGAATCGCACATATGGCATAAGAGATCAAATGGATTCTCATCATTATTTGTATCACATAAACTATATCAGTTACTTAATATCATTGTGATAATTGGAGAGTGTTATCGAATGACACGTTATAGAATTTTCAATCCTAACCTATATATATATATATATATATATATATATATATATATATATATATATATATATATATATATATATATATATATATATATATATATATATATATGTATATATGTATATATGTATAATTCCTCTTTGTCCACCCTCTCTGCCCCTACAACTCTTTAACATGTGTGTTGCAATAAAGACAGATCATCAGTTCATTAGTTCAAGTTTAATTTGAATAAATATATATATTTAAAATGAATAATTATAATAATGGAATGCAATAGGAAAAATTTGATTTCACGAAAAATCTAGTTAAATCAAATAAAAAATAAATAAATAGACGCGATTAGTTATTGTTAATAGAATTGTCCTATCAGTGTAGGATGGTTCATAAAAATCGGCAGAGTATCGAGTATGAGCTCGTTTGAGAATCGGCCAACAATGAGTGCATTGATTTGGTAGTATATTTGTTAAGAATAATGTCCAATGGACTCGTAAAAAGTATTTATCTCGCCTCTCAATGACTTCGACGCGAAACAATGAATCGTCAATATACGAATTGCGGTTCGATCATGCGTTACTTGGCCGAACATTGGCCTCGTATCGGCAAAAACATGATTGGCGAGTCTATACTTCGCCAAACATCGACCTCGTACCGATAAGCCAATGATTAGAGAGCCTGTATTTGGCCGAACATTGGCCTCGTATCGGCAAACCAATGGTTGGCGAGTCTATACTTCGTCAAACATCGGCCTCATTTCGATAAACCAATAATCAACGAGTCTTGGAGATACTTGGCCGAAGATTGGCCTCGTATTGGCAAACCAATGATTGGCCAGTCTATACTTCGCCAAACATCGGCCTCGTATCGACAAGTCAATGATTAGCGAGTCTGTGTTTGGCCGAACATTGGCCGCGTATCGGCAAACCAATGATTGGCGAGTCTATACTTCGTCAAACGTCGGCCTCGTATCGAGAAGCCAATGATTAGCGAGTCTATATTTTGCCGAACATTAGCCTCGTATCGGCAAACCAATGTTGGCTACTCAATACTCAGCCGAGCATTGGCGTACAATTGGGTAATCGATCATCGCCCCGCCAACATTGGTCCAAGTATTGGCCGTTACAGTTCGATTGGCCAAACCTACATGGGTCTCGACCCATTCTGTCCGGAAGTAAGATAAAATCGGAGACGAATTCGTGGCAGTAATATCGGGAATGTCCGATCGAGGCCCAGAGAACCATTCGGCGCACCGATTTTATCTTTGTTAAATAAACAATGCCCCTACCGTCGTTCTCGCAGCATCGTCAGACTTCTCGTCCTATTCTGTCTGGAAGTAAGATAAAATCGGACATGATTTCGGGACAGTAATATCGGGAATTTCCGATCGAGGCCCGAGAACTATTCCGAGCACCGATTTTATTTTCGGTAAATAAACAATGCTCCTGCCGTCGTTCTTGCAGCATCGTCAGACTTCTCGACCCATCCTGACCGGAAGGAAGATAAAATTGGAGACGAATTCGGGGCAGTAATATCGGGAACGTCCGATCAAGGCCCCGAGAACCATTCCGAGCACCGACTTTATCTTTGTTAAATAAACAATGCTCCTACCGTCGTTCTCGCAGCATCGTCAGACTTCTCGACCCATTCTGACCGGAAGTAAGATGAAATCGGAGACGATTTCGGGACAGTAACATCGGGAATTTCCGATCGAGTCGCCGAGAACTATTCCGAGCAGCGATTTTATCTTTGTTAAATAAACAATGCCCCTACCGTCGTTCTCGCAGCGTCGTCAGACTTAGTGACCCATTCTGACCGGAAGTAAGATAAAATCGAAGATGAATTCGAGAACCATTCCGAGCACCGATTTTATCTTTGTGGAATAAACAATGCTCCTACCGTCGTTCTCGCACCACCGTCAGACTTCTCGACCGATTCTGACCGGAAGTAAGATAAAATCGGAGACGAATTCGGGGCAGTAATATCGGGAATGTCCGTTCGAGGCCCACAGAACCATTCCGAGAACCGATTTTATCTTTGTTAAATAAACAATGCTCCTACCGTCGTCCTCGCAGCATCCTCAGACTTCTCGACCAATGCTGACCGGAAGTAAGATACAATCGGAGACGAATTCGGGGCAAAAATATCGGGAACGTCTGATCGAGGCCCCGAGAACCATTCCGAGCCCCGATTTTATCTTTGTTAAATAAACAATGCCCCTAACGTCGTTCTCGCAGCATCGTCAGACTTCGCGACCCATTCTGTCCGGAACTAAGATAAAATCGGAGACGAATTCGGGGCAGTAATATCGGGAATGTCCGATCGAGGCCCCGAGAAACATTCCGCGCACCGATTTTATCTTTGTTAAATAAACATTGCCCCCACCGTCGTTCTCGCAGCATCGTCAGACTTCTCGACCCATTCTGACCGGAAGTAAGATAAAATCAGAGACGATTTCGGGGCAGTAATATCGAGAACGTCCGATCGAGGCCCCGAGAACCATTCCGAGCACCGATTCTATCTATGTTAAATGAACAATGCCCCTACCGTCGTTCTCGCAGCATCGTCAGACTTCACGACCCATTCTGACCGGAAGTAAGATAAAATCGGTGACGAATTCGGGGCAGTAATATCGGGAATGTCCGATCGAGGCCCCGCGAATCATTCCGAGCACCGATTTTATCTTTTTTAAATAAACAATGCTCCTACCGTCGTTCTCGCAGCATCGTCAGACTTCTCGACCCATTCTGACCGGAAGTAAGACAAAATCGGAGACGAATTCGGGGCAGTAATATCGGGAATGTTCGCTCGAGGCCCCGAGAACTATTCCAAGCACCGATTTTATTTTTGTTAAACAAACAATGCTCCTACCATCGTTCTCGCAGCATCGTCATGGATCGCCTTCTCGATCCAATCGGACTGATTGAGTAGAACATTTTAATCCGCATTTCGTGAACCTGTGTCGATTTCGTCCTGCCCAAGATCATTTCGACCGCGGGTTGCTTACTATTTATTAAAAAAATTATTAAACATAAGAAAGAAAAAAACCCTATTTTCCCTTGAGAAGTACGGCCTAAAGATTGACCATGCATTTTTTCAGATGTTTTTCATTGACAACTGTTGGTTTGGTAGTGCAAAAACGAGTTGACCCATGTTCACGGGATCAAGGTGCCTCAAATACCTTTACGAATTGAGGGTTAAGATAACAGATTGAACTTAATCGATAGATTGTGAACTTTATAGAAAATAATCTCCATTTCGAAAATGTTCGAGGATTTCATGCTCCGCAAATAATATTTTCCATTATATGCGATTCGCTAACAACTTTTGGAATAAATAACCCTCAAATTACATATTAAGGTAATTTGGTGTGAAATTAGCAGTTTTTACCAAATACTACGAGTATTTTTGTTTTTTTTTCACTGTTTCATAAATTATCTTAAAATTCTGTAACTACAAAATTTTACGATATTTATTTTTATATTTATAATTATGTAGAATATTTTTATATTTAGAATTTATGATTTAAAAATGATGTAACTACAGAATGTTCAGATAATTTATGCAACATTGAAAAATAAAAATACTCGTAGTATTTGGTAATACATAATAATTTCACGCCAAATTACTTCAAAATGAATTGCTAGAATGATTTATTCCGAAAGTTTTTCGCGAATCCTCGAACATTTTCGAAAATGACATTCTTTTCAATAAAGTTCTCGGATAGCGACACATTCAGATCCCTCTGTTCGACCGCGTGTCATAGGAGTCTCAACCAACTTCCTGTTATAGTCGACCATGCGGAAGTTGCAGCTGTGACGTCAGCAGACTAGCACCTCCTATAGCGCGCCCGTGTCTGATTTAGCTCATTTGTTCCACTGATTCAATTCCGATCTATGACTTTAAATTGTATGATTAATTTTTTCTCCATGACGGGACGCTCAAATATAGTTTTTCGGGAGTGTTCGGTATTCGGAATTTTATAAACTTCATTCTTTTGCACACACAAAAAGGAATTTTAATTTTTGTTCCAAAATACGCTATTATAATACGCTCTGGCAAATACTATCTATGACACAAATACGATATATTCTTTTTGAAAGGGAGCTCGAAAAACCATTAAAATCATATTTTTCAGTCGCAAAATCACCGCGCATGGCTCTTACAAAACACTTGGCCACCTTATAAAAGTCACCCTGTATAAACGATGCTCGAAAAGTTCACGGTTTATCGCTGAAACGCAGCTGGGAAAATCACCGCTCATTCCCCAGCGAACAGAGATGAAATCAGTTCCCTGAATCATCTTTCTAACATCCACGGGACATATTCGAAAGCGTCCCGTCGAGGTCTTCTTTGATTTCACCTCCTTCTTGATTAGGGAGACTGGATCATGTGAGCGGAGGTATAAGCTGCGAATACAAAGATAGCTCATTTGCGTATGAGTGAAAGATGAAATCAACGGCTCGTTTGGCATTTTCAGGTCGTTTTAACAAAATCCCGTCATACTACATTCTCGTCAGGTCGGAAGTAAGATAAAATCGGAAACGATTTCGGCTCAGTAATATCGGGAATGTCCGATTAAGGCCCCGAGAACCATTCCGAGCACCGATTCCATAATTGCCCGCTTGGTGCCAGCTGATAGCCGCTGGAGCTCCATTTCATTAGCCTGCCATGCGCTTCTCGGGTTTCGCTAGCTTCGTCGATGGTGATAAATATGCATACAGCAAATTTTTTTTTTCAGTATTGACAGACATCCCATGTGCACGACGATTCATCCAAATAATGTTGCATGCCTGTTCATTGGAATCATGTTTGCTGTAGTTGGATTCGATGCCTTCAAATAATTTAAAACAAATTACGCCCCTTAAAGCTGAAAAGAGCCTTTCTGAAGAGGTATCGTTGTTTTAGTCTACGAAATAAAATGGACCGATGTTTTGCGCAATGATTCGCGATTGTAGACTGTATTTCGTAACAGTATCACCTGCACTATCACTCGAATTCCTTTGCATCTGCAGATAACGTTAATCCAACCAGAGATTTCAATTGAACGGACAAAATTAATTGAAGTCTGTAAAGTCTTGCCGTGGCTTTTAACTTTTAGCGTCATACTCAAATGTCTTGTTTAATTAGTCAAGAGATATAAATCGGACTTTCGCGCTATCACTTCGGTAATTGGACGTGTTACGTGATTTTAAACATTTTTCTAAAAATTTCCACCAATTTTCTTTGAAGATATCGGTCGGTTCTTTTACAATTTCGCATTCTCAATTTCCATCCCTCCAGCATTTTAGGTGCCTGCCTTCACGATGCAGTTGCACCGCTTCAGCGCTGTCATTTTTTCACGTGGCTATATCGCCTCACGGGTTAGATATAACGCGTGATACATCAGTGGGAAATTCTTTCGAAAATCGACGGATGACGTTAACTTCACAGTGCGGTAATGCTACCGCTCCTTGAAGTTATCGCTCACACATAACATAACATAACAGGCATGCCCAGGCATTAAATGAAGGCACTACATATGATGCCAATATAAGGTACATCCGTCTATCTGGGTAGTTACATAATTTTTAAATCGTAAATTCAAAATATAAAAATATTCTACATAATTCTAAATATAAAAATAAATATCGTAAAATTCTGTAGTTACAGGATTTTAAGATAATTTACGAAACACTAAAGAAACGAAAATACTTGTAGGATTTGGTAAAAAAATAGTAATTTCACGCGAAATTACTTTAAAATGTAGTGTTAGGATTGTTTATTCCAAAAGTTCTTCGCGAATCGTATATGATTTAAACCATTATTTGCGGAGCATGAAATCCTCGAACATTTTCGAAATGGACATTATTTTCACTAAAGTTCACAGTCGATCGATTAAGTTCAATCGGCTATCTCAACCCTCAATCTATTAAGGTATTTGAGGCACCTTAATCCCGTGAACCTGGGTCGTTTTCGTTTTTACACTAAAAAACCAACAATTGTCAATAAAAAACATCTGCAAAAATGCATGGTCAATCTTCAGGCCGGACTTCTCAAGGGAAATAGGGTTCTTTTCTTTCTCATGTTTAATAGTATTAAGATTAAATATTAAGCAACCTGCGAAGAAAATGATCCAGGGCAGGACAACAACGACCCAGGTTCCCGAAATACGGGTTAAAATTCTCTACACAATCGGTCAGATTGGACCAAGAAATCCGACGATTGTGCGAGAACGACGGTAGGAGCATTGTTTATTTAACAAAGATAAAATCGGTGCTCGGAATGGTTCTTGGGGCATCGATCGGATAGTCCCGATGTTACTGCCCCGAATTCGTCTCCGATTTTATCTTACTTCCGGTTAGATTGGATAAGGAAGTCTGACGATGCTGCGAGAACATGCTGCAAGAACATGCTGTAGGAGCATTTTTTTATTTAGCAAAGATAAAATCGGTGGTCAGAATGGTTCCCGGGGCCTCAATCGGACATTCCCGATATTACTGTCCCGAATTCGTCTCCGATTTTATCTTACTTCCGGTCAGATATGGTCGAGAAGTCTGACGATGCAGCGAGAACGACGGTAGGAGTTTTGTTTATTTAACAAAGATAAAATCGGTGCTCGGAATGGTTCTGGGAGCCTCAACCGGACATTCCCGATATTACTGCCCCGAATTCATCTCCGATTGTATCTTATTTCTGGTCAGATTGGGTCGAGAAGTCTGACGCTGCTGCGAAAACGACGGTAGGAGAATTGTTTATTTGACAAAGATAAAATCGGTGCTGGCAATGGTTCTTAGGGCATCGATCGGATATTCCCGATATTACTGCCCCGAATTCGTCTCCGATTTTATCTTACTCCCGGTCAGATTGGGTAAGGAAGTCCGACGATGCTGCGAGAAAGACGGTAGGAGCATTGTTTATTTAACAAAGATAAAATCGGTGCTCGGAATGGTTCTCGGAGCCTCGATCAGACATTCCCGATATTACTGCCCCGAATTCTCCTCCGATTTTTTCTTATTTCCGGTCAGATTTGATCGAGAAGTCTGACAATGCTGCGATAACGACGGTAGGAGCATTGTTTATCTAACAAAGATAAAATCGGTGGTCGGAATGGGTCTCGGGCCCTCGATTGGACATTCCCGATATTACTGCCCCGAATTCGTCTCCGATTTTATCTCACTTCCGGTCAGATTGGGTCGCGAAGTCTGACGATGCTGCGAAAACGACGGTAGGAGCATTGTTTATGTAACAACGACAAAATCGGTGCTCGCAAGCTTCTTGGGGAATCGATCGGACATTCCCAACATTATGGCCCCGAAATCGTCTCCGATTTTATCTTGCTTCCGGTCAGATTGGATAAGGAAGTCTGATGATGCTGCGAAAGCGACGGTAGGAGTATTGTTTATTTAACAAAGATAAAATCGGTGGTCAGAATGGTCCCCGGGGCCTCGATCGAACATTTCCGATAATACTGCCCCGAATTCGTCTCCGATTTTATCTTATCTCTAGTCAGATTGCGTCGAGAAGTCTGACGATGCCGCGAGATCGACGGTAGGAGCTTTGTGAATTTAACAAAGATCAAATCGGTACTCGGAATGGTTCTCGGAGCCTCGATTGGAGATTCCCGATATTACTGCCCTGAATTCGTCTCCGATTTTATCTTATTTCCGGTCAGATTGGGTCGAGAAGTCTGACGATGATGCGAGAACGACGGTAGGAGCATTGTTTATTTAACAAAGATAAAATCGTGGCTCGGAATGGTTCTCGGGGCCTCGATCGGACATTCCCGATATTACTGCCCCGAATTCGTCTCCGATTTTATCTTATTTCCGATCAGATTGGGTCGAGACGTCTGACGATGCTGCGAAAACGACGGTAGGAGCATTGTTTATTTAACAAAGATAAAAGCGGAGGTCAGAATGGTTCCCAGGGCCTCGATCGGACATTCCCGATATTACTACACCGAATTCGTCCCCGATTTTATCTTACTTCCGGTCAGATTGGGTCGAGAAGTCTGACGATGCCGCGAGAACGACGGTAGGAGCTTTGTTCATTTAACAAAGATAAAATCGGTGCTCGGAATGGTTCTCGGAGTCTTGATCGGACATTCCCGATATTACTGCCCCGAATTCGTCTCCGATTTTATCTTGCTTCCGGTCAGATTGGGTCGAGATGACTGACGATCCCGCGAGAACGACGGTAGGAACATTGTTTATTTAACAAAGATGAAATCGGTGCTCGGAATGGTTCTCGGGGCCTCGATTGGACATTCCCGATATTGCTGCCCCGAATTCGTCTCCGATTTTATTTTACTTCCGGTCAGATTGGCTCGAGAAGTCTGACGATGCTGCGAAAACGACGGTAGGAGCTTTGTTTATTTAACAAAGATAAAATCGGTGCTCGCAATGGTTCTTGGGGAATCGATCGGACAGTCCCGATATTACTGCCCCGAATTCGTCTCCGATTTTATCTTACTTCCGGTCAGATTGGATAAGGAAGTCTGATGATGCTGCGAGAACGACGGTAGGAGTATTGTTTATTTAACAAAGATCAAATCGGTGGTCAGGGTGGTTCCCGGGGCCTCGATCGGACATTGCCGATATTACAGCCCCGAATTCGTCTCCGATTTTATCATACCTCTGGTCAGATTGGGTCGAGAAGTCTGACGATGCCGCGAGAACGACGGTAGGAGCTTGGTTTATTTAACAAAAATAAAATCGGCGCTCGGAATGGTTCTCGGAGCTTCGATCGGAGATTCCCGATATTACTGACTCGAATTCGTCTCCGATTTTATCTTATTTCCGGTCAGATTGGGTCGAGAAGTCTGACGATGCTGCAAGAACAACGGTAGGAGCATTGTTCCTTTAACAAAAATAAAATCGGTGGTCAGAATGGTTCCCGGGGCCTCGATCGGGCATTCCCATTATTAATGCCCCGAATTCGTCTCCAATTTTATCTTACTTCTGCTCAGATTGGGTCGAGAAGTCTGACGATGCTGCGAGAACGACGGTAGGCGCATTGTTTATTTAACAAAGATTAAATCGGTGCTCGGAATGGTTCTCGGGACCTCGATCGGACATTCCCGATATTACTGCCCCGAGTTAGTCTCCGATTTTATCTTATTTCCGGTCAGATTCGGTCGAAAAGTCTGACGATGCTGCGAAAACGATGCTAGGAGAATTGTTTATTTAACACAGATAAAATCGGTGCGCGCAATGGTTCTTGTGGAATCGATCGGACATTCCTGATATTATTGCCACGCATTCGTCTCCGATTTTATCTTACTTATGGTCAGATTGGATAAGGAAGTCTGATGATGCTGCGAGAACAACGGTAGGAGCTTTGTTTATTTAACAAAGATAAAATCGGTGTTCGGAACGGTTCTCGGAGCCTCGATCGGAGGTTCCCGATATTACTGCCCCGGATCCGTCTCCGATTTTATCTTATTTCCGGTCAAATTGGGTAGAGAAGTCTGACGATGCTGCGAGAACGACGGTGGCAGCATTGTGTAGTTAACAAAGATAAAATCGGTGGTCAGAATGGTTCCCTTTGCTTTAGCAGTAGATGCGGATGCGTGTCTGGTGCTATGAGCGCCAAAAGTGTGTGTGTCAATTCCGCTTTCACCTAGCATCTTTTTTACCCATCTACTGACAGTCTGAGATCCAACGGGTTTAAACGGTTTTTTGGTCGTGATAAAAAGTGATCGGCAATTTCCTCTTATTTCCTTCGTTCGTTTGATGTAGCTCTGTATGGTTGTGACTGGACAAATGGCATTCTCAGTTTCGTATACTGGTAATTTTAAAAGGGGTTGTCTCGCATTTAATCCCGATGTTTTAATTTTATCTGATATCCCGATCCATAAGGCTTCCCCTTTCCATTCCATATTTTCGAGATAAATTAAGGCTAATGTTTGCATTCGTTGACCTGTGACCAACGCAAGCAGCGTGACGGTCTTCATTGTCAATTTATCTAAAGCCATGTCTTCGTTATCTCGTAGGTTCTTCAAATAGTCTAGCACTATACGTGGCTCCCACGTACGATTACATCTCGGCTTTGGTGGACGAGTCTCAACTATTCCTTTAAATAGCCTTCGAATATTGTGGTCCTGACCTATGTATAGCCCGACAAACAGAGATATAGCAGATCGAAGGGTATTGAGGCTGCTGTAAGCAGCGCCTTCTTTAAATTCTTCTGCTAATGCCTTTAAAACATCTGTAGTTGATGGCTTATACGGGTTAATGTTCTCCTTAATACAAAATTTCCACCACTTTCGTTCCGCGGAGAAACTATAATCTTTAGGGATCAAAGGCAAAGGGACCGCGGATGGACCACTTGAGCGCAGCTGCACTCTTGAAAAGTCGCATCGAGGTCTCCATTCCGACATATAACGTCAAGATGTTTGCATGCGAGGCCACCCACCACGAATCTCGCTAACACTTTAGACAGGTCTCGACAAGTCGGGATTTCTTGGATAAACTATAAACTTTAGGGATCTATCGTCAAGGGCCGTTGGCGCCGAAGGACCACTTGAGCTGCAGGAGCCATAAAATCTTTTGAGCCGATGCATTCCGACTTCCTGTTTTTTGTCTCATGTTCCTCGAGCAATCTACACCGACGCGTTATCGGAAAACTAATGTTTTTTCCGAGAGAGGGCCCGGAAAAGTGGAAATCGAATTTCGATCGGAAATTCAGCATACCCCTTTCTTTTAATATTTTAAGAGATCCATGGGTCGTTTGCATCCTCGACATTTCATCAATGGGGTATCCCGTGAAGGTGTGTTTACGCGTGGCGTTCATATTCTTATTCAAAAAAGTTTGGGATAGCGTTATTTCGCTGCCCCGGGTCCGCCAGAATCGGTTAATTCAGCTCCAGCTGGCAACCCGTAAAAGTCTGTCGAGGACGCAAACGACCCATGTCTTCTGAAACGTATGTAAAATCCGACTTCTCGAAAACATTTTTTCTCTCTATAATTCTGTTCTTGACTCAAAATAAAAATTTTAATGCAGGTGTTGAGTAAATAAAAGTGAAAATGGATGTGCTAACCAGCGATCAGGTTAGGGCGCCACTCCGTCCCCGCAATTTGAATCCTCAACCCGATATTTCTGCAAAATGTAGACTGGGGTTTCAGCACTTATAACGGTTCACGCGTTTTTGAGCTCTCTTGTATTTCTTCCCAGTGGTGAATATGTTACGCGGGTGACGGTTGACGCTGTCACGGTATTGACGATATGCGATATCCAATGAATGTTCCGCTTCAGTATAGACTTTTCGGTATATACCTCATCTCTCATTGGATCTCGCGCATCATTCATCCGGTATCGCGTACAGTATGCCAAGTCCAACAATCAGAATTCACCTTTTGGTTTGTGTTGTAAAAGATGCGAGGGCAAGATGATTTGTGATTGGCTGTTATATACCAATCCGGGCGTCACGTCCTGCGAGAAGGCATTACATATATGTATTTCGATGTTACTTTATCAAAATCGAGAATCGATTAATCGATCGCCAAAAAAATCGACAAAATATAATCGATTATTTCACCGAAAACATCGACACTTTCAATTAATCAAAAAACATCGCCCATCCCTATGTCGAATAATGACGATAAGAAGATGGACGGTCACTGTTTCGTTCAGCTGGGTATAGAGCAGCAACAACTACCCGCGCGAAACATGCGTTATCCTTGGATTTGACGTTAACCACAGCCTTCTTCAACATTATTTCCCGCGGCAATGATATGGAGTACCCGGCACGCATAGGATTATACTTATTCACATTTATCGTGAGGTTAAGTATTTTCTGCAGAGTCCAGGCACTATGCTGTTGTGCTTGCCGATAATATTTTGCACATGATGAAGCTCTGGGATGCGAGCATCATTTAGAAAGTGTCGCGGCTCGATGTGGCTGCGATTGATGATGGAACCGGTCAATATCCATCTCTCGAAGGATGTATTAATCTCTCGCCAGATTAACTCATGATCACCATGTCCTGCGCACGTGTGTATGAAACGACTCCACACAGAATTCCTCAATTCTTCCAGACGCGCTATTTGAGCTATCAGCGAGTGTTGATGTCCAATTAACAATCGCGGGCGCTTAATCCGGCTTTGCGTTTCCAGCCCTTCGATGAACTCGACGCATCGATGCTCCCACGCGGTAAAATCTTCAACCGAACTTAAAAGCGCAGCTTGGTCATGCAAAATTTGCTCCATGTTGACGAGTACGAAAAAACTTCCACGATGTTTACAGACTGACTGCTTCATGCAAAGTGCGGCCAGATTTGAGCGCAGCGGACTATTAAAAAGGCCTTCGGGAAAAAAAAGTTCAGCCCTCTCTCGGGAAAAACGCGTTTTCCGATAACGCGTTGGTGTGGATTGCTCGAGGAACATGAGACAAAAAAACAGGAAGTCGGAATGCGTCGGCTCAAAAGATTTTATGGGTCCTGCAGCTCAAGTGGTCCTTCGGCGCCAACGGCCCTTGACGATAGATCCCTAAAGTTTAGAGTTTTTCCAAGAAATCCCGACTTGTCGAGACCTGTCTAAAGTGTTAGCGAGATTCGTGGTGGGTGGCCTCGCATGCAAACATCTTGACGTTATATTTCGGAATGGAGACCTCGATGAGACTTTTCAAGAGTGCAGCTGCGCTCAAGTGGTCCAGCCGCAGTCCCTTTGCCTTTATCCCGAAAGATTATAGTTTCGCCGCGGAATCTGTCAGGACCTGTCTGGAGTATCGGCGAGCTTCGAGACGGGGTGGATGCAATTGACATTGTCTTTCGGAATGGATCCAGCTGCATACCACAAATATTGGGCTTTTGAAAGGCCGCCCTTGATGTGGCGCCTAGCGTTTCATATTACCGAACATTTTCCGACCCATATATGGTTGTCACATACACGCACACGCACACGCACGCGCGCGCGTGCACACACACACACACACACACACACACACACAAAACACTCATCGACGTTGGCTTCCCCCTCCCGCCAGTCGCTCCGCGGACCACATGGCCCCCCTCCACAGAGACCCCCTCTGTGACGTCACACGCGCCCGGCGACCTCCCCTCGACAGTGGCGCCACCTTGGCTTCCCTACTCTTCACACACCACCTCCCCTTGAGCCAGAACCACTACAGCTACTCTACTCTCCTAGTATGTTTATTCCCTTTTCGACTATACAGTCCATTCCAAGGAGTCCGTCTACTGCTAACGGTACTTCCTTGCCGCCCACGTGGAACGTGCGTTATCACAGCGGCCGGGGTGTCCAGTTTCAGCTCAGCTGTGCAGAGCGTGCGGAACGCCTTGCCCCCGAGGCCATGAAGTTCTATTATCTCGTCCCCGATGGGGGTTGCCGGATCCAGCTCATTCACTTTTACTATGCTGCGCTGTGTCACAACGGAGCGTCAGCATTTTGTGGCGAGCCTGCTTTGACGTTATATGTATGTCGCTGGCGTGTACTCGCGGCAGCTGAGCGCTGACGTGGGAAATTCTTCTCGGCACCTTGTCATTGTGTACATATGGCTTTCCGAGTAGAATGTCCATTATTTTTCTTTGCGATAATTTTTTCTCGTTCACTTGAACGCATTTTGTTTCTCTCTCTATTGAGAGAACGCCGACTGCTAATGAACTGACGGTTCTTTTGGGCGTATTTTCTTGGATTTTTTCATTCGGCCTATACGCATTTTGTTTTCTTGGAAACTTATTGTTTGATGCGTAGTTGTAGCGCTTCTGTTGATAACTCGGGCCTTGCTATCCTGGCCGTCGTCGACAGTCGTTATATCTGTGACCCGGTTTTTTGCAATAATTGCAAATTATTTCTGCTTGATTCATCGTTTTCGTTGGCACCGGCAAGCTATAACGCGCTTGTGTTTGCGCCTGATGCGGCGCGGGCCTTTGAAAAGGGAACGATTTTCGCCCCTCGTGGGCGTGTGACGGTGCGGACTGTCCGCTACTGTGGGAGACGCTCTTCGCGATTGTTTTTGTTCCTTCGACCGATTTTTCCTCTTCGATTGCTCCGCGGATTGCGTCCCCTAACTCGCGGTACCCGCGTGACCTTACCATTAGCTGCAGGTCCTTGCGAAGTCCATGTTCGAAATTATTTAGGAAAAAATGCCTGATTAACTGTTCAATTTCTTGTCTACCAATTTCTGAATAGACCATGGGCGTGCAACCCTTGATTAAATCCATCATTATAGATTCGACGCGGTTTGGGTAAACTTGTACAGTCTCGTCATGTTTTTGTCTACAGGAATTGAATTCGATTTGTAGCGCGGGGACTGTTCGCTTCGCCTCGTACAGTGATTTTAATAACGTCAGCAAATCGTCGAACGTCTTTACGTTTGTGTAACGCAGGTCCGCCGCGGCTTTGCCTTGTAATTTGAGATGCAATATAGCTTGTAATAAATCCGCGACATTTTCGGGACGGACTCGTGATGACGCGTATTTTATTGCTCGTATAAAATCTGTAACGGCTTCCGGTTTGGATGCGTCGACTACGGGTATGCTCATTCGAGCCTCTTTCATTGACATATAGTCGTCGTGTTCGGCCATTGTTACTGTCCATTGATTTGATAGCGTAAAATATTGGTGATTTTATTCGCGATTTCTGTCGGTTTCAACGGGATTAAATGTTTCGTCAGCACTGGACGATGCGTCTGACGAATTGTGTTCCGAAGACTGATTATGCTGACGCTTCGGATTTAATCCGGGCAATCGATACCGGTCTGCTTTTTCTTCGTCCGACATAGACGAATTCTCTGGCTTTGGAGGAATTGATTTATAAAATTTTCCGTCACTTACAGGTGGATGATTGCAAGATGCATGCTGATAGATGATCTGCTGATCGTCCTGGTCTTCGTTCCTCCGTTTCGTACTCTGCTTCTGGGTACGATTTTCTTGATTGTTGTCCGTCTTCCGTTGATCCTCCGGATCCGGGTTTTCTGGGATTGGCTCTGCTTGGCTGTAGCCTTTCCTCTGGATTCCTCTTCCGACTCGGTCGGGATGTCGCACTCTAGCACACGGGTTGACTCGGTCACCCGCTTATGATGCTTGAGTGGTTGTTGTGCGTGTCCACGCACGATGAACGAAACTTTTCAGGAGATCCCACCGCTGCCACCAATATTGTATCCCCGGCTCGAGTACCCGGGATAAATATTTTTGGAATCGTTGCGAAAATAAGAGTTGGAATTCAAGTTCGTTGAATAGGAATATAAGTTTACTACTGGGCTGGTCTTATAATTGAATTTACACTGAGTCGGTCGTACCATAGGACCGAACCGTTCAAAAGCCAACCAAGGACTGTCTGTTCCCTAGTGTCTTCTCTTAACTGTCGACTCTGATTGTCGTAACTTGCCACAGATCAAGATGCTTCATAAGATGCTTGGTCGGGACGTGTCGCACAGTGTCTTTTTGACGTTTGCATTTTGGCGAATGTGTAACTGTCGCAAGGAGGGCAAAAAGTATCACTCTCGCAAGGAGGGCAACAAAGTGGAACTCTCGCAGTTGCGCAAACACTTTTGTATTGCACAAGTTTGCGGACACAACCACACGTACTGAGGAGTATATCGTTACTACCAACGAGAAAACGTTTGTACCCGTCTGTACTATGAACCAATCGTTTGTACCCCCTCGTATCGACGAGTATATCGCTTGGACCAACGACAAAACGTTTGTACCCGTCTGTACTATCAAGCAATCGTTTGTACCCGTCTGTAATATAGTGCAATCGTTTGTACCCCCTCGTACTGACGAGTATATCGTTTGTACCACCGAAAAAACGTTTGTACCCGTCTGTACTATCGAGCAATCGTTTGTACTACCGAGAAAACGTTTGTACCCGTCTGTACTATCGAGCAATCGTTTGTGCCAACAAAAAAACTTTTGTACCCGTCTGTACTATCGAGCAATCGTTTGTACCCGTCTGTAAAATCAAGCAATCGTTTGCACCCCCTCGTACTGACGAGTAGATCGTTTGTACCACCGAGAAAACTTTTGGACCTATCTGTACTATTGCGCAATCGTTTGTCTCCGTTCGGATCGACGAGTATATCGTTTGCACCACCGAGAAATCATTTGTACCCGTTGGTATCGACGCGTATATCGTTTGTACCGCCGATAAATCGTTTGTACCCGTCTGTACTATCGAGCAATCGTTTGTACCCGTTCGTATCGATAAGTATATCGTTTGTACCACCGAGAAATCGTTTGTACCACCGAGAAATCGTTTGTACCTGTCTGGACGATCGAGCTATCGTTTCTACCCGGTCGTATGGACGAGTATATCGTTTGTACAACTGAGAAAACGTTTGTCTGTACTATCGAGCAATCGTTTGTACCCATTCGTACTGATGAGTATATCGTTTGTACCAACGAGAAAACGTTTGCACCCGTCTATACCATCGCGCAATCGTTTGTACCCGTTCGGAGCGACGAGTATATCGTTTGTACCACCGAGAAATCGTTTGTGCCTTTTGGTATCGACGAGTATATCGTTTGCGCCACCGAGAAAACGTTTGTACCCGTCTGTACTATCGAGCAATCATTTGTACCCGTTCGTACCGACGAGTATGTCGTTTGTACCACCGAGAAATCGTTTGTACCCGTTGGTATCGAAGAGTATATCGTTTGTACCACCGAGAAAACGTTTGTACCCGTCTGTACTATCGGGCAATCGTTTATACCCATTCGTACTGACGAGTATATCGGTTGTACTACCTAGAAAACGTTTGTACACGTCTGTACAATCAAGCAATCGTTTGTACCAACTAGAAAACGTTTGTACACGTCTGTACTATCAAGAAATCGTTTGTGCCCGTCTGCAATATCAAGCATTCGTTTGTACCCGCTCGTACTGACGAATATATCGTTTGTACCACCGAGAAAACGTTTGTACCAGTCTGAACTATCGAGCAATCGTTTGTACCTATTCGTACTGACGAGTTTATCGATTGTACCACAGAGAAAACGTTTGTACCCGTCAGTACTATCGAGGAATCGTTTGTACTCGTCTGTAATATCAAGAAATCGTTTGCACCCCTCGTACTGAGGAGTATATCGTTTGTACCACCGAGTAAACGTTTGCACCCGTCTGTACTATCGCGCAATCGTTTGATCCCGTTCGGATCGACGGGTATATCGTTTGTACCACCGAGAAATCGTTTGTACCCGTTGGTATCGACGAGTATATCGTTTGCACCACCGAGAAAACATTTGTACGCGTCAGTACTATCGCGCAATCGTTTTTAGCCGTCTGTAATGTCAAGAAATCGTTTGTAATCCCTCGTACGGACGAGTATATCGGTTGAACCGCCGATAAATCGTTTGTACCTGTCTGGACTATCAAGCAATCGTTTGCACCCGTTCCTGACGAGTATATCGTTTGTACCACCGAGAAAAATTTCTTACCCGTCTGTGCTATCGAACAATTGTTTATACCCTTTCGTACTGACGAGTATATCGTTTGTACCACCGAGACAACGTTCGTAGCCATCTGTACTATCGAGCAATCATTTGTACCCGTTCGTATCGACGAGTATATCGTTTGTACCCGTTGGTATCGACGAGTCTATCGTTTGTACTATCGAGCAATCGTGTGTACCGGTCCGTATTGACGAGTATATCGTTTGTACCACCGAGAAAACATTTGTACGCGTCAGTACTATCGCGCAATCGTTTTTAGCCGTCTGTAATGTCAAGAAATCGTTTGTAATCCCTCGTACGGACGAGTATATCGGTTGAACCGCCGATAAATCGTTTGTACCTGTCTGGACTATCAAGCAATCGTTTGCACCCGTTCCTGACGAGTATATCGTTTGTACCACCGAGAAAAATTTCTTACCCGTCTGTGCTATCGAACAATTGTTTATACCCTTTCGTACTGACGAGTATATCGTTTGTACCACCGAGACAACGTTCGTAGCCATCTGTACTATCGAGCAATCATTTGTACCCGTTCGTATCGACGAGTATATCGTTTGTACCCGTTGGTATCGACGAGTCTATCGTTTGTACTATCGAGCAATCGTGTGTACCGGTCCGTATTGACGAGTATATCGTTTGTACCACCGAGAAAACCTTTGTACCCATCTGTACTATCGAGCAATCGTTCGTATCCGTCTGTACTATCGAACAATCGTTTGTACCCCCTCGTACTGACGAGTATATCGTTTGTACCACCGAGAACACTTTGTACCCATCTGAACTATCGCGCAGTTGTTTGTACCCGTCCATATCGACGAGTATATCGTTTGTACCAACGAGAAAACGTTTATACTCGTCCGTACTGACGAGCAATTGTTTGTACCCGTTGGTATCGACGAGTATATCGTTTGTACCACCGAGAAAACGTTCGTCTGTCTGCACTATCGAGCAATCATTTGTACCCGTTCGTACCGACGAGTATATCGTTTGTACTCGTTGGTATCGACGAGTGTATCGTTTGTACTATCGAGCAATCGTTTGTTCCGGTCCGTATTGACGAGTATATCGTTTGTACCACCGAGAAAACGTTTGTACCCATCTGTACTATCGAGCAATCGTTCGTATCCGTCTGTACTATCGAGCAATCATTGTACCCCCTCGAACTGACGAGTATATCGTTTGTACCAACGAAAAATGTTTGTACCCGTCTGTATTATCGAGCATTCGTTTGTACCCATTTGTATCGACGAGTATATCGTTTGTACTACCGAGAAATCATTTGGACCCGTCCGGGCTATCGAGCAATAGTTTGTACCTGTTGGTATCGACGAGTATATCGTTTGTACCACCGAGAAAACGTTTGTACCCGTCTGTACTATCGAGGAATCGTTTGAACCCCTTCGTACTGACGAGTATATCGTTAGTTCAATCGACAAAACGTATGTACCCGTCTGAACTATCGCGCAATCGTTTGTACCCGTTGGTAGCGACGAGAATATCATTTGCACCACCGAGAAAATGTATGTACCCGGCTGTACTATCGAGCAATCGTTTTTACCCGTCTGTAATGTCAAGTAATCGTTTGTACTCCCTCGTACTGACAAATATATCGTTTGTACCTGTCTGTACTATCGAGAAATCGTTTGTACCTGTCTGTACTATCGAGCAATCGTTTGTACCCATTCGTACTGACGAGTATATCGTTTGTACCACCGAGAAATCGGTTGTACCCGTTGGTATCGACGATTAATTCGTATGTACCACCGAGAAAACATTTGTACCCGTCTGTACTATCGAGCAATCGTTTTTACCCGTCTGTAATGTCAAGTAATCGTTTGTAATCCCTCGTACTGACGAGTACATCGGTTTTACCACCGATAAATCGTTTGTACCTGTCTGTACTCTCGAGCCATCGTTTGTACCCGGTCCTATCGACGAGTATATCGTTTAGACCACCGAGAAAACGTTTGTACCCGTCTGTACTATCAAGCAATCGTTTGTACCCATTTGTACTGACGAGTATATCGTTTGTACCACCGAGAAATCCATTGAACCCGTTCGTATCGACGAGTAATTCGTATGTACCACCGAGAAAACGTTTGTCCACGTCTGTAATATAATGCAATCGTTTGTACCCCCTCGTACTAACGAGTGTATCGTTGGTACCACCGAGAAAACTTTGTACCCGTCTGAAATATCGCGCAGTCGTTTGTACCCGTTCATACCGACGAGTATATCATGTGTACCAACATATAGTTTCTCCGCTAAAATACGAAAAATATTTTTTTCATATTTTTTTTCGTATTTTAGCCGCCATTCTGTTAACTTTGCACGCATATAAAATATTCTAGTTAGGTCGGTTCCTGAAGACATACTGAACATGAAACTATTTTATTTTTTTGTTTCAGACCATCCGTCGGGAAGATTTCACGACCACGGCACCGGTACCTGCTTTTCGAGGCGTTGGCTTTAAACATATTTTACGTGTACAAAAAATGAATAAAATACATTAAATTTTTTTTATGTACTTAAAGAGTGTATTTATTGAACACTTTCAACCCCATATCGATATGTTTAATAGTATTCTCAGAAAAAATTCACGAAAATAGCGTTTTTTTCATGGTTTCAAAGTAGAATCCTGCCTTAAGGCGTCTGGCCACCTTGGCCAATCGAAAAAATGGATATATTAAAAAAGTAATAATTAACTCGAAAGTATGGGCCGGAATATTTTCATTTTTTTACACAATGTCAGAAAGGGCTTTAAGAATAACGTTAATAAATTTCCGTTCAAAATATTAAAAAACGGCGCCGTTATGCACATTGCCGCGGAGGCCCTCCGCACGATACGCGCGGTCGTTGTCCCAGCAGTTACCCGGTCATGTCACATCTGAAAAAAAAAATTAGCTCATTCGTGAGTAGTATCGCTACAATGTAGAGTAGCGGTTTTTTTCGACCATTGAAAAAATTATGGTGAGCCGAAGAAAAAAATTTGTATTTTTCACCGAAATTATGGCTCACCATAATTTGTTCAATGGTCGACAAAAAAAGCTCTACGCTACATTGTAGCAACACTCCTCACGAATGAGCTGTTTTTTTTCAGATGTGACATGACCGGGTAACAGCTGGGACAACGACCACGCGTATCGTGCGGAGGGCCTTCGCGGCAATGTGCATAACGGCGCCATTTTTCAATATTCTGAACGGAAATTTATTAACGTTATTCTTAAAGCACTTCCTGACGGTGTGTAAACAAAATAAAAATATTCCGGCCCATACTTTCGAGTTTATCATTTTTTTTAAATATACCCATTTTTCGATCGGTCAAGGTGGCCAGAAGCCTTAATGGGAATTGAATAATATAGAATATAGGAAAATCGAAATAAAATAATGCAGCGTCAGCGGAAATTCCATCGGCGAACGCTAGAGCTGTCAAATCGATGTATCGCCGAAACGATCTATCCTCATGGGTGAGGTTGACGGCCGCCTTTCGAATGTCGATATTTTGTCGGACCCAGGACCGTATACTCGCCTCCATCGTGCAGCTCCGGTCTGTCCTTGCCGATCTCGTCCAGAGTTTTCTGCGTCAACGGTTAGCTTTTGGCTTTAATCGCCAACTCTCGTTTTTCTCTGGCCTGTGCGGTCATGATGGCTTTGACGGTTGGTTCCCTTTCGGTCAAAAGAGCATTTGCTCTAATGAGGAACGCGCGGACTCGGTTAGCGTAGTCCGTCGGGTCGTCGAACTTAGCCTTCAAACGTCTTTTCAGAATTGCCAGGCCTTTATTAATTAGATATTGATGGTCCCCGGGTACCCACAATGACGGCCAAGTGGCGTAGTTGAGGCGGATCCAGTCGACGAGTTCGGCGAAACGTATATCACGATCCGGACATTTCGGGCAGTACAGGCTTAGATCACGAGAGCAGCCAGTGCATCGTCGAAGTGTTTGCTCGTGTTCTATGCCGTGAAGGTATATACAATCCTCGGTGTCGATTTCATCCGCGCCGCAGATGTGGCAAAATCCTCGGCGAAGCGGTAGTCCGTACGCCTTAAAATGGTGCTCATGCGAACGGCAGTTAGCGCAGCCGAGGACTGGTGGCTTATTTTCGACTGTGACGAACGTCTGTGTACCTCTGTCGACCTTTTTCGCCTGGATTCGTTCAATCAGCATTGGCGCTCTCTTCATAACCATATCCCTCAGCATTCCCTCACTGAGAATACGGCAGTCAACCATGTATAGGGGTATTTTCACCCCTTGGACTGGTCAGCCCGGAGATGTTTAACTCCCTGAAAAGCTCCTCGAACGATGGAGTATACGTCACGGGCGGTGGTTTGACGGTTATTGAGGGTGCAACCACGGATCCCGGGATAGCGCTGCTGCGTACTCTACATCCGGAAGGAGTATGCTGTCGTGAGTGCCCCTCCACCGGAATTCGGTACCGACGCAGATTCTCCTTATTGAGGTCGGCGGAAGAAAGTCTCTGCACTTTGGCGAGCTTACGTTTCGGAGGCGGAAGATTTTTTATTTCGCGTAGGAGTTCCGTGACTTCCGGACTTTGAGTCTCCACAACTTTCAACTGGGTTTCAATAGCTCCGGTTGACACTGCATTCCGTTCGATTGTTTGAACGGGTCAATCGCAGGATCAATCGCAGCATCTTTTGCAGTAACGGCTCGTTGCTCGGTGGAGGTTTAAGTCGACTGTGCCGATCGGTTTCTAATTTTTTGATTAAGGTTACTCAACAGACTCTCGAGCTTACGCCTGGCGTCGAGCATGGCCCCCAGATCATCACTCTCCGATGTCGAAATGGTGTCTGAACTGGCGGTTTTCTGGTAGTGGCTTCCGATCGCTTCTTCGAACTGCTCCTCCTGCTCCTCCCGCTCCTCCACATTTTCAGACGTCGTAGACATGCCTTGGTTGCTGAAGGTGGTTAACAATTTCGTGAGCTTAAATCAGTGATGTAATATTTTTCAACAACTTTGTCGTTTTTGTCGGACAATTCGACAATCATTGGACCGATCAGTCGTTTAATCACTGCGGGACCAACATATTTATGGCCCAGTTTTGCCGCATAACCCTCAGCCTTATTACATAGTTTTTTGTTCGGGTAATAAATTTCCGTGCCGACTTCTAACTCGATTTTTTCGCTTGGTCTAGTTAAATTTGTCCTGACAAGACGTTTTTTTCTTTGTAATTTTATCTCCGTCTCGACTCTATGTCTCAACTCGTCGAACTTGGCTATTTTCTCTATCCAATTGTTTATTGGCGACTTAACTTCCTGTGATTGTCCCTCAACTGCACGCTCTCGAGGTTTGAGCTCGGCTTCTCGGGCGAAGTTTAAATAAAACAGTGAGACGCGACTGCCAGCATGCGGTACGATGTTTTAAGATAGTTGTAATTTCGGTAAGTGTTCATCCCATTCCGCATGATTACCTTTCAAGAATGCAGAAATCATAGATTTGATTTTACACTTTACCCTTTCTACTGGGTTGGCTTGGGGATGGACCAGCGGAGTTGTTATATGTCGTATGCTTTTTGCTGTTCAAAATGCATGTACCTCTTTGTTAGCGTATTCGGTACCGTTATCTGTCATAATCGATTCCGGAATTGCGCCACATCGGTCGAATGTGGTCTCCAGGGTCTTAATAACGGTTTTCCCTAATGTATTTCGTACGGGAAAGAGTACGATGAATTTAGTGTAGGTATCTTGGACGACAATGAAATAAATATTGCCCTTCTTGGATCGGACAAGCGGTCCGACGGTTTTAACAAGGCTCTCGTCGAAAAAGGATCTTTCAAGAGGTTCTGATTAGGATTAACCCTTATACAGATGTCGCATTCCTCTACATAGGATCATCGTCTCGTGACATGCCAGGCCAATAATAATTGTGCCGAACGCGGTCATAAGTATTGTCACGGCCCAAATGTTCTGCTTGGAGGGTTTTGTGATTCTCTTTTAGGATCGATAAGACCTCGTATGGTTGAACGAGGTCTTTTCCAGGGATTCTCATCGTCGATAAACAATTTCGCGAAATCTGGCCTATAGTAGTATAGCTCGTCGTTCTCAATCTTCCACTCTGCGAACCTATCCGGATGTTTTTTTGCTAGGTCACATTTAGTTTTATACCAATCACTCCCGTTCATAGTCGACAATGCGGGTTTTCCTGACGCAGTTTCCTCTATGAGTCTTTCCCTGCCCATAGGGTCAACATCGATGTCAAACATGCGCGACAGCGAGTCAGGGACCTCGTTAGTCGTGCCTCTCTTATATTCGATTTCCATCGTATGTTGCAATAGGAAAATTGCCCATCTTGCGAGTCGACCCACAGGATTCTTCAGTCCATATAGCCACTGCAACGCCTGGTGGTCGGTGACTACGGTGAAAGGCAATGCCTCGAGATAACATCTTAATTTCCCCACAGCCCACACGACCGCCGAACATTCTTTTTCCGTCGTGGGGTAATGGATTTCCGCTCCTCTGAGTGGACGACTGAGGACCTCTAATAGATTTTCCTCATTAGTCTCGGGATTCTGCTGTACAAGGATTGCGCCTAAACCAAAGTCACTGGCATCGGTGTACGAGATGAAAGGCTGACCAGGGATCGGAGTGTACAATCATGGAGCATTTACTAAGGCGCGTTTCACATTGTCGGAAGATTGTTGCTCAGCGCCAGTCCATTGCCATGGCACTTTCGGGCTAGTTAGCTTATTCAGCGGCCCTTGAATGCGAGCTATATTTTTTAGATGACGATGGTACCAATTTACGAGTCCATTAAACTGTCGAAGGTGCGTTCGACCTTTAAGGACCGGAAAGTCAATAATGGGCTGGATCTTCTCAGGATTTGGTTGAATTCCTAATTCATCAACAATATAACCGAGAAACTTTACTTCTTTACAGGCGAAACTACTTTTCTCACGATTGACTTTCAATTTAGCCTCTCGTAAAACTTCGAATAGTAACGAAAGAAGCGACAAATGATCGTCGAGATCTTGGTTCACTATGATCCAATCGTCTAAGTAGGCGAACATTTATTCCGACCAGTGATTCGACAAAGAACCCCGCACAAATCAAAGGGAAATTGGCCCTCAGTCAAATCGTCTGAAATTTTAGTATGTTGTAGAGGAAGTCGAGCTGATCAAAAGTCATCATGGGCACGAAGCTCGAATTACAGTTCTTTTTGAGATTAGGCGGTTTTGAAAATCTCAACTCTGAAAAAATGGCTTTTTTATTTAAATATGATTTTATTAAAAGTTTCTGCGCTTTTCACACTACGTTCATTCCAGATCGCTCTTCCGGTCCTCCCTTCTCTCCGCAACACTCCTGAAAACCCTCTCTACGTCAACATTTAAACCCTTTACGTCAAGGAGTTTAATTATTGTTACTTTTTTTCTTTCGAATCGGGGTGCTTGATTACCGTGAGTCCCCTTGCCTCTTACATCGGGGTGCTAGATTATCGTGAGTCCCCTTGCGTTTGTTCTAGCGTTTGTTCTAGCGTCTAATGAAAGCCGCACAATATCATTTTCTGCATGGCAGATCAAACAAGTATGACTAACATTTTGTGTTCAAACATTTAGTCGCATACAGTTCGGATCAGCTGCTATTAATCTCATTTCCTCAATGATGGACCTGTTGCAATTCACACAAATCCTACTTTCATCATTCAGTTCTAGAGGAGGGTGTTCAAAAGCATTTCGTCGTGTTAAAGCGATTTGAGCTTTTTCTTGATTTTCGTTAGGACGAAGATAGGGTAGCTGCCTTAGGAGAAAACGCATGTTGCAGACGAAGCATTCTAGTCGAGCCATGATGTCTCCGTATGAGCGTTTTCCGGAAAAGTGACCGAATATTCATCGACTTCGTTAGCTGCGTGGTGAGATAAGGTGCGGAGTGAGGGAGGGGGTAGCGACAGTAGGCTTGAGGGAAGAGTGCCATCACGGAGAGGGAGTAGAGAGGAGGGAGAGACTGGGGAGTGAAGAGAGCCTACAGACAGACGCGGAATGCAAGTACTATGAGCACGGGGACTTACGACGGGAAAATCACTCCCTCCTCCTAGAAATCTCGGAGGGTTTTGAGAAGAGGAATGTTGCGGAGAGAAGGGAGGACCTGAAGAGCGATTAGGAATGAACGTAGTGTGAAAAGCGCAGAAACTTTTAATAAAATCATATTTAAATAAAAAAGCCATTTTTTCAGAGTTGAGATTTTCAAAACCGCCTAATCTCAAAAAGAACTGTAATTCGAGCTTCGTGCCCATGATGACTTTTGATCAGCTCGACTTCCTCTACAACATACTAAAATTTCGGACGATTTGACTGAGGGCCAATTTCCCTTTGATTTGTGCGGGGTTCTTTCTTTCCAAAATCAACTATTTAACTCGGCGTTTGAGTTTGTCCATAAGACTTTGAAAAGTCGAAGGTGCGCCTGTTAACTCATAGGGCATTCTAACCCATTTGAGTAGGACTTTCCCTTCAACGACGAATGCAGTATATTTCTGACCATCTGGGTGCATATGGATTTGGTAGAAAGCCTCGCTCATGTCAAGAGTTGAGATTATTTTTGCTTGATGAAGTTGCGATAGTCTGGATTTCATGTGTTGTAGAGGGTATGCAGGTTTTTTAGTCTGTCAATGAACTGGTCGATAGTCGACACAGACTAAGTCCACCATTTGTTTTTGGGGCTACAACTGGCGAACAGGCCCAGTCACTCCGGCTTCACTGAACATATCCTCTTTCGAGTAATCTATCGACCTTTTTGTCAATGAAATCGCGAATGGCTTGACTACGCGGGCATGGTTTTCGTCTCTGTGGGGTGTGATCCTCTAATTCTATCACATGCTCGATCAAATCTGTATCTTCGGTCGACTCGTTATCTAACTTGGCGAATTCGGCGTCAAGAAACTGCCTGGTCTTGGCGGTTAGTTCAACAGTCAGGGCCCGCAGTTCTGTACGTGAAACATTTCGGCAAAAAATGGGATATGAAAATGTACTCCCTTCGAGCGCCCACGTACCTGACACTGAATCTACCTGAACCTTGAAAGTCAGCCAAAAGTCCATGCCCAAAATAACCACATTCGATAATGTTGGTAAAATGCTGAACCATTGCGGTCCGTAAGTGTCTCCCATGTCAATAACAAAGCATGTGCCCCCTACTGTAGTAACACCACACTTATCTTCAAGACGAACACCGTACTTCGACGTTGAATCCTCCGTAAGTTCTTTCATTTGTCGATCTTTTACGCGATCGTAGACAGCTTGGCTTAAATAGGACCTCTCGCTACCACTGTCTAATATGCCAAAAATCTTTTCACGGAAAATCGATATTGCTTGGTATACGAGTAACGTGATATGGCTCTATAAGCTGATTGTTCGATCTAAAAATTCGCCGACTCGCTAATGCCTGAGTTGACTGCGGCGGTAAGTTGGGTGGCGTCCATTTCTTTAGTTCCTCTACATCTAAGACGATATTTTGTCCACGGTTAACCATTTCATCATGATTTCCACCGAACGTTAAAGTAGTTAGTTGGATAACCCGCTCGTCAACATCGACCGTCAAAGTCTTTTCCACCCTGTCGAACTCACCGTCCGACAGCTCGGAATCGCTCGACTGATCGTGCATCAGCGACAATCTTAGAGGCAATCCCATTTGCTCAGTTCTCTCGTTACCGATCTCCGTAACATTACCGATGACCAACGGATTGTCGTGTTTATTAAGAACGTTATCTTGATCTACTTTCAATTCGATTTTGTCGACTGTCGGATATATCCCCGGTACGCCCTTAGTGGTAGCAATCGGAGGTTCGATTACTGTCGGGCATTCCCGTTTCCCGAGCGTTTTGGGCAGTCCTGGTTGATATAACCGATAGCTTGACGAACGTGACACACGACCGGCAGTACAAAAGCGAGACATGTGTCCCATTGCGCCACAATTATAGCAAAACGCTGTGTCAATGTCGCGAACGAAACTTGTTCGATTTTGAGTCGAATCTTTCCCGCGGTTGTCTAGCGAGGTTTTGTGTTCTTTTTGAAAACGCTCAAGATTTTGTTCGAGCCTCTGCCTCGTCAGACTCTTGGGATTACTTGATGAATCCTTAAGGGTTTTATTCGCGCGGGTTGGTGGTTGTTGAATCGCATGAAAATCTGTCGGTTCGTTCCTATCTTCATCTGTCGAAACCACGTCAGTCTATTCGTTACCGATTTCCTCCTAAAGAAAGTTAATATCAGTTTTTTTGATTTTATTCCGCGACTCCTTTTGCGCGTCGAGCGATCGCTGATGGAGGTAACTTCTTTCATTTATGTCGTGAAGAAATTCCTCGTAATTGTTGATACGTAGATTCAAAATTTCGAACGTCAGTCGAGGATTAAATTTTACGAGTATCTGCTTCAAATGTTCGCGAAAAGGTGGTGGAATTCGCATCCTTTCGAAAATGAGTATTGCACGACAGGCGAATTCAGCGAGCGTTTCGCTTTTGTCGAGCTTCAAGTCGCGAACTTCTAAAAAGAGGACGTCGTCCTTTTCAACCCCCCACTGAAAACGAAATGCTTTATGAAAATTTTTCCACGTATACCAAACATGTTTGTTCAACAGGTATCACGCTCGATATGGTCCTTCAAAGGTATTACAGAGACATGGAACGAAAAGGTCCTTTCCAATCCCGCTGACCGTTAATTGATCTTCGAGTATTAACAGGAATTGTTCCGGATCGGACTCGGTCTTTGGCAACGTAACTTTCCAATTGCTAACGATTCAACCTATTTTTATTGCAAAATCGCGTGTCCGATTGTAGTTCGAGGTAACCGAATGATTCGCACTCGAACCGGCGTGCAAGAACGAGGAGGCGTCGCGGTTTGGTACATATTCGCGGCCATTATCGTCACTGTCACTCGACTCGCTCGTCCGCCATGACAGAACTCCTCTCCGAGGTGGCGGGGATTGTCGGTGTCGTCGAAGTCTGTGAGTCGGATTAACGTTTTCGGTGCGATAAAACTCGCGGTTATTTCCGATAAGTCTTTGATATTCGTTGACCGTCATTCGACTTTCGTCCGTTACGACCTCGCCGTCGAGTGCCAAACGAGATGATGTCACGGTAACAGAATCATTCAGCGTTCGATCAGCTGGTCATCTCGATCGCTCCTCCGCAGGATTTGTTAAAATCGATGGCAATGGTATATTTCTAGAATTATTTCGCGTATTATCTCTCGCAAACTGGACTCGATTCGCGTTCGTCCGTTGACGAATCCCATTAGCACTCGCCAAATTATATCGAACGAATGCCCCCGTACTACTCAGGAACCTTTCTTGGTTCTGAGGATCTAAACTAATTCTCGACAATATTCCCATATCCTCATCAAAATTTCTCTCATCTTCATCGACGTGTACGACCCTCCATGAATTTCGGTTTCTTTCACTGGAAACCCTTTCGCCGGTTCTAACCGACGTAGGCCACGACAAATTACGGTCGATAAATCTTTCGTCCGGTCTAACAGACGTAGTCCCTGACATAAAAGGTATCATCGATTTCTAACTTCGTCTTCAACAATCCTATTGTCAATAATTTCATCATTAATAACCCGATTATCAAGCCCTACGGACGTGGTTCTTGATAGACTCCTATTTTCATTCAATGCATTCGCGTTTGTGAAATCTACTATCTCATTATGGCTATTATTTAAATTATTCACCATTTGTCTTGATGACTTGCCTCCCTGTTCTGACGACACGACTCCCCCCTCAGACGCGAGGTCATGTCGCGACTGGATTTCCGAACCCGATTTAAAAATGTTCGATTGTTCCAGTAGCTTTTCCAATTTACCGTCGAGTTGACTAACGTTATTTAATTTCATTTCAAATTCTTCCAAATTCCTACTCATCTTAATTGCCGTATTTTCTAAAGTAAGATCCCTAGAATTTTCATATCCAGGGGTGGGAGTAGCACCACGTGAACCCCTACCCCTTCCAAATGGTGGATTTCCCCTAAAAGGAACATCTACACTTGCTGACGGTCTTACACCTTCCGAATTTTCGAAAGAAGGGAGATTCCCCTTTCCGGGCTCACCCGCAGCCGTGTCTCCCCCTCCCCAGACGTGGGTGAGAGAGCTTCGTTGAGCGACATGGCAGGCTTCCCGTTCTTTCTCGAAGTTTCTTTTTCCTTTTCCGAATTTTTAGCAGCACGCGTAACCCTTCTTGGGGGTGTTGAATTCATGACTCAAACTCATGAGTCATGCTCAGCTCGCAAATAAATTTTGAAGATTTATTTTATTCAACAAATCGAGACAATTGTCGGAAGCAAAATTTTAATTCACTATTAAATAACTCACAACTGTAATTTATTTTATTTCATTCAATATTCCCCATTTTAATGTTCTATTCACGATTTAATTTTAATTGTCAAACAATTTACGGGAATTTCTAATTAACTTCAAAATATTTTACTTAAATTCAACTATTCTTGCCAGGGCCATTCTTCCTAAGCTCATTTTGATTGTCGGACTTTGGAACAATTTTACTTGATATTGATAACGGCCACCGTTAATTATCCGAATGGTGTTATGTCGATTGTTGAAATTTAAGAAATCGAAATGACGATGAATAACGATCGACGCAATGATTGTCGTATTCTCTTTACAATATATTTCGCACAAATACCTATTCTTTAACCGAGAAGATTGAATATCACAATAATCAGAAATAATGATAATAACAAATAACATACAAGAAATAATTCAACGTACAAAAAAACCTTAGCGTAACACAATAGATAGCACAGTATAAAAACATAAGAAATAATTTACCATAAGGAGCACAGAATAAATAACAGTCAAATCATAGATAGCATAAACGAAGAATACAATGATTATTGCGAATAAAAGAAACAGTCAAAAATATTCCAAGAATATTATAGGAAAAAGGCAAAATATTACAAGGGAGAAAGTTACAAAGAGTATCCCATGTATAAGTCGATTTAACGTTACTATATTAATTCGAAAATACGCGAGGCCAAGAATTCTTTTCGAGAGAGTAGTTTATGGTGACTCGCTTTGTTTTGTTTCGCTCATGTGTTTGAATATGGTATATAACTGGCTCGAGTTTGGGTAAGCGCCCGACTCTCTGAGAACAATAGGCCGTATGAGCATATTCCCGATCGTCCGAAGCGACTTCCCGTGCGGAAATTGAGTTGGGGCTGTGATCGGGCCCCAATAATATTCCCCTAACTTTATTCGGGCCCTAATCTGGAAGCCACATGAGGGCCGTTAGCGGCCGGTCACACTTTGTCAACAAGGGCCCTTAAAGGCGCAACGACCGGGGCCTTATAAGTTGCCTCAATGGAGCCTCATCAAAACCATTTTAGCGCCCGGCAAATGCCTCAACGGCGCCTCATCATAACCATTTCAGCGCCATAAAATATCCGTATCAGTGGATATACGTGTACGTTAAATGCGTCAGGGTATATCTGTATTTGTTTTTATGTAATTGTTCATATGCATAGGTGTGGGCGTGAGTACATGTATATGTATGTGTGCGCGCGTAGAAATGTGATTGCGTATTTGCATGTGAGCCTTTATGACAAACTACCATGACAAAATGAATACAAAAAATAATCCATTCTAAGGAATGGATGTGTAGTAGAAATTAAAAAAAATATATGGGTGTACTGAATCACTAGAATCTATTTCCATTGAGGGAAAAAATCTGGAAAACAAAGACCAATTTATTTACTTATCCTACACAGTCAGATAAAGTTTATGAATGGGGAATATCAGCGAAGTCTTCAGAAGAAATAATGTTCCCTATGATGAGTATTGAGCGGAAATTAGTTGTATAAAAATGTCGAGAAAACTGGTTGAGACTGTTCACACTTATGCGCTAGCATTACTCCATGTATGAGTGAAACCATGAGTAATTGTTTGTGTCTATGTAAAATGTTTCTTTAATTTGATAAATAAATACTGTCTGATGTTTGTCTGCATATTTGTGTTCATCGTTGATTTTTTATTTGCTAATGCCCTTACGCTTTTTCCCAATTTGCGTTCGATAATATTATTCGATCGAAGTATATAATCGATTTGAATAATTGAAATACCATCAACCATTTAGCCTAAGCTATTTATACTGGTTTATCGCTATAATAGTCAGATCTGGGCCTATTGTGGAGATCCCTACTTGTTTATCCCTATACTGGCAAAGTCTGGGCCTATTGTGGAAATCCCTACAGGTTGATCCCTATAATGGCCAAGTCGGGTCCTTTTGTGGGAATCCCTACAAGTTTATCCCGATAATGGCCAAGTCCGGGCCCATTATGGAAATCCCTACTAGGGAAAGCACTAGGAAAGCCCTGAAAGGCCCTTATTTTTATTAGGGATGCCCTATCAGTTTTCCGCACGGGTTTTTCTCTATATAGTAGATGACTTTCGACAATTATTCCTTTTTTTCGAGATGTTATTTCGTCGGAATGGTATTCCTCTAATATATGGAAGTCTAATAATTTTTAATATCCGTAATGAAATTATCCCTTTCACGCCGAACACAAATTCGCGATAAATAAATTAGATTATCAATTCGCTTACTTCGCATAAATAATTTCAACAATTGACCCTAAACATAAATCGCTTTACGCGTTTCAATTCATTTTATTCTGGAATTACGGCACAAAGGGTTAATAATTCAACAACAGAGAAACTCTTGGCACGTTAATGAATCTCGCGAATAGTCGCCGGAATTTTTCATGAAATTTCCAAAAAATATTCATTCCAAATTTCGCGACATAATTTTTTTTCGATACTTTATCAAACAAATTACACAAATTTACCAACGTGCCCCACGTTGGGCGCCAAATGAGACAGGGATTTATTTCTTTATACATACTAAAATTAACAACCCTCTCACCTACCGCGGCCGGGGTCCATCGGCAGGTAGAGCTCTTGGTTTTCGAATTACAATTCAATTCAATTTCAAGGAGTTGGGCGCCAGCTAGTTTTTTCGAGACTAACAACTCTGAATAGTTAATGACTCAATAGTTTCCCTCACGGCCAAGACTCTCTCTCTCTCTCTCTCTCTCTCTCTCTCTCTCTCTCTCTCTCAGTGAGGATACCGTTGGAGGACCCTTGAAATCACGAAATTTTGAGTCTCACATTCAGAAGCAGAAATAAATAGACCGACTCAATACTTACGTATTTCATACAATAAACTCGGTTTAATAAATATCCTTAGTCGACACCTCTCCTTCACAATCCTTCGTCGACGGATAATCTTCGTCGCAATTGACCGCTGTTACAGTACAAAGTCTCCCTGTCGAAGTACATGGAATACCGCCGAAACGTCGAAGGCTCGACGATAATTTCGTTGAATGACAATTCGTTTCGTTCGACTACGTCAAAAACGCCGGCAACTCGAGGGTCGAACGCTTGGCGAATAATCGATGATAATTAGTAAGTCGGACTTCACAAAATGGGACAGACCCCCTTCCTCCACCACATCAGGATCAGGAGTTTTTCCTTTTTGCGACTCTATAACTGTCCTCTCTGACTTCCCCCAGATTCCCGAGATCCATGTATTTATTTGTCAATTATTCAGCGCAAGCGCGTCGGCCCTAGACTTCCACCCCTCAACAATTATCGCTCGCTCTGGCGCCGTCTATGGAAATGTCGTGATCGACGGTCGATACAGACGTTAATAAGCGCTAGGATAAAAGTTATAGTTAGTCGATAAACAACGTTCGGGAAATCCTGATAACGGTTTTTGAATATATTACGGCCCACGAGGGGCAAATTGAAGAAACCACGTCGAGGGTTATCGCTCTTTATATTTCCTTTCTCAGTAGCTAAAGAAGTAGCTGTCGTCTTTGTTACAGACTGTACGAGTATAACAAATTATTACCCGCTCTAAAGAGGCAAAACATGTGCCTAGGCGGTAATATTTATGGCATAGAATGGTCGTAAGCTGCTACATCATAACCATCGCTAGAAATAAATCTGAAGGGAATTACGGCTCAAGCTACACGGATCTTCACAAGAGGCCCTGAAAAATCGTCATACCTAACTCAGCTCACGGGGTATTTCATTATAAATCTGGAAGATGATGATGAGGCTCCTGCATTCCGCTACCTACCACCAAGTGACAGACGTTATATGTACCACGCCATGCTCAATAAAAAATAAACATACAAATATTCGCTAATCAATAGGTCACCCTGTACATCGATTGAGATAGATATAGATGGTTTTTCGACAGTTACGGCCAACTACTAGTCATCACACAACATCTCTTGCGTCTCCGGAGAAACTGCAGACTCTTCCGCTGCAACGCAACTCAGCTTCGAGGCCCTAAGTCCCAATGAAGCGCACAGTATTGTGTTATGTTTCTCCACTATATGGCTACGGAATATGGTTTCGGTATTCACCGCTTTAGAGACGTATTTTCGAATGATTCTCAGCAAAACGATGAAATAGTTGACGAGCATGATTATGCATATATCGAGAAGTGCAGCAAATCTAAAATTGCGGGGTGTAGATTCCAGTGCGCATGGTTGTGTCGGCGGGGGTTATAGAAATAGGAATCTACATCGTATACAGCAATGCTGTTCTCGCACTCGGTAATTGTTGGAAAATAAACGTTTTTGTTAAGTTTTGGGGTTTTCGTGCTCCTAAAAATGTTACGAGTAAAGCAGGCTATGAAATCCCCTCTCTAAGCGCGTGCGAAGCTCCTCAAGTTTTTTCAAGCGTTGACAGTCGTCGAGAAATATCGAAAGCGTGTGGTTGAATTTTTTTTCGTCCCGGGAAAAAAAGTTAATGTCTGAGTGGATATGTGCATATATGTTTCAGATATTGCCATATATGTATCAGATATATTCATATCTGACATTTTACAGTATCATATATGATTAGGTCTGATCATATTCCACATCGTATATGCATATATAAGATCATATCTGATCAAATACTGTATCTGGCCTGACCATATGTGAACTTATATCTGTTTATATCTGGCTAAGTACCAAGGCGAGTTCGTACCGTAAATTCGTGTCTGAACATACATGATGTGATATGTGAACGTATCTGTTCGTATAAGATCATATCCGATCAAATACGGTAGCAGACTCTGCTATATAGATCTCATATATGTTTTTATCTGGTCAGGTACCAAGGCGAGTTGGCCGTGTGAAACCATACCTGAACATATATTATGTGATGTGTGAGCAGGTACGTTCATATAAAATGTTATCCCATCAGATACGATACCAAAACTGGAAAATATACGAAGTCTTATACAGGGTGCGCCAGAGAAACTTACTTATTTGAAAAAATTCCCGCGCGGTGAGTTGGGTGGGTAGAGGGGCGAGACGGGGCGCATCTGGAGGGGGAAGTTCCCAAGTTTGTTTCTCCCTCCAGTCAGTTGCCATCATGCTCTGGTCTAGAGAGCAGCGGGCCTTCGCAGTCGAGAGCTTCTTTTCTAACGGTCGCTCACTTGTCGCGCAGTTACCGTGAATGGAGCTCGTTACAGGAACATGATCGAGGAATTTTTTCTTCCAAGACTCGAAGAAATGAACGTTAGGAACGTGTGGTTTCAGCAAGATGGAGCCACAGCACACACAGCACGAGACTCAATGAATTTGTTGCGACAACATTTCCCCGACCGCCTCATCTCTCTCAGAGGCGATCTCCAATGGCCGGCACGCTCTCCAGATTTGACTCCATGCGATTTCTTTTTATGGGGTTATTTGAAATCTCTGGTTTATGTCGATCGACCACAGACCATAGCACACCTCAAGAACAACATTCGCGACGCCATTGCCAACATACCGATAAATATGCTGCAAAGAGTAGATACGAATTTAAAAAATCGACTTCATCAGTGTATGCGCAATGGGGGTCGCCATTTATCCGATGTCATTTTCAAGACTGCATGAAAAAAAATTGGGATATTGTATTCTCAAATAAAAAAAATTTTAAAGAATAATTGAAGTACTTTTGTTTTTATTGACCTTTCAAATAAGTAAGTTTCTCTGGCGCACCCTGTACATTCATACCTCATCGTATATGCAGTTCAGTTGTTCACGCATGAAAACGTGTAACAAGGAGACGGCACGACCGTGGGGTCGGGGATTTGGCCGAATTTTTGTGTGGTAAAAGAGTAGGACGCACCTCCTACACTAGCACCCCACGTGGTTTAAGTAGTAGGACGCACTACTCGGAAAATTCCGAGAAAAATCGATTCAAAGTTTCTTAGGCGCCTTATGAGTTAAAAATGTCAGGCACTTGTCGAGCCGCCGTCTATCTAGACGGTTAGAGCTCGCTATTTTGCGCCGGAGGTCTCGAGTTCGATTCCTCCTTCGGATCTTATTTTTTTTCTTCATTTTTTTTTGTTATCCCAACAATTATTCAAAACGTTTCTCATCCCTACATTATTTTTTAAAATTTATTTACATTATTTTTTTCTAATTAATTTCATTTTTTCAAAATTATTTTCTTTTTTATCCAATAAAACAATTCATACCAGCTGTACGAAGCATCTTGTTCTCCGTTGGCGTGTGCACGTCTAAAAATTACGGAGTGCAATTCCTGGACGATTGCCTCAATATCATGAACGGTGACGAAATCGTTGCAACGGGGATCAAGCAATCAAACTCAATATACCGAATGATTTTTCGAGTGGAGTGCGCGGAAAATGTCGGTGAAGCAAATGTGTCGACAGTAAGCCTCAAGGTCTGGCACGAGCGCCTAGGACACTTAGACAAGCTAGCTTTGTGCGATCTTGTCAAGAACAAAATCATGCAAGGAGTCGAAATAACTAGGGATAAAGATTTTTTCTGTGACACGTGTCAGCTAGGCAAAGCGCACAGGTTGCCCTTTGACACAGAGGAAAAGAAAATAAAAGCGAAGCCGGGTGAACTGATAAACAGCGACGTGTGCGGACCGATGTCCGAGACCTCCCCGGGTGGTGCGCGCTTTTTAAAAACTTTTATTGACAATGCTTCCGGGTTCCGTTATGTACATTTTTCAAAACACAAGTCGGACGTGTTCGACCGTTTTAGAGAATTCGAAAGAGTGATCGCGAACAAATTCGGTCAGCCGATGAAAGTGCTGCGGTCCGATAACGGCCGGGAATATTGCAATGAAAAGATGAAAGAATATTTATCGCATCATTGCATTAAGTTTGAGTCGAGCGCGCCGTATACGCTGGAACTAAACGGCAAAGCGGAAAGAGCGAATCGTACGATTGTAGAGTCTGCGCCTACAATGCTCAGCGCGCAACGTTTGCCGAAATTCTTGTGGGCGGAAGCCGTGAATACCGCCGTATATATTCAAAATCGCGTGTCGTCGTCGAAAATAAAAGGAGGGAAAACGCCGTGGGAAATATGGACGGGCGAAAAACCGGATATTAGCCACGCAAGAGTATTCGGGTCAGAGGCTTTTCTACACGTACCAGAACAGTTCACATCGAAATTTGACACAAGGTCGAAGAATGTCTTGTTCGTCGGTTACGAAGGAGACTCTAAGAACTATAGAGTTTTCGATCCTGAGACGAAAAAAGTATCGGTATTAAGAAATGTTGTATTCAACGAAATGAACACACAATTCAAAACATCGGAGACCGAATATAAGCAATGGCAGTTACCAACATACGAGGAAGAACCAGGACAAGAAAATTCTGTTCAAGATGTACGAGCGGATTCCGACGTTCACAAGGAACATGAGGAACCCGTCGATGAAAACGGAGCGGTCGCCGTTCAAAGCCACATCGATCAACAGCAACCACCAGCTGAAGCCTATCAATTCCGAAATCGGGCAACTCTGCGAGCACCAAAGAGGTATGGATCTTGTGAAGTAATATTTGTCGAATATGCTGCTCCTGCAGCTTACAAGGAAGCAATGAACGGAAGAGGTTCGTCGAAGTGGCTTAGAACAATTCATGAAGAACTATGGGCGCACGAAAAGAATAATACGTGGACGATTGTTCCAGAGAATACAAAAAAGAATATAATCGATTCGAAATGGGTCTTCAAGATGCTTCGAGACACCGAGGGTCATGTCTACCGTTATACGGCTCGCCTGTGTGCGCGAGGTTTTCAGCAGCGAGAAGGAGTGGATTTTACAGTAACATTCTCGCCTGTGATAAGATATGACTCATTACGAGTAATGTTGGCGCTCGTTGCACAACAAGACCTGGAGCTCGCACAGTCTGATATTCGTACCGTCTGTCTGTATGGAAATCTTTACAAGAAGATACATATGAAGATCCCAGGCGGATTCGACGTAGAAGTAAATAATTCAGGCAGGGTGAGCGTCATGTGTCGACTCAATAAGTCACTTTACGGACTAAAGCAGTCCCCACGTTGTTGGAACAAAAAAATCACCGGATTTTTTAGGCAATTTCAGTTTAAAGAAACAAGTGGAGGTGCATGCATGTTTATCAGTGAATTCGAAGGCTTGACAGTGTATCTTAGGTTTTTTGGTGACGATCAGGAGCAATTCTCAATCGCGTAACCGAGCAGTTAGGTCGCGAGTTCGAGATCATGCTGAGTGACGGGAGTTTGTTTGTAGGTTAACAAATTTGTCGAGACAGAACGCGAAAGTCGGTATTCATACACCAAAGCGCGTACTGTCACATCCTGCGACGTAATCGCTGAACTTTTCCTATAGCCCCTCTTATCCACGCGAGTCTGACGAATAAATGGTTCTAGGACCGATTTCTCCGAAAAGTCGGAATACAAAAAAATATACTCATCCTGCCAACAGACCCTAACATTGTCTCGATTTCAACCCATACGGGAACCAAGGACTCGGACGAACGAACCGGCCTACTCCTCTGCACGCACAAAAAAAATACATTCTTCCGAGGAAGGGCCTCTGACTCTTGCAGTAATAAAATTAGATGACATAAGCCACGCGCTTTCCCAGGCTGGCCAACTAGCTCTTTCTCTCTCGCGTAACGCATTCCGTCACGAACAAGGCCCTATTTGTCCCTTCTCGGTTTTTCATATACTCGATAAGAGAAGCTGCGCTGAGGTCTCGGAAATGCAGTGCTAATCTCGATAATATGCGCCCTTGCCCAATAACACACCGACAACTCGCTCTCGCTTCTTTTTTCCGGCCAAACACACGAATCAGGTAATGTTTTATGTCCGGACCACGAATCCAAAAAAACTACGTCACCTAAGTTTCACTTTCCCAAAGATTTCTTCCTCCAAAAATTTATCCCACCCTGATTTCTGGTACTCCGAAAGAGTTCTCCTCGCATCAGTCTCCGATTAGAATCCAACGACCTGAGACCTAGAGTTCTCTTACCGATATCCATCGCGTTAGACCCTGATTCTCTTTTGTAACGCGAACGTTGTCATACGATTCAAGCATGGAACATCTTGTACTGCGAAACCTCTGTCACGTTACGCGAAAATCATAAGAACCTTGACGTTGTATTCCGCGCATTACTTTATTGTACATTCCATTCTCGATCCGTGAAACTCACAAATATTAGAACCTGTGTCGTCGAACATCTGTATCCGTCTCACTCACACACATACCATCTGCGAGCGCTTCTGGCCCTCCGGCACAGGGCTCTTAGTTTTACGACGCTACCTGACACCCAAGCGACTGGGTCATCACCGAGGCGCACCAATGTAAACGAACATACTCTTATATTTTGTTTCCGATTTGTATCTCAAAGAAATAATAGAATTAACCCATACGGTTAATGCTAATAAATTACGAGTCAATCGAACACAAGTGTCACAACCATTATTTCAATAATTGGATAATCCACGGAATCCCTTAAAATTCCCCCTTCCACAGCACGTCCCCTTTTTAATCTTCATCCCGTGCTATTGCGCTAGGCGTAGGCAAGAAAGAGGGATACCACACATATATATGCCCATGTCCCCTCAGGACGTGACAGTACATCAAACGTGTCCTCGAAAAATTCCGAATGAACCAAACAAAAAGCCTGAGTGTGCCGGCAGATCCACACACAATGTTACGTCCGGCAAAAATAGAGTGTGAAATGTTTAAAAATGTAGAGTAAAAATGTGAAAAAGTGTAGTGTAAAAATAGAGAAAAACGAGTGTGTGAATAACATTTCTTATCGCGAAACCGTGGGATCGTTGATGTTCGTCGCAATCGTGTCAAGACCCAATATTGCGTTTGCTGTCAATACCGCAAGTAAATTTCTCAATCAACACGATTTAAGTCACTGGCAGGCTGGAAAGAGGATCTTTTCCTATTTAGTTGGTACTTCGGATCACGGGATCGAATATAAAAACGGCGGAAGCGAGTCTAGTCTAGTTGGTTTTGCTGACGCGGATTACGCGGGGGATTTAGAGGGCCGTATTCACAGTCGCGTCTCACAATGTAAGCTCGCCCTGAGGCGATATCAAGATGGCGTTTCGATTCACCAGAGATTAGTAGGGAGATGCACAACGCTCCCCTTTTCGGCGTGCCTCGTAAATGGCGCTAAATCGCGGCGGCGAGTTCGGGAGTATGATTTCGTGATCATCGCCTCTTTCGAGGTTGCAGATTCCCATGTAGCCGCGCGAGTCCGTGATAACCGCTCAAGTCGGTATCGCAGTCAGCGAGAACACGAATGGGTAGCTCGATGGGGGAAAGTCTCTGCCCCTCGCAAATCTCGCTCGCTCAACAGGCGAACGAAGCGAGGTTTTCCGTCCGATCGAGCTCGACATATATATGTGGCCGCACTGCGGATTGGAATATGCATTAAATGAATTTCAAAGTGAAAAACATGTATCGAGATCATTGTTTTCTCTCGGTTGCCCGTTTATGCCGAAAATGCGGGTTAAAAAAATTAACGACGAACCGCGATGAAAAATAAAACGCCGAAACGACCGTGGAAGGTTCAAAAAGAAATCTTGAGCCTTTGCCGCGATCGTTTCGACACTTTTTTTTTCAACAGTAAACATTATGAATAAGGGTGTATCATAAATGTTTCCCTATCTGCAATGAGTGTTGTGGCTGAGTTGGCAGCGTGGCGGATTAACGATTTTTACGGTCCGGGTTCAATCCCCGGGGAACCAACTTTTTTTTCTTAATTTTATATTCAGAAAATTTCGAACTTACTCTCGCTTTAGCTATTCTCGCCTGTTCAGGCAGTATTTCTGATATTCAATTCGTATATGCTTAATAAAAAAAGACATTGCTACCGGGGATCAGTGCAGCCAAATCGCGCGTAAAAGTTACCCCCTCTCTAGTCTCTTACGCGCCCATGACACAATCATAGTAGCGCGTGTCCGTGAGCGAGCGACGCACAGTAGGAGAAAAGCCCAAAAACCTGGCCAAAACCTCAAATGACCTTTGACGGGAATGAAAATAGGCTTACAGGGGTTTTCAAGGTCGCTGATTACGAATCTGAAAGCCAAATTATCGTAAACAAAATGGCCGATCCAATATGGCTGACATGAATGTTAAAAAGTTGCCAGATGTCGACAAAAATTGGTATTTACGGGTTTTCAAGTTCGCTGATTACGAATCCGCAAGCCAAATTATCGTAAAAAAAATGGCCGATCCAATATGGCCGACATGAACGTTAAAAAGTTACCAGATGTTGACAAAAATTGGTATATACGGGTTTTCAAGGTCGCTGATTACCAATCCGATATCTATTGTTTATAACTTGCAACAAAGAGCTTACAGCAAATTGTTATAAACAAAATGGCCGAGTATCCTGCTAAATAGATAAATTAATATATTTAAAAAAATCATCATAATAAAATAAACGTGAACAGTGTATTCTACGCAATTATTATTTTTATTTCCAAAATACATACGGAACGTTTCAAAAATAGACAATTTTATTCTTCATCAAAATCGTAATCGGAGTCGGAGTCGGAGTCAGAATCATTATCCGAGTTTGTATCTATTACAACTCCCGGCACGGCTTCAATCTCGGCGCAAAATTCGTCTGCTGCAGCAGTCACTTTAGGAGCGATCAACATCGCTACAGATTCCGGCGACAAACTCTTCAGCTTCTTCTGTGGTAGTCTTCTGACACTTGAAATGTACGGATCAGAAGTAACTAAGAGCCGATGAAAAACATCTTCCATAGTTTTAACCCTGGAACTTTTTCGCGCAAAATCTTCTCGATATCGTTTGATGTCTTTGTTTCGAGCTTCCTGAGCATCTTCGGATAATTGGCCGATTGGTAATAGAGCATGAGTTATTATCACTGGACCATGAATTAATAGTTTGTGCACCGAAGTAGGCATGGAGTACCAAGGGTATAATGCAACGGTCTTTCTTGCCGTTTCAATAGCATACTGTTCAAATCTTTCACAGTTTATCTCGTGGCCACACGATATAACTTGTAGGATTACGTACAAGCGTTTAATAACTTCTTCGTTGACCCCCGTTATCGCAGCGGAAACCGTCGAATTTTCAAAGAATCGCCGAGCTGTGTTGCCATCATTGCTGCTGCCGTATCCAGGCTTTGGGCGATCGATATTTAGACCCAATTGCTTCTTGAATCCTTCTTGAATGGCCCTCTTGCGTTCCTGGGTAATTTTTTTTTCTTCGGCACTTCGAGCTTGCCATTTTTTAATGCCGAGTTTGTAAGACACGTGTAAGCAATACTCGAAGCACCGTATCCACGCATGCAGCGTCGACAATCCGAACTTCAAATTTGTTTCATTGATTTCCCTTTGCAATACAGTGTCGATGGCATTAAAATCTTTGTTGGTTGCTCCACACAAATAGCACCGTTGAGCAGATTTCGTCAATGATACAGCGTTGCAAACTTTACCATCTATCATGGTGAACAACAACTTGTACATTACGGAGATTTCTTTTCCATCTATTACACTTTCGAATGGACGAAGTGACTTTATTTGTTCTTCAACAATTCGGACTTCATTAAGTGTTGACTCTGTGTCTTCGCGTAGAAACAGTAGTCTAAGCGGTCTACAAAATCGTGGAGACGAGGGTCTGGGGTTCTTCCAAACAACTATTTCTTCCTTCGATTGTTGATCATAACACACGAGTTGTAATGGCACGACTGAAGTAAAGAATACATGCGCATCAGATTTGCTGTCATCACTGAACGTCTGCTTATATTCACTTTGCCCAGAACTTCCATCGCAACCCCACTTGCAAATCAAGTCCATTTTACGAACATTATCTGGAGTCAATCTTTGAATGAGTACATTTTGGACGAGTAAAATACGTTCAACTGTATGATCTAATAGTGCCTGTAGTTGGACTTCTGCACTACTCTCTGTAATCCTGATTGCATCACGTGGTGGATAACAACGCTTTTTTGCTTTCATCACTTTTTCGTAAGACGGATATAGCTTACAGTTATTTTCCTTCCCTAATCTTCTCATTCCCTGGTAAGTACTCTTGGAGAATTTATATTCAATCATAGCGGAAAGTGCAGCCTCTTCGGATAAAGTAATTTCATCCGTTGCTGAGTAAGCTTTACGATACTTGGAAGCTCTTAAAGGACTCGTCATTGTTACGTCCTTAATAACTTTTGCGGCGTCGGATTGTCCTGAAGAGCGAAGGCTCATCTGAGTAGCGTATGCTAACTCGACCGAGTTGAACGATGTACGAATATCTTGGGTCTTCCTTCGTTTAGATCTTTCACTGGACATTGTAAACTCAAGGGACGGGCGGCCGCCCGTATTACCCGGGCTTGTTACTACAGTGTCTGTAGGTGCGGCAAAACATACCTGCTTGCTAAGCCATTCACCGTTATTCTTGAAAAATACACAGGATTTTCTGTGAGCTTGTTGCCACCTCGTTCTCATTTGATTGAAGAGTATCGAAAAAGTCTGTTTCGAGTCCTCAGGCACTACAACTGTACGTCCGGTGTCCTTGGAAATTTTTTCTACCATAAATTCGATCAAGGAAGCGAATTTATCGGATAAATGCTCGCTGATTATCAGAAATACTTCTTTCCTTGTCAGCACCAATTCTTTGTAACCGGATCCTGTAATAAAGACATAAAATTGTAGAAAATTGGTGTTAAAGGAAAAGATAAAATTTTCAATTAATACAAAAACTTGAACAATGTACATTATTTTACCAAATAAATAACCGCAATAATTGAAATAATTTTAAGAAAATTAGACAGAATATATTGACATGGATTTGGTTAAAAGAAAGCTTTGCTTACTATATAATATATATATATTCAAATATTTTATTCGAATGTTATAACATTTCATTCATATTTAAGAAATTTTTATGTGGTTGATTTTAATATGTATATATATATATGCATACGTATATATCATAATTAAATCACAGAAAATTTATATATATATATATACACATACATATATATTAAAATAATTTATTTCAAGCGTATAACAGCCGTCTTGTCCGTTATGATGCTACTTCACCCATTCTCAGGTAAAGGCGCAGCGGCTGCTCAATAGTGCCGCGTGCACGCTCGGCTACCGCACGATGCGAAAAAAATCATAACGGACAAGACGCACGTTTTCCGCAGGTAACTCTTGTAAATTTCGAAAGCTTATACATTAAACTAAAGGCCGAGACTAGGAGCTTTGCAAAATGTGACAAAATATATAACTTTTCGGACCGTTGAAAATATAAGTTTTCAAAATTATTCAATTTTATTTATGCCGAAGGCTATACTACATTTCAATCATTTATACATAAACTTTCGATTCAACCGATGTAAAAACATGTTCTACATACCTCCAGAAGTCGTATCCATGTTGCAGAATTGAAATTAAACCCGTCACTTTAAAGTTATGGGTTTTTGAAGTCAGCGTTATTTTCGTCTGTTCAGCGCGTGACACGTACACTCTTCACGAACACTCACTGCCAACTGACGCTGCGGCGCAGGTATACACTTAAAGGGCTTTCCCTTCCACAATAGAATGCAGTTACTAGTCCTCTACCTGAATGACTACTCAACTGACCCTATTTCGAAAATTTATTTTTTGGGGTTTTGGCCAGGTTTTTGGGCTTTTCTCCTACTGTGCGACGCTTGGACATCTTCGGAAAGAGCCGAGCACGGTCGAAGTTTCCCGACCGCGCCTCCGGCAGCTACACCAATACATGGACGCTGAGCACGTTCATGTGCGGCCAAGCCGAAACGAAGGCTTCGAGGGAAAAAGCAATCTGAGCACGACTCGCGCGTGACGTCACTCGACGTCACGCACGAGACTTTTAGATGATTTCAATGCTTATTCAGCTCTTGATTCTCTGCGTTATTAATGTATACAAAAAAATGTATCGCGCACTCTGATCGCTTATTTTTTTAGTTTATACGTTAATTTAAATATTATAATAAATCTAAATTACAACTTATTTATCTTATATAAAATTGTTTACGCTCTACTCACACCCGTCCTTATGCCAAATAAATTATAATTCATAAAAGTAAGCGGAAATATATTTATATTCGTGTTATTATATTAATTCTCATACTTTCATCAAGGGATAAAGCATTATCCCCAAAAACAAACCAATCATCCGTCCGGCCGCGAATCGTAAGTACCAGAAAGTGATCATATTCTACAAGCGATGAGATGGTTCCGTTGGTAGCGTTCCTGGCTTCGGTCCGCAGGGCCCCGTGGTGCAAATTTTTCTCCAAATTTTTCATAATTTCTCATATTTTAGTCATATTTGAGATTTTCGGAGAAAAAATGATTTGAAACAGATTCAAGTTCTGGTCTTTTTTCCAAAAACACTTTTTTTTCACTGAAAATTCATGAGTTCTCATTTTTTCCCGAAAATTCCTTTTTTTCCTGTGACCTGAGTGAACGGCTGCGGAGATATCCGGAGAGAAGTTAAAGATGAAAAGAAATGAGGTTTCGTAAAAAAAAACTGATTATTATTAGTTTTTTCCGGAAATTTTCCTTTTTCTTATTACCTGAGTGAACGACTGCGACGATATTGGGAGAAAATGTAAAGATGAAAAAAATGAGATTTTCGTAAAAAAAACTTCTTATTTTTTTCGGATCTTTTTCTTTTTCCTATTGAGGGAAAGGCGGCGGAGATATTCGGAGAAAAGTTATAGATGGAAAAAATGAGATTTTCGTAAAAAAAACTTATTACACTTTTTTATCCCTCATAATTCTGAGAAATAATGAATTTCCGAAATTTTTGCAAACATTATTTTCCTTAAGGGGTAACACTACTGTAACGGCCTGCCACGAAGCGTTTTAGACAAATAATACTTAGGGTAATTATTAAGCATATCTTGAAGTATATTGCAAAAAAAATGTACGGGAAAATATTACAAAATGGCGACACTGCAGCAAATTCTTCCGAGGCATGTTGAACTTAAGGTGCTCTGCGGCACGTAGTATATCTTGTGCCAATTTTAATCTGGACAAAATATTTTTTTAAAATTAAATCTAGGTGAGTGTAGCTAGTGAACCACGTAGAGGATTTTAGAAATATTGATTTTTGAGTAATTGCCGAGTGTTTGACTAAAAATGTTCATTTAGACTTAATAAAACAAAATTCTTTTTTTTTTAGAATAAAATTGGCACAGTTATACTGCGTGCCGCAGAGGTTCGACATGCTTCGGAAGAATTGCTGCAGTGTCGCCATTTTGTAATATTTTCGGATAAAAATTTCTAGCAATATATTTAAGTATATGCTCAATAAATACCGCAAGCATTATTTGTTTATCACATTTTCCTTCCCCAAAAAAAAAATTAAAAAATACGCTTGCTGTAAGGCCGTCACAGTGGTGTTACCCCTTACAGTCTTCATAAAATTTCCGAGATTTTCCCGTGATCGTAATTAAAATGATGAAACATTCGGAGAAATTCGGAGAACTCGGATGTTTGCGTAAAAATAATTGTCTGCAAAACTCCGAATTCTTCATATTTGTTCCAATTCATAGAAAAATTCGGGAAAAATTTTCGGAAAAAATCGGAGTTTTCCGGAAAAAAAATTGCACTAGGGGCGCGGGATCGTTCCTCGCGCTCACTGCTTTTTTTTAAATTATTATTACTATTAATTTTTATTTGATTAGTTATTTTTATTAGTTATCATAATTATTTTAATTAGTTATCTTTTAATGTCGAAAAATTTATCGCGCACTCTGACCGCTTATTTTATTAGTTTGTACGTTAATTTAAATATAATGATAAATCTAAATTACAACTTATTTATCTTCTAAAAAATTATTTGCGCTTTACTCACACCCGTCCCTATGCCAAATAAATTGTGATTCACAAAAGTAAGCGGAAATTTATTTATATTCGTATTATTATATTCATTCTCACATACTTTCATCAAGCGATAAAGCATTATGATAATGCTTTATCGCTTGATGAAAGTATATGAGCGTAAGTACATGAAAGTATTTGATTACTTATTGAATGAATATAATAATACGAATATAAATATATTTCTGCTCATATACTTTCATCAAGCGATAAAGCATTATGATTTTTTTTTTGAGGCGGGGGGAAATGCTGGTTACGCACCGTGGGGGACGTTAGATCGTCCCCCGTGTGCGGGGCTCCTCTCTCGAGCCTACCCGCTAAAACCCCCCTCCATTAACTCCAAGGCGTCACCCCGGAACCGCTTTCGGATTACTTCGGGGTGACGTCTTTTATCCTCAAGGCCCCCTCAGGGGGCCCTTTCCTCCTCTTCCAGCACTCGTTTTTTCAGGCGAAGAACCACCTCCACGTAGGTGGTGACCTCCGCCCAAGCTTCGTCGTCCAGGAGCATAACCCCGACGATATTTTCCGGGGTTATGCTCCCATACGTTGCCTCGAGAGGGGCCCTCCATCCACTCCATTCTTCACACTTGAAGAACGCGTGGGTTTGTTTGGGTTTGTCTGGGTTTGTTTGGGCGTAGTCCCTCGGGGACCCGCAGGATGAACAGCACGAGTCCCGGGCCTTGCCCATCTTGCTCAGGTAGGCCCGGAAGTACCCGTGCCCCAACAGCATTTGGGTGATAATCGACCTCACCGTGCTGGCGGTCGACCCAGGTGGATAGCTGGGGTATTAGCCTCGCCGTCCACCTGGCCCGCGAGTCCCCACTCCATCGTTCCTGCCAGGCCCGCAGCGTTTCGGCCCTGGCCATCTCCCGTCGTCTCTCCCCGTCCAATTCTTCAAAGTCCCGGTGGACGGACTTCCGCTCCTGGGCGAGGAGGTCGATGGGTATGACCCCGGCTATGGCCAGTACCGCTGGCTCCGAGACCGTGCGGTAGGAGCTGGCAACGCGGAGGGCCTCTGTCCGCTGCACTACGGCCATACGCTTCTGGTAAGTCTCGTCGCCATAGCGTCTTCGGCGCCATAGAGCATTATAGACTCGGCAGTGCGGAGCAATAGACGGCGCTTGCAGGGCCGGGGGCCGCCGACATTGGCCATGACCCTGCTCAGCGACGTCGTCACCGCAGCCGCCATGTCCGCTCTTATTCTTATATCTTCCCCGAAGTTGAGTCTGCAGTCGATCTTCACCCCCAGGTACTTGATAGACGCCTTTGTCCGGACCGTCGCCTATCCCAGCCGCATATCCCGAAGGAGGGGGATACGCTTCTTGGTGAGAAGCGCGATCTCGGTTTTCGCCAGCGCCAGCTCCAAGCCGTGGTCGCCCATCCTGGAGCGGACCCGCCGCATTACGTGGTTGAGCAGCATCTGTGCCGCCTCAACGCTTCGCGCGATGATTACGGCGGCAATATCATCCGCATACCCAACCAGGAACGTACCCTTAGGCATCTCCATACGTAGGATCCCGTCATACGTTATGTTCCATATGTCGGGACCCAGTATGGAGCCCTGGGCCGCCCCTGCCGTGATCTCGCGGCAGGCCGGACCATCTGCGGTGTAGTACGTGAGCGAGCGGTCTTTCAGGTAATCCCCCAGTATACGTAGGAGATACTCGGGGACACCAAAATCCCGCTCCAGCGCGCTTAGTGCGTCGCTCCACCGCACCGAATTGAAGGCGTTCTTCACATCGAGCGTGACCAGTAGACAGACTGGGCGGGAGAAATGATTTCCCCGCTCTGTGCCCCTGGCTGCCGCGACCACGTCCTGGATAGCGTGGATCGTCGACCTCCCTTTCCGAAAGCCGTATTGCCTCTCGGAAAGGTCTCCAGCGGCTTGGACGGCCGCATGGAGGCGAGGTCGAAGAAGCTTTTCCAGGAGCTTGCCGGCTGTATCTAACATGCACAGGGGCCTGAAAGATGACGGGCTGTCCACCGATCCACCCTTGCCCTTCCTGATGAGTACAAGCCTTGCCTGCTTACAGCTGAGAGGGAAGACCCCCGCCCGCAGACAGGCGTTGTACATATCAAGGAAGAGCGCTGGGTGCCCTTCAACTGCGGCTTTGAGCACCTCTGCTGGCAGGCCGTCAGGGCCTGGTGCCTTCTTATTTTTGAAGGACCGCGCCGCGCACCGCAGCTCCTCCTCGGTAAAGAGGTGCATCGGTGCTTCCCCCGGTGTTTGAGGGCGGCACGGCAGCTTGGGGTGATTGGAGAATAGGGCATCGACGATAGCGCCGATGGCCTCCGCATCAGTGGGGGCGCTGTCAGAAAAAGCCCCCAATTTGCGAAGGACCAGTTTGTACCCCAGTCCCCAGGGATCGCTGTTCAGATCCTCCCCAAGCTTTTTCCAGCAAAGATGCTTACTCCTCTGGATGGTACGGCGGAGCTCTTTCCTCGCCGCTTTGTAAGCGGTGGTGCTCCGGACTGCGTCGGGATCGCGGCGCCGGGCGCGCAGAGCGAGCCTTCTGGCTCGGAGGCATGCCCGGCGCAGCTCCGCGATCTCGTCCGTCCACCAGTACACTGGACGTGTCGTGCCTCGTGTTTTGGCCCTCGACACGGCGTCCCTGCAGGCCTGGTGGACGTGCTCCATGACAACATCCACCGCCATTTCGGCACGTGCAAGGTGGCACGTGCGATCCGGGATCCCTTCTAGGGCTCGCTGGCCGCTCAGCCGGGCCGGAGACAGCTTTCGGGGGTCCATCTTGTCGACGTACCACCTGGCGGGGCCCCGTGGAGTCCGGGCCCGGACTGGAGTCACATCACGTACGTGGAACGTGATGTATTGGTGATCGCTGGCTGTATAGTCCTCGCATTATGATAATGCTACGAATACGAATAATAATATAATAATAATATAATAGTAATATAATAATAACGAATATAATAATAATATAATAATACGAATATAAATATATTTCCGCTCATATACTTTCATCAAGCGATAAAGCATTATGATAATGCTTTATCGCTTTATGAAGGTATATGAGCGGAAATATATTTATATTCGTATTATTATATTCATTCAATAACTAATCAAATAAGAATTAATAGTAATAATAATTTTTAAAAAAGCACTCAGCGCAGGGAACGATCCCGCGCCCCTGCGGACCGAAGCCAGCAACGCTACCAACGGGACCTCATCGCTTGTAAATATGTGCACTTTCTGGTACTTACGATTCGCGGCCGGATACATTATGATAATGCTTTATCGCTTGATGAAAGTATATAAGAATGAATATAATAATACGAATATATTTCCGCTTACTTTTTTGAATTACAATTTATTTGGCATAAGGACGGGTGTGAGTAAAGCGCAAAACAAATTTTCAGAAGTAAAATAAGTTGTAATTTAGATTTATTATTATATTGAAAGTAACATATAAACTAATAAAATAAGCGGTTAGAGTGCGCGATAAATTTTTCGACACTAAAAGATAACTAATTAAAATAATAATGATAACTAATAAAAATAACTAATCAAATAAGAATTACTAGTAATGATAATTTTTAAAGAGCACTGAGCGAGGGGAACGATCCCGCGCCCCTAGTGCAAATTTTTTCCCAAAAACTCCGATTTTTTTCCGAATTTTTCTATGAATTGGAACAAATATGAAGAATTCGGAGTTTTGCGGACAATTATTTTTACGCAAACATCCGAGTTTCTCCGAATTTTTCCGAATATTTCATCATTTTAATTACAATCACGGGAAAATCTCGGAAATTATATGAAGACTTTAAGGGGTGACACCACTGTAACGGCCTTACAGGAAGCGTATTTTTCGATATTTTTTTTGGCGGAAGAAAATGTGATAAACAAATGATACTTGAGGTATTTATTGAGCAAATATTAAAGTATATTGCTATAAATTTTTCATCCAAAAATATTACAAAATGGCGACACTGCAGCAATTCTTCCGAAGCATGTCGAACCTCTGCGGCATGCAGTATAACTGTGCCAATTTTAATCTAAAAAAAATAATTTTGTTTTATTAAGTCTACATGAGTGTAGCTACTGAAGAACCACGTAGGGGATTTTCGATAAGTTAATTAAAACAATATTCATTAACGAATGACAGTCTTAAAAAAAATTAAACATTTTTAGTCAAATACTCGGCAATTACTCAAAAATCAATATTTCTGAAATCCCCTACGTAGCTACACTTATCTAGATTTAATTTTTAAAAAATTATTTTATCCAGATTAAAATTGGCACGCGTTATACTGCGTGCCGCAAAGCACCTTAAGTTCAACATGCCTCGGAAGAATTTGTTGCAGTGTCGCCATTTTGTAATATTTTCCCATACATTTTTTTTGCAATATACTTCTATATCTGCTTAATAATTACCCCAAGTATTATTTGTCTAAAACGCTTCGTGGCAGGCCGTTACAATGGTGTTACCCCTTAAGGAAAATAATGTTTGCAAAAGTTTTGGAAATTCATTATTTCTCAGAATCATGAGGGATAAAAAAAATGTAATAAGTTTTGTTTACGGAAATCTCATTTTTTTCATCTATAACTTTTCTCCGAATATCTCCGCAGCCGTTCACTCAATAGGAAAAAGAAAAAGTTCCGCAAAAAAAAGAACAAGTTTTTTTACGAAAATCTCATTTTTTTCATCTTTAAATTTTCTCCGAATATCTTCGCAGCCGTTTACTCAGATAATAGAAAAAAGGAAAATTTCCGGAAAAAAAATAATCAGTTTTTCTTTACGAAAATCTCATTTCTTTTCATCTTTAACTTTTCTCCGAATATCTCCGCAGCCGTTCACTCAGGTCATAGGAAAAAGAGAAATTTCGGGGAAAAAAAATGAGAAATCATGAATTTTCAGTGAAAAAAATGTTTTTGGGAAATAGACCAGAACTTGAATCTGTTTTAAATCATTTTTTCTCCGGAAATCTTAAATATGACTAAAATATGAGAAATTATGAAAAATTTGGAGAAAAATTTGCACTACGGGCCCCTGCGGACCGAAGCCAGGAACGCTACCATCGGGATCATCTCATCGCTTGTAGAATATGTGCACTTTCTGGTACTTACGACTCCCGGCTGGATGAATGATTGGCTTGTTTTTGGGGATAATGCTTTATCGCTTGATGAAAGTATGAGAATTAATATAATAATACGAAGATAAATATATTTCCGCTTACTTTTATGAATTATAATTTATTTGCCATAAGGACGGGTGTGAGTAAAGCATAAACAATTTTTTAGGAGATAAATAAGTTGTAATTTATATTTATTATTATATTTAAATTAACGTATAAACTAAAAAAAAAGTGATCAGAGTGCGCGATACATTTTTTTGTATACATTAATAACGTAGAGAATCATGAGCTAAGTAAGCATTGAAACCATCTAAAAGCCTCGCGCGTGCCGTCGGGTGACGTCACGCGCGAGTCGTGCTCAGATTGCTTTTTCCCTCAAAACCTTCGTTTCGGCTAGGCCGCACATGAACGTGCTTAGCGTCCATGTTTTGGTGTAGCTGCCGAAGGCGGGGTCGGGAAACTTCGACCGCGCTCGGCTCTTTCCGAAAATGTCGGAGCATCGCTCGCTCACGGACACGCGCTACTATAATTGTGTAATGGGCGCGTAAGAGACTAGAGAGGGGGTAACTTTTGCGCGCAATCCGGCTGCACTGGACGCGGGTTCGATCCCCGGTAGCAATGTCTTGTTTTTTTTTTATTAAGCATATACGAATTAAATATCATAAATAATGCCTGAACAGGCGAAAATAGCTAAAGCGAGAGTAAGTTCGAAATTTTCTGAATATAAAATGAAGAAAAAAAAGTTGGTTCACCGGGGATTGAACCCGGACCGTAGCCATCGTTAATCCGTCACGCTGCCAACTCAGCCACGACGCTCATTGAAGATAGAGAAACATTTATGATACACCCTTATCCATAATGTTTACTGTTGAAAAAAAATGCCGTAACGATCGCGGCAAAGGCTCAAGATTTCTTTTTGAACCTTCCACGGTCGTTTCGGCGTTTTATTTTTCAACGCGGTTCGTCGTTAATTTTTTTAACCCGCATTTTCGGCATACACGGGCAACCGAGAGAAAACAATGATCTCGATACATGTTTTTCACTTTGAAATTCATTTAATGCATATTCCAATCCGCAGTACGGTCACATATATGTCGAGCTCGATCGGACGGAAAACCTTGCTCCGTTCGCCTGTCGAGCGAGCGTGATTTGCGAGGGGCAGAGACCACGGTCTTACATACAGGTCTTGAAACTCGCTCGAAATTTCAGTGGTGGGGAATGGCCTCTTATTGAAGCACCGACTGTTTAAACTCGTGACCACGAGGATCGCTGCTATAGAGTGATGCAGGCTGTGTGAGAGAGACGGAAATAGATTTCAAAAATAAACAAAACCCAAACATAACCGCTGATTCACGCGACCACACGGGACGTGCTCCACTTGTAACTTGTAAAAAACGGTGATATTGAAAAATGACTAAGTGGTGTATTGTGCCAACGTGTAAAACAGGCTCTCGGAGTGAAATATCGAAACGCTCAGTGTTTCGGGTGCCGAGAGACGTGGCGCAATTAAAAAAATGGGAGGCCGCGATACCGGGAGTTAGGAAATTAGAGCCGAGACACGTTGTGTACGAAAATCATTTTGAACCGAAATATATTCATCGAGAATGGGCGAAACAGGCGTTGGAGCCGGGAACCTGAAAAAAAATGAAAAAATTATTAGGATCATTACAATAAATACTTTCCAGGCTGGAAAACATAAAACAAAATTAGTGAATTATTTTCATTTATCCTACTCAAGAGTCCTTCGCTTAAAGGTCGGAAAAGAGGTATTTTTTTATTTACCAACGCAAACCATTTCGGAAACTGCAAAGTAGAGATTATTGAAAATGTTTCTTGAGACATGCATAAAAATGTTTCGAAAAGGAAATAAAGAATTGCAAAAGAAGCACTGTTTCTTAAGTATTTGTTTTATTTCTAAGAAATACATCCTGCAAGTGTTTCGGTTTGGATTCCACTTCGGTCTGGAATAGTTGCCACTTATTTTCGGGTCAATTAAAACAACGCGTAAAGCCTATTTTTTTATAAAAGCTAAAACATGTTTTTAGAAAACCGACCGCACAGAGATCGAACCCCTGAAGGCAGCATTACGAAGCTTGCACCGAACCTCTCGACCAACACGAGCTCACATTGACACCTATATAAGAAACATTCATATTCATTGTACCCACTTGGATACTTGAACTATAGTCTTTTGGTTTTTTTCAGGTTTACGATAAAGTTACTTTTAATTGTATTTAGGTCCATCATGCATTTTTGACATTGAATATCATAATTCGCCTACACCAGCCGATTGTACAGCTAGGTTAGGTTCCTATGAGTCAACAATCGATTCCTATCTCTCTCGTACAGCCTGCATCACTCTATCGCAGCGACACTCGTGGTCTCTAGGCGAAACGGCCGGTGCTTCAATCCGATGACATACCCCCACCACCAGAGTTTCAAGACCTGTATGTAAGACCGTGGCAGAGACTTTTCCCTAACCGAGCTACCCATTCGTGTTCACGCTGACTGCGATACCGACTTGAGCGGTGATCACTGACTCGCACGGCTACAAGGGAATCTGCAACCTCGACAGAGGCGATGATCACGAAATCATACTCCCGAATTCGCCGCCCCGATTTAGCGCCATTTACGAGGCACGCCGAAAAGGGGAGCGTTGTGCATCTCCCTACTAATCTCTGATCCTGAGGCGATCTTACTGTGCAAGATTCACAGTCGATTCTGAGATGCCTCAAATGCCAACATAACCTCGCTATTTGAGTAAAACAGACGGCATTTGTCAAGTCGACGATTTACACGACTTGGGACGATCTCAGATCTCAAAAACCAGTGTAGCGTGCTCCAAAATTAATCGTTCGTGATCGTTTGTGATTTAAAGAGTAAAATTGTGATTAAAGAAGTGTTTGAATAAAAAACCAAGTGGTGAAAGTAAAATTTAATAATCATTAAATATACTATGCGAAAAGTTATTGTTGTGGTTGAGCTGTATAGATTGGAACGAAAAAGTGTGGTCAAGTGAAATCGAAAAAACTATTGTGGTTGCGTGGCCACAATGGATTTTCCTAACGACATTGACTTTATAGTCATTGACAATGAAGAGGACTTCGTCATCGAGAATAACGCACGCATTCCCAGGCAATACGTGCGTGATGGTCTTAACCGTTTCGAAAACTATAGCGAAGACGAATTCAAGAGGCGATTCCGATTTGGGAAAGACGTCGTAAGAATCGGAATTCTGCCCCTGATTCAGTGGCGTAGCGTGGATTTTTGCCGCCCGGGGCTAACCGTAAATTTGCCGCCCCCTCCCTATTTTCGCAACTAAGTGCCGCTCGCCGCCGCCGCCCCACATCTGCGCCGCCCGGGGCCATGGCCCCCTCTGCCCCCCCACGCTACGCCACTGCCCTGATTGAGGTCGGCTTAGCGAAGCCAAATAGCCGAGGCTTACCGATTCCTCCCATCTTCCAGCTACTCCTGGCACTCCGATTTTATGCCACCGCAAGCTACCAGGTGAGTGAAATTGTTTCGATCAATATCTCGTTATCATCATTGTATGGTTATCGCTAAAATTATAATTAATACATATTTTCGATAAATAGCTTCTTCTTGGAGATACTGCTCCAATCTCTCAGCCGACAGTGTCGAGAATCGTGTTTCGGATAAGCACGCTACTGGCAAGTTTATTGCGAACGAAAATAAAAATGCCAAGTAGTGCCGAAGTACGATTCGAAATCGACAACTGTTTCAAAGGCTCGGCTATGGTAATGGAGCAATTGGAATCCCTGGCGTCGACGGTGCCATCGATTGCACGCACATTCGACCAGTGCATACGAGGCTCCACAACATCGACGAGGTATTCCGAAACAGAAAGGGATATTTCTCCTTGAATGTGCAGGCAAATTTTTATTACTTTATTAACATTGAAATAACTATAAATTCGCATGAGAAAATAAACAATTGAACTTTTATTTTCCACAGACTGCCGTTGGGCCAAGAATGGAGTTCTTGGGCATTGTGCCAGAATGGGCCGGCAGTGCCCACGACAGCCGGATATTTCAGAACTCGCGCATCTATGCACAGTATTTTCGAGGCTCTCTCGACGGGCTGCTTGTTGGCGACGCCGGGCAACAGTTGGCGAGAACGGCAAGCATGGGTACTTGCCGTTCTTGATGACGCTGATACAAAATCCGCAAACGCCTGAGCAGCAGATGTAAGTTTTTAATTTATCTAAAATGTAAAAAAAAATTAAAAAAACGAATCTCTTTTATTTAAATAAATTTTTGAATAAAAATAATAATTATCTGAGTATATCGACCATAATTTTATAAATGTCTGAAAAAATATAGTTTTACTAGCAGCGAAAAAATGTTTACACTGATTTCTAATTTTTCTGTTTCAGATACAATTTTATACAGGTACGAACGAGGCAAATCGTCGAGAGAACGTACGGCGTGTGGAAACGTCGATTTCCGTGTTTGCCGAGAGGCCTGACAACAAAACTCGTTTGCTCGACGGCAATCGTCGTGGCTTGTGCCGTATTACACAACCTTGCTCTGCAGTTCAACGACGTATTAGCTGAAGAAGACGAGGTCGATGCGGTCGAAGCAATTCCTGCAATCGCACCTAACTATCAGCCTGCGGACGGGCTTGTGGTCAGAGATGCCCTCATCGAACGGATGTTTCGCTGAGTGGCTAATATGATATTTCAAATTTTTCCATGAAAAAATTAATTGTAATGTAAAATGAAATATATTTACGATTGTACGCGTGTAAAAACCCAAATGAATGTTCTCTCGGTTCCTTCTCGTGTAATCCACAACCTGAGCTGGTGTCCATCCGTATTTCTGTGTAAAAATCAGCATGAATTCGATAACTGTTTTTTTTAACCAATAGGATTTTTACCTCGATCAGGCCACGAGTTTGGCGCTCCGCCTTCCGGCTTTCCAGTGGAAATCCTCGCGTCCATCGAAACGTACACCCCGACTTGTTGTGCTGAACTATGTCTGAAAAAAAAATTATAAAATAAAGTTAAATATAGTTACAATTGAATTTTCACTATTTTTGCATTATAAAATAAACATTGACTTGCTTTTACATTCTTGTCTTTTTTTCTTTCGCCAACCTCATTTCTGCTAACTCCGCTCTTGCTTTTGCCTCTCTCAAATCAAATGCACTTTTGGCTTTGTTGATCTCCTCCAACTCCTCTTCGTGGTGCTTCTTTTGTTTGAATAATGCCGTTTCCTGCTCGATAATGTACTGTAATCGTCGAATTTTCCAATCTTTTTCTACGTCGTCCAAATCACCTTTTTGGTTTGTTCTCCTCGATTTCTGACCTATAATTAAAAGGCAAATCAAAATAACTGCAATTTCAATTTTCAAAAACGATTGTTATTACCTGCAGGTGTTGACGACGTCGATCGTCTTCCCTTTGCAATCATCTCGGATAGATCAGTACCTTGAGATTCTAGCTGGCTCATTTCCGATGAACCTTGTCCAACCAGCAGATTGTTAATCTCTCTCAGGGAAACTTCTGTGACCTCACAGAGCTCGTCGTCATCCACAATCTCACTGAGTATTTTTTGCGCGTCGTCACAAATTGCAAGATTCTCCCGCTCTGTAATAAAAAATTATATATTTTATAAATTATTTTTATGAAATATGTAGCAAGAGAAGATTTATTCTAAATATATATTTGAATATGAGTTCTTACCTATCAGCGTCTCTTCATCAAGAGTCGATGTGAACAGCGCTGGTGCCGTCGTCATGAGGTTCGGAACTATGGCACTGATTTCTGGGTCAATGGTCGCCGGAGCCGCTGGTGGACCCCGACCGGTTAAGAATCGGCTCTGTCTCTCTTTAGTCAATGCGTCTCGTTGAGACTGTTTTAAATTAGTCCATAACTTTCGAAGTTGTTTCTCGCATCTCTGAAATATTGAAAAATTTGAATTAGATTCATTTCCGAAAAAACAATAAAAAATAAACAAATATGCATCAATTGTTTCTTACCTCCTCTTCAATTATCGTCGACGCGTTATACTCGTCGACGATCCTCTCCCACGCTGCGTCTTTGTCTTGCAAACTGGCTGCCGAATTTTTTAATTTTCTACTACATGCGAGTATTCTTGAACAATCTTTGTGAACAATTGTTTCTCTTTTACGGTGTAATTGCCCTTCGTGGTCATTCTCAAAAACCACTCCACCCTGCTTCACAATTCCTGCTTCACAATTATTGTTGTCACTGCACGCACCGGATAAAATGTTGAATAATAAACAACAGATTACTAGAGCATGGGTTATACATCTTCAGTAGAACCGAAACGACACGAGATTCCGTGACAGCTAAACGTGCTTTCCGATTGGCTGCTCTAACGGAATTATTCCGGAAATACCCGAATCTCGTGTAAGCTCATCCCAAGTATTGCCTTAGCTGAGGCGGTCCTAAATAAAGTAAGCTACAGCTTGAGCCCAAATTCTTGCCCAAGGTGATCTTACTTTACGACTGTGAATACATAAGATCTCAGGACCGTCTCAACGGCATAGGACGACCTTGCGCTAGGCGATCCTGAGATCGATCTTGAGACTTGACTGTGAATACGGCCCTATGTGAGAGTATGGGCATGCGTGTACGCGTGTAGAGCACTCAACCGGCGGAAATGTGAAGTTCTGGGGTTTTCGTGCTCCTTAAAATGTTACGAGTAAAGCAGGCTATGAAATCCCCACTCCAAGCGCGTGCGAAGCTCCTCAACTTTTTTCAAGCGTTGCCAGTCGTCGAGCAATATCAAAAGCATGTGGTTGTATGTTTTTCGTTAAATAAAATATTGTCTCCGTTTCTCAAATTTCTTCTCTCCTTCTCTCGTTAACATCAACAGTTTTGATAAAACCACATGTTTTGCCTGACTCTATTTTTCACCATGATGGTTGCTTGGAGAGCACGAAATCGCTATTGTAGGTCTACGGACTCGTATTTTTTAATTTCCTCGAAATGGTTCTTTGATCCAGTAAGCTTAATGCCAGCGCCTTTGAATGGTGTCCGAGTCTCGTCTCGTAGCTACTAGATAGTTTTTGGGCTCTGTTTTTAATCATGCCAATCCCAAGATCTTTGTATAAGTTGACGTTAGTGATATACCGCGGGGCATTCGCTGTAACTCTCAGATTTCTTAATTGGAATCATTGCAAGTTCGCGATATTTCAGTTGCTGGTCGTTTCCCATAGTTCGATGCCGTAGGTCTTGATTGGCATTAGTGTCGATTTGTGTATTAGGATTTTGTTGTTCCGAGATGAGTTTGACGAGCTCCTTCATCTCGTAAAAGAGGTATGCCATTTAGTTGTACGGTTAGGTGGTTCGCTTTCTTCATAGTGAGAGTGATGTGAATCGATTTGATGTCACTAGCCGTGGCCACCACTTATTTAATCGGCTTTGGACTTTGTTTATTCCCCTTTGTAGTATTCTTGAGGCTATGTCTGGGTCTTCGTGTGTTGATAATATGGCCGTTTCGTCAGCAAATGTGACCACCTTGGTGTTATGGGTAGCTGGATGATCGGCTGTGAATATCGTGTAGAGGCCTGGACCTAAGATGCTTCTTTGACGAACTCCGGATCGTGTTGACAAACGCCGATAGTTCTTCGCCGTATGTTACCTGGAATTGGTGGTTGTTTAAGTACGATTTCAATAGTAAGTAGTACTGAGGTAAGAGTAATTTGATCTTGTAAAGTAGGCGGGCATGTCACCCTTTGTGGAAAGCTTGTTGATTATCCAAGAAGGCCGCTGAGCAGTATTTCTTTTGTTCCAGTGAGCTGGATATCATATTAAAGACCCGATTGACCTGTTCTCTCGTTGGATGCTTAGATCTGAATCTGGATTGATGCTCCGGGATGATACCTCGCTCACTGGTAGGATCTTTCATTCTTCTGAGGAGGAACTTTTTAAATAGTTTTGATATTGTAGGTAGCAGGCTTATGGGTCAAGGAGTTAACAACATTCAAAGTTTCGACAGGTTTTAGGATCATAATAATTTGTGCAGTTTTCCATTGGCTGGGTATGTAAGATATTTGAATTATGGCGTTGCACAGCGGTCCCAAATCCCGAATAGCTGACAAAAAAAACAAAATATGAAGTTTCTGTTTGAGGAATTCTCTGTACTGGGCCAGGTAGAGGGGGATATTTCACGTCCCTTTCGAGGATTTGGTAGAAGTAAATGTTGCGTTTAGCCGTTGGGGTCTCTTTCGTAACGGAACCCTCGAGGAAGTAGTAGTATCGACCACGCGCTAGCCTCTGAAAACTACACTGTGCTTAAAGTTGAATAATTGTGCGTGAAATTGAACAATTTTAATCAACGTCACACCGAGCAACAAAATATGTAAACACCTACTGTACGCACTCGCCGCGAAAAAAAATTGTGCGTAGGTTGAGTAAAAGTTGATAATTCTACAGAATTCTGCGACCGGTCAAGTCTCGCGTTATTCTTTACACTCTTCAGTGAAACATAGGCAAAAATTAGCTGCCTGAAACTGCCTTTTTCGTTTTGGTGAATTTTTGTATAAATAGACGCAAGGCGTCACGTCAAGGGCGCGGCGCGGGTGCGACGTCTAACGATTGATTCTTCAAAATTTGTTGCTGAAAAATTTGGATTACAATATTATTATTAATCTATCTATTTATATTACAGTATGGATTACAATATTATTATTAATATCTATATATATTATCTATCTATCTATATTGTTGTCTGACCACTACACTGATTCTTTTAGGCTCTCAGAATAGCAGTGAAGATTGACTACACTCGAAATAACTATTTAATTTATTGGTAAACCATTTGAATGACAATGCCAACAAAACCCACGAAATCATTGAGATGATATTATCCGAAAAACGACGTGCCCCTTACACATTGTCGGCGAATGAAAAACAAACGATGCGCGAATTATTATACGATATGAAAAAGAAATGGCAATAAGCTAGGAGGACCGAGGCGTGGTTTCTAGAGGCAAATATGGATTGGTTGAGCACTTCGTCGCCTTCGGGAACAACAAGAAAATATCTACGGAAAACGAGAAACCAGCTGCAGTTGGTGGCCGTCCTTCGCAGAACTTTAAGGACTCTAGCAAACGGGCGAAACGAAGAAAAACTGAGAGTGTTCGTAACCAGTCCAGTATACCAAAGAGCTTGGCTTTGCCACCCAAATGAGTCCTCCAGCTGCAGGGAAATGTTATGCCGCGGAGGTGGTGAAAGACGCTACATTGGGCTACTCCCACTAAAGCGTCGAAATACAGGCAATCTTTGAGCACGGTTTATGAAAATTATTGTTCCCCTGATACTGCTCTTTCTCTGTTAATTGACAACCATATGTCCAAACATGTATGTATCCATCGTACAAATCTGTGCTAAATGCAAAAAAAATATTATTTGCTTAAAGATGAGATAACTATAACTCAAAATAGTGCTGAGGTTGAGACTTCAAGCACTGTTAGATCACAGAGTGAATCACATATTGCCAGTGCAAAGAGTTGTTTTTTATTGCCTCTCATCTGATAAAATTTCTGAAATGTATTTGATTTGCAAATGGGGATGCGTCGGAACATCTGATCAATACACTTTGCAACAAAAATTTAGCAATGCCGCCGGAGATCAAACAGATACAACCATTTTCTTCACTTTGCTTGTGCCACTGCAGCTTATGTGTGCTGATAAAGTAGACAACAAAGTAATTATTTAGAAAAATCCGCGGGCCTCCTCCCCTCGATTTTGTAGGCCAATTACAATTAAGTTTTTGAAGGAAACTGCATGTTTGAGAAGGACCCGGAAGAAGTATAGCTGTGACAGTTCTAATGTAGGTCCTCTAAGGGGGGGTTCACGCGGGGAGGGGTATGACGTCACGCGGGGAGAGGGACTCGGCGGAGAGGCTGACGTCAGGCGGGGAGCGGGAAATCGTTGGAGCGGCGGGGGGGGGGGGGGGGTCGATATAATCGATATTAATCAATATCGATTATCGATTAATTGATCATCGATTATTGATCTTTATATATTTAAAATTTATTGTTGATTTATTTTTGTCTTATATTGTTTACTTCATGGATTTTTTTTATTTAGCGACTCTCGCCAGAGAGCCAAGTTGATTGACCCGTGTCGCTGAGAGAAGCGATCGGATTACACGTATGTATGAGAGAGAGAGAGCGAGAATGAGAGATGGAGCGACCGCATCGCATGCATGTGAGATAGAGCGACTCATCTGCATGTATAAAGACATATACACATTCGACATTCAACGATTAAAGCGATTGGGTTTGTTTGGGTGAAATCTCAAACAAACCGCCGCGCACGTCTTCAAACATCTATTGCATCTCAAGGCCAAAATGCCTGGGACATTCGCAAAAGAATAAAATTATGCGAATGATATTGCAAGCGCTTCGCGGATCTCGTCGAAAAAGTTGATGTCAGCAAAAATCTAAAAGTCTGTAGAAAAATATATAACGAACAAATGCACACGGCACCAAGGATGCAGCTGTTATAGAAATGGAATATAAATCGTGATTGAGAGGTACACACTTTCAGCGTACATAGGAAAAAAGCACCGTTAAAATGTCGATTCAGCATCACGTGTCATCTCAAGGTCAAAATGCCTGAGATATTCACGAAAGAATAAAATTATGCGATTGATTCTGCGAGCGCTTCGTGAATCCCGTCGAAGAAGTTCATGTCAGCAAAATGGTAAAGTCTGCAGAAAAATATATAACGAAAAAATGCACACGGCACCAAGGATGCAGTTGTTATAGAAATAGAATATAAATCGTGATTGAGAAGTATACACTTTCAGTCAATGTTTGAATTTCCGAGATCGCGGAGTGCCTTGCGCAGAGACATGACAAATAATGTTGAAAAAAATCTTTGCGAGCAAGGGGCTCAAATTAGTTCGGTCGAAGAGTACATTGTGTGGGAACAACGATGTGACGAGTATATCGAGTCGTTAGAAGAACAAAGTCGAATTAAACGACCGCGATTAACGATTGTGTTACATCCTAGCGAATGTGCCTTCTCTCGGTTATCCCCAACATCCTCATTTGCCGCCATAAGCGTATTAAATGTATAAATCTGAGAATAAGATGCGTAACAACATTAAACGGAACTTGCGTACGTTCCGCGAGCATATTTTTCGTTTATTTTATTCAGTCGGTCCGCCTCGTGTTATAACCTCGCATTTCTTCAAGGCGTAAATATCAAACTCCCAGAAAGAAATACGAGGCACCACTCGATCGAGACGAGGAGACTTTGCCTCTAGCCTAAATAAGTTCCGGTTGATAATCATTTAGCATGGTGCCGACAGGAAACGAGAACTCACCGACGCTCGATCTCTTCGCGCACCCGATATAATCTTTAACATAACACAGATCATGCGCATGCATAGGTCTCAGATACCGAACTCTATATCCCATGTGCTGTTTCGCCGAAACACGAGACAAAGGTATCCTACCTTCCATGCGTGCAAGTTCTATATAAGGAATGATCGAGATCTATTCTGCGAATCGTGAATATCGCGACCAATCACGCTAAACCTTAAAGTTCCTTCTCCCACTATCGAACCCCTCCTAATTTTCATATCAAGAAAGACTTCCTTCCTGAAGCCAGTCTTCCAACAACTACCATCGACTCAAGTTCTTCTATCAAGTCTAAATCTTAGTCTCCCGACAGTCTTCATCAAATACAGATCTCAGTCTCGCAAAATCTTCCATCAAATTAACTTCACTTCTTAATCTTGTTCTGACAGAATTCGAAGTGTAGAATCGGTATCATAGAGTTTTGAATATTATACATCTTCGGGTTTTGACCGAAGTGTCGTATAAACGTTTAGTTGACTCTCGCGGCCTCGAGTCCATAAAACAGTTCAAGTGCTATTTACTACGCGCATATACATAAACACTCTCAGCGCCCCAAGAATCTGGTGCTGGTGACCGATTTCCGAACGCTAAGCGTGGCGTCCGTCAACGAGGCCCTTATCTGCGAGCGACAACCGATACTCTTGCGAGCGAGCGTTCCTTCACACTGCTACACTCACAAACACAGCGACAAATTTCATTTTATGTTAGTCTGATTGTTCCCCAGGCTTCATAGTAATTTTCATTGTCATTTTTCTGTATAAGCAACTTTATTCATCCGATCACTTATTTGTAATAAACCTTCAGTTAAGTTTGTACAAATTCGTCGGATTATTTCTCGATACCAAATCACTGCATGATTTCCTAATTTTTAACTCATTCCAAGCACTACCCCTTTTTACCATCATCCCGTGCTATTGCGCTTGTCGTAGGCAAAAAAGGAGGGAATCAAAAAATATATGCCCACGTCCCTTCCCGACGTGACAATTGGAAATCGTCAATCGTTGGTAGCCCAAATTGCGCGACTTGAAGGCTTCAAGAATTCGGTGCGTCAGCGTTTCATACACACGGGTGCTGGACATGACAATCATGGATTCATATGGCGAGAAATTGATACGGCGTTCGAGGGTCGTATCTTGACTGGTGTAGTCATAAATCACAACCACATCGAACCTCAACAATTTCTCAAAGACGCTAGTGATGTCGTGTTTTCACGCGTTCAAACCATTATCAACAATCATGGTAGTGTGAAAATGAATACTGTTTTTGACGGCGAATTTGTGGCGGGTGACAAGCGTGCAAATAAAAGCATTAATACTAAAAACTATGAACTTTTCAATACGTCTGATTTACGCGAATGGTACGATCAAAGAGTTATTGAGCCCATTTCGACATCACTCGAAGAGTTTCAGGAACGCGGCAGCGGGTGGGCATTGTCACGAATATATAACTTGACTATGAATATAAATAAATATAACCCAATGCGTGTCGGGTGCCACATAATGTTATCACGGTCGATAATGCTGAAAAGAGCAATTGTTAATGTGAAATCGAGTGATCAACCATGTTTCGCATGGTCCGTAGTCGCTGCTCTTTATCCAGCCCAAAGTGACAGTGCGCGTGAATCTTCATACCCGCACTACTCAACAGTGCTAAATGTTCAAGACATTGAGTTTCCAGTGACTATGAATCAAATTAAAATATTTGAAATTCGTAACGACATTTCAATCAATGTATACACCATTGAGAACGATAGTACTCTTTCAATTCGCGTGAGTGAGCGAAAGAGAGAAGAGCATGTCAATTTGCTCTACGTGGAAGATCCGCAGCAAAACATCGTTGGACATTTCGCGTGGATCAAGAATTTATCAAGCTTCGTCAGCTCACAGTTGACTAAACACGATGGACAGAAATATATCTGTGATAAGTACGCAGATTTGATATAATTAAATGCATGAAAATAATTAGTTGAAAACTAATTTTTTGTTTGATTTGGCAGATGTCTACACGACTTTCATTCGGAGCAAAAATTGCAAGTGCACACTGTGGACTGTGGCCAGATCAACGACTGTGCCATCTGTCTACCGAACGATGCAAACAAGTGGCTCACTTTTAAAAACTTCAATCATAAGGAGCGACTTCCATTCGTAATGTACGCCGATCTTGAGTGCGTTCTTGCGAAAACGAATGAACAAAACATGTACCAACACCACGAGGTTTCTAGTATCGCATCACAGTAGGAGAAAAGCCCAAAAACCTGGCCAAAACCCCAAAAAATAAATTTTCGAAATAGGGTCAGTTGAGTAGTCATTCAGGTAGAGGACTAGTAACTGCATTCTATTGTGGAAGGGAAAGCCCTTTAAGTGTATACCTGCGCCGCAGCGTCAGTTGGCAGTGAGTGTTCGTGAAGAGTGTACGTGTCACGCGCTGAACAGACGAAAATAACGCTGACTTCAAAAACCCATAACTTTAAAGTGACGGGTTTAATTTCAATTCTGCAACATGGATACGACTTCTGGAGGTATGTAGAACATGTTTTTACATCGGTTGAATCGAAAGTTTATGTATAAATGATTGAAATGTAGTATAGCCTTCGGCATAAATAAAATTGAATAATTTTGAAAACTTATATTTTCAACGGTCCGAAAAGTTATATATTTTGTCACATTTTGCAAAGCTCCTAGTCTCGGCCTTTAGTTTAATGTATAAGCTTTCGAAATTTACAAGAGTTACCTGCGGAAAACGTGCGTCTTGTCCGTTATGATTTTTTTCGCATCGTGCGGTAGCCGAGCGTGCACGCGGCACTTTTGAGCAGCCGCTGCGCCTCTACCTGAGAATGGGTGAAGTAGCATCATAACGGACAAGACGGCTGTTATACGCTTGAAATAAATTATTTTAATATATATGTATGTGTATATATATATATATACATTTTCTGTGATTTAATTATGATATATACGTATGCATATATATATATACATATTAAAATCAACCACATAAAAATTTCTTAAATATGAATGAAATGTTATAACATTCGAATAAAATATTTGAATATATATATATTATATAGTAAGCAAAGCTTTCTTTTAACCAAATCCATGTCAATATTTTCTGTCTAATTTTCTTAAAATTATTTCAATTATTGCGGTTATTTATTTGGTAAAATAATGTACATTGTTCAAGTTTTTGTATTAATTGAAAATTTTATCTTTTCCTTTAACACCAATTTTCTACAATTTTGTCTTTATTACAGGATCCGGTTACAAAGAATTGGTGCTGACAAGGAAAGAAGTATTTCTGATAATCAGCGAGCATTTATCCGATAAATTCGCTTCCTTGATCGAATTTATGGTAGAAAAAATTTCCAAGGACACCGGACGTACAGTTGTAGTGCCTGAGGACTCGAAACAGACTTTTTCGATACTCTTCAATCAAATGAGAACGAGGTGGCAACAAGCTCACAGAAAATCCTGTGTATTTTTCAAGAATAACGGTGAATGGCTTAGCAAGCAGGTATGTTTTGCCGCACCTACAGACACTGTAGTAACAAGCCCGGGTAATACGGGCGGCCGCCCGTCCCTTGAGTTTACAATGTCCAGTGAAAGATCTAAACGAAGGAAGACCCAAGATATTCGTACATCGTTCAACTCGGTCGAGTTAGCATACGCTACTCAGATGAGCCTTCGCTCTTCAGGACAATCCGACGCCGCAAAAGTTATTAAGGACGTAACAATGACGAGTCCTTTAAGAGCTTCCAAGTATCGTAAAGCTTACTCAGCAACGAATGAAATTACTTTATCCGAAGAGGCTGCACTTTCCGCTATGATTGAATATAAATTCTCCAAGAGTACCTACCAGGGAATGAGAAGATTAGGGAAGGAAAATAACTGTAAGCTATGTCCGTCTTACGAAAAAGTGATGAAAGCAAAAAAGCGTTGTTATCCACCACGTGATGCAATCAGGATTACAGAGAGTAGTGCAGAAGTCCAACTACAGGCACTATTAGATCATACAGTTGAACGTATTTTACTCGTCCAAAATGTACTCATTCAAAGATTGACTCCAGATAATGTTCGTAAAATGGACTTGATTTGCAAGTGGGGTTGCGATGGAAGTTCTGGGCAAAGTGAATATAAGCAGACGTTCAGTGATGACAGCAAATCTGATGCGCATGTATTCTTTACTTCAGTCGTGCCATTACAACTCGTGTGTTATGATCAACAATCGAAGGAAGAAATAGTTGTTTGGAAGAACCCCAGACCCTCGTCTCCACGATTTTGTAGACCGCTTAGACTACTGTTTCTACGCGAAGACACAGAGTCAACACTTAATGAAGTCCAAATTGTTGAAGAACAAATAAAGTCACTTCGTCCATTCGAAAGTGTAATAGATGGAAAAGAAATCTCCGTAATGTACAAGTTGTTGTTCACCATGATAGATGGTAAAGTTTGCAACGCTGTATCATTGACGAAATCTGCTCAACGGTGCTATTTGTGTGGAGCAACCAGCAAAGATTTTAATGCCATCGACACTGTATTGCAAAGGGAAATCAATGAAACAAATTTGAAGTTCGGATTGTCGACGCTGCATGCGTGGATACGGTGCTTCGAGTATTGCTTACACGTGTCTTACAAACTCGGCATTAAAAAATGGCAAGCTCGAAGTGCCGAAGAAAAAAAAATTACCCAGGAACGCAAGAGGGCCATTCAAGAAGGATTCAAGAAGCAATTGGGTCTAAATATCGATCGCCCAAAGCCTGGATACGGCAGCAGCAATGATGGCAACACAGCTCGGCGATTCTTTGAAAATTCGACGGTTTCCGCTGCGATAACGGGGGTCAACGAAGGAGTTATTAAACGCTTGTACGTAATCCTACAAGTTATATCGTGTGGCCACGAGATAAACTGTGAAAGATTTGAACAGTATGCTATTGAAACGGCAAGAAAGACCGTTGCATTATACCCTTGGTACTCCATGCCTACTTCGGTGCACAAACTATTAATTCATGGTCCAGTGATAATAACTCATGCTCTATTACCAATCGGCCAATTATCCGAAGATGCTCAGGTAGCTCGAAACAAAGACATCAAACAATATCGAGAAGATTTTGCGCGAAAAAGTTCCAGGGTTAAAACTATGGAAGATGTTTTTCATCGGCTCTTAGTTACTTCTGATCCGTACATTTCAAGTGTCAGAAGACTACCACAGAAGAAGCTGAAGAGTTTGTCGCCGGAAGCTGTAGCGATGTTGATCGCTCCTAAAGTGACTGCTGCAGCAGACGAATTTTGCGCCGAGATTGAAGCCGTGCTGGGAGTTGTAATAGATACAAACTCGGATAATGATTCTGACTCCGACTCCGACTCCGATTACGATTTTGATGAAGAATAAAATTGTCTATTTTTGAAACGTTCCGTATGTATTTTGGAAATAAAAATAATAATTGCGTAGAATACACTGTTCACGTTTATTTTATTATGATGATTTTTTTAAATATATTAATTTATCTATTTAGCAGGATACTCGGCCATTTTGTTTATAACATTTTGCTGTAAGCTCTTTGTTGCAAGTTATAAACAATAGATATCGGATTGGTAATCAGCGACCTTGAAAACCCGTATATACCAATTTTTGTCAACATCTGGTAACTTTTTAACGTTCATGTCGGCCATATTGGATCGGCCATTTTTTTTACGATAATTTGGCTTGCGGATTCGTAATCAGCGACCTTGAAAACCCGTAAATACCAATTTTTGTCGACATCTGGCAACTTTTTAACATTCATGTCAGCCATATTGGATCGGCCATTTTGTTTACGATAATTTGGCTTTCAGATTCGTAATCAGCGACCTTGAAAACCCCTGTAAGCCAATTTTCATTCCCGTCAAAGGTCATTTGAGGTTTTGGCCAGGTTTTTGGGCTTTTCTCCTACTGTGCGCTGCTCAGTGCCATATATGTGAAAAACCATTTGCCGAAGACGACATACGTGTTCGTGATCATTGCCTTCTGACCGGACGTTATAAAGGTCCCGCCCATTCTAACTGCAATTTGAATTACCAACGGTATTTTTTTATCCCCGTATTTTTTCATAATCTGTCCGGCAATGGTGCACAGCTCATCATCGAGGAACTAGCCACAGCATTCGAGGGGGAAACCGCGGTGCTGCCCATAACTAAAGAGGAATACATTCCTTTTACAAAAAAACATTTCGAACGGCCGACAAGTCACATCCGATTCAATTACGCTTCGTCGATTCATACAAATTTCTCAATGCAAGTCTGGGTGACCTGGCCTCATTTTTGACAATGGACAAACTAATAATTTTACGTTCGCAATTTCGTGACATAACGAGCGATAGTTTCATCCTATTAACTCGAAAGGGCGTCTTCCCCAATGAATATATCGATAGTGTAAACCGATTGGAAGACTCTCACCTACCGCCACGTGACGCATTCTACAGTACTTTGACTGGTGACATTGTAAGCGAGAACGAACACGCTCACGCCAAGAATGTATGGGAACGGTTTTCTATTCAAACGTAAGGTGAGTATAGTGACTTGTATTTGAAGACCGAAGTTGTGTTGCTGGTCGACGTTTTTGAGAACTTTCGCAATAGCTGTATGGAGCGTTACAGGCTCGACCCCACTTATTACTATACTCTCCCCGGCTACACATGGGATGCAATGTTGGAACATACATGCGTTAACTTCGAATTGTTCACCGACATTGACATGGTATTATTTGTTGAACGGGGTATACGCGGTGGTCTGAGTCAGTGCTCAAATAGGTATGCGCACGCCAATAACAAATACATGGATTCATTCGATACATCAAGGTCCTCATCATATTTGATGTATGTCGATGTGAATAATTCGTATGGATGGGCAATGTGTCAACCATTGCCCTATGCTGATTTTCGATGGGTCGATGAGTTGTCGACATTTGATTTATCATCTATCGCGCTAGATTCACCGACCGGTTACATTCTTGAGATTGACTTAGAGTTCCCGGAATGTCTACACGATGCACACACGGACTTACCGTTTTGTTCAACACATGGTAAGCCACCTGGTGGACAATACGACAAACTCCTTGCAACTGTGCATAACAAGGAACGGTATGTTATTCATTATCGCAATCTGCAGCAGTGTGTACGACACGGTCTCAAAGGCACCAAAATTCATAGAATACTCCAATTCTCCCAATCGCCCTGGCTACGAACATATATCGAGCTGAACGCGCAGTTCCGAACCCAAGCAAAGAATAATTTTGAAAAAAATCTCTATTAATTGATGAATAATGATGGGAGGTGTTTGGGAAAGCAATAGAAAATGTGCGCAATCACGTAGACGTCAAGATTTTAACACGGCGGGAGGGCAGGTACGGTGCAGAGGCAATGATTGCAAAACCAAATTTTCATAGCCGGAGTGTTTTTTCAGAAAACCTTATTGCTGTCGAATTACGCAAGCTCGCGGTGAAATTCAATAAACCAATATATGTGGGTATGTGCGTACTCGACATATCGAAGACATGTTTATATGATTTTCATCATGAGTACATGGTGCCTCTGTATGAAGAAAAATGTACAGTGTTGTACACCGATACGGATAGTCTAGTATACAACATTGGGTGTGAGGATGTGTACGACGACATGAAGCGTAATATCCATCGTTTCTATACGAGCGAGTACCCGGCGAGCAATGAGTATGATATACCGCTTGTCAACAAAAATGTTCCCGCACTTATGAAAGACGAAAATAATGGACGGATAATGACGGAATTTGTCGGGGTCAGAGCTAAAATGTATGCAGTGCGAGTCGATGGTAAAGACGTTACGAAGAAACTGAAGAGCGATAAGAGTAACACCGGGGCGAGAAAGATCTCCTTCGAGGATTACACGAAATGCTTATATGACCAGATCGAAATGACTGGGCAGCAAGCATGCATACCATCGATGTTACATGAAGTGTACACCACCAAGGAGACAAAAATTGCTCTAAATCCGCGCGATGACAAACGGTATATCATACCTGGAACCACTAAAACGTTGCCATGGGGGCATTATAGGATACAATCGTAGGGTGTATTTTTAAAATTGTAGATAAGCTTGTAAAATAATTGTAAAAAAGCTTGTTCTGCAAATAATCAACCCTGTGAGAAACGACGTTTGTAAATTATCGCGTTTGTCTGTTCTATATAATAAATTGGTTCATGAATTTTCCACTGAGAAAATGAAGAAGGGCCCGTTGTAGTTTGGCGAATCACCTAATTTTTCCTCACACTCTCCTGACACGCTTCTACGGGAGAGAGAGAAAGAGAGAGAGGTGTCATAAAATTTAAAACATTTTTATTGTCCGCTCCACATCAGGTTTGCTCATTCAGCTATTGTGAGTATCGTCGAAAGCCAACCCCATTACAAACATTCAATTATTACGCTGCTACAATACTTTTTCAATGAGATCAATTTCGATAAGTAGCTCCTGATCGTACAAATCACCTGCAACGGCTCCATCGTTATAGCCCGTCAGATGAAATGCTACAGACTTCGTGATTTTCTCTCGATATACGGCAAATCTTTTCGCTGTCCAGTTCGGTGCGTAATCCTTTCAGAATACACTCTTAAATTTACTGATTCTCAACGCTCTTTATTGTCAATTTTTTACTTAAATAATGATGCGGTTAAAATTTTTTGAAATGGGTTCCTATGCAAAACATGTTGTTGTGGCAGCTTCTCATTTTCAACGTTGATGCTACCCAGTTTCACCGGCCTTATCGTATAGTGTACAGAATCATCAGACGCTTCTACTAGGTTACCAAGAATACCGATCTACCTATAATTGCTACGTAGGCTAAATTGCATTCACATCTTATTCCTTACTACAATTGAAATACTCACAAATGGATGCTTTTAAATTGCTATACCCAGAATACAGGCGAAAATTATACGTTTTTTATAAGGGGTTTAAAGCGACCATTATAAAATTATTTTCCCTGATCAAAGTGCAAGTTCTGCGGTATGCGTCCCCTTGACGAGTGTTGACGTCACTGCGGTTCCTGCATCATTACCATTCTTACTCCGTAGGCGTACGGCCGAGGCAAATTTTGAGACAGTATCGATGACGGTTAGGTGGAATTTATGTTTGGAGTTTTCACGCGCGTACGATGAAATATCGACGAGATCAGCTTGCCATGGTTCATCCACGCCGCGAATGTTCACAAGTAAAAGGTCTAGTAGCATCGAGTTCATCAACGCTTCGCACAACGAACGAGTTTTTTATTTGAAGCACTTAAAGTAACGCTACCGACTTTGTCCGTCCGATGTAACACTGGGATGACAGTGGTATACCGCACGAGGCAGCTTGAACGATAATTCGAACCATCTTGCGAGGAGCCCCCACGATCTACGGGGCGGAATCTGAGAAGTACTCGAAGCTGTCAATATTTACGCAAAAATCGGCACAAAATCGTGTCAATTATCCACAGACGCTTCAGTTAAGATAGAACGCATCGTCGCCGTGCAAGGGCTCAAGACACCCACCAAAGAGTTTATACTAAAGGAGATATCCTTCACCAAACTTCACGACAGGAACGCTGATCCGCAAAGTAGATATGAGTTGAAGGCATATAAAACAATAGTTTATTAATAATAAAATTAAACAATTACATAATCATAGTGTATGCTATTCATTAAACCTTGGTGTGTGTGCGTGTGTGTGTGTGTGTCTGTTTTTTTTCTTTTTTTATTATTTTATTTTAAATATCCGCAGCGGTAGTCGTTCTGAAACAAACAAAACATGCATTTTTCTTATCAATCTATCAAACACAATGATATTTAGACTGATACTAAAGTAAAAAGATAATACTCACAATCAGCCTTGTATACGTTCAAACAGGTTGGACACATGTCGCGTGACAATTTGATGTAGCGGTTCACCGCAGTTGGTGCAAAGGATTCCGCGCATGGCCAAAAGCGTTCGCTGTAGTGACCACATCTTTTGCGAAGTCCTTCAAACATTTCTCGTACATCGAAGTAGCACGAAACACAATACTTTGATTGATGATTTTCGGTAAAGTATATGTAATTCACGCAATATACGGCTTCCCGGTTCAGCCGATTAAGTTGACGCCGGTCCAGTAGGTCCTCTCGCACATCATGGTATTCATCATCTGACCCACCGCCGTATGCGGAATCTGCCTGTTCAATATCACTATCCAGTTCGTCTATTTCAAGCAGTATGATGTCATCACGAGCAATCACTTTTACTTCGTCGTCATAATCGGCGTTGTCAACATCTATTTCGTCGTCACCATCAACGGCGATATCAATAATTTGTACGTCGTTATCATCGGCGATATCAACAGCTTCTACTTCGTCGTCATTATCGTCGATATCCACCACTTCCATTTCATTATCAACGACTAGATCGATCACTTCACGAATTTGGATAACCATTATTTCACTTTTCTTCGTTCTGCGACTCTTTCGTTTCAGAATGACACCTCGGAGGTTGGAGACTGGAATGACGAAAACTGCATTCACGATACTTTTTGAAATTTCGGTTTTTAGATCCTCATAGGATTGAGGTATGGTGGGGATGCGAGATCTTGGAAGGTTAATTCTTTCTACACTTCCCGACTAATTCCGACATGTTGAATAGGAAAACCGTGTACACGTCCTATTGGCCATCCCCAACCATACCTCAATCCTATGAGGATCCAAAAACCGAAATTTTAAAAAGTATCGTGAATGCAGTTTACACTATTCCAGTCGCCAACCTCCGAGGTGTCATTCTGAAACGAAAGAGTCGCAGAACGAAGGAAAGTGAAATAATGGTTATGAAAATTCGGGAAGTGATCGATCTAGTCGTTGATAATGAAATGGAGGTGGTGGATATCGACGATAATGACGACGAAGTAGAAGCTGTTGATATCGCCGATGATAACGACGTACAAATTATTGATATCGCCGTTGATGGTGACGACGAAATAGATGTTGACAACGCCGATTATGACGACGAAATAGAAGTGATTGCTAGTGATGACATCGTACTGCTTGAAATAGACGAACTGGATAGTGATATTGATCAGGCAGATTCCGCATACGGCGGTGGGTCAGATGATGAATACCATGATGTACGAGAGGACCTACTGGACCGGCGTCAACTTAATCGGCTGAACCGGGAAGCCGTATATTGCGTGAATTACATATACTTTACCGAAAATCATCGATCAAAGTATTGTGTTTCGTGCTACTTCGATGTATGAGAAATGTTTGAAGGACTTCGCAAAAGATGTGGTCACTACAGCGAACGCTTTATAGCCATACGCGGAATCTTTTGCACCAACTGCGGTGGACCGCTACATCAAATTGTCACGCGCGACATGTGTCCAACCTGTTTGAACGTATACAGGGCTGATTGTGAGTATTATCTTTTTACTTTAGTATCAGTCTAAATATCATTGTGTTTGATAGATTGATAAGAAAAATGCATGTTTTGTTTGTTTCAGAACGACTACCGCTGCGGATATTTAAAATAAAATAATAAAGAAGAAAAAAAAACAGACACACACACACACGCACACACACCAAGGTTTAATGCATAGCATACACTACGATTATGTAATTGTTTAATTTTATTATTAATAAACTATTGTTTTATATGCCTTCAACTCATATCTACTTTGCGGATCAGCGTTCCTGTCGTGAAGTTTGGTGAAGGATATCTCCTTTAGTATAAACTCTTTGGTGGGTGTCTTGAGCCCTTGCACGGCGACGATGCGCTCTATCTTAACTGAAGCGTCTGTGGATAATTGACACGATTTTGTGCCGATTTTTGCGTAAATATTGACAGCTTCGAGTACTTCTCAGATTCCGCCCCGTAGATCGTGGGGGCTCCTCGCAAGATGGTTCGAATTATCGTTCAAGCTGCCTCGTGCGGTATACCACTGTCATCTCAGTGTTACATCGGAAGGATAAAGTCGGTAGCGGTACTTTAAGTGCTTCAAATAAAAAAACTCGTTCGTTGTGCGAAGCGTTGATGAACTCGATGCTACTAGACCTTTTACTTGTGAACATTCGCGGCTTGGATGAACCATGGTAAGCTGATCTCGTCGATATTTCATCGTACGCGCGTGAAAACTCCAAACATAAATTCCACCTAACCGTCATCGATACTGTCTCAAAATTTGCCTCGGCCGTACGCCTACGGAGTAAGAATGGTAATGATGCAGGAACCGCAGTGACGTCAACACTTGTCAAGGGGACGCATACCGCAGAACTTGCACTTTGATCAGGGAAAATAATTTTATAATGGTCGCTTTAAACCCCTTATAAAAAACGTATAATGTTCGCCTGTATTCTGGGTATAGCAATTTAAAAGCATCCATTTGTAAGTATTTCAATTGTAGTGAGGAATAAGATGTGAATGCAATTTAGCCTACGTAGCAATTATAGGTAGATCGGTATTCTTGATAACCTAGTAGACGCATCTGATGATTCTGTACACTATACGATAAGGCCGGTGAAACTGGGTAGCATCAACGTTAAAAATGAGAAGCTGCCACAACAACATGTTTTGCATAGAAACCCATTTCAAAAAATTTTAACCGCATCATTATTTAAATAAAAAATTGACAATAAAGAGCGTTGAGAATCAGTAAATTTAAGAGTGTATTCTGAAAGGATTACGCACCGAACTGGACAGCGAAAATATTTGCCATATATCGAGAGAAAATCACGAAGTCTGTAGCATTTCATCTGACGGGCTATAACGATGGAGCCGTTGCAGGTGATTTGTACGATCAGGAGCTACTTATCGAAATTGATCTCATTGAAAAAGTATTGTAGCAGCGTAATAATTGAATGTTTGTAATGGGGTTGGCTTTCGACAATACTCACAATAGCTGAATGAGCAAACCTGATGTGGAGCGGACAAAAAAAATGTTTTAAATTTTATGACACCTCTCTCTCTTTCTCTCTCTCCCGTAGAAGCGTGTCAGGAGAGTGTGAGGAAAAATTAGGTGATTCGCCAAACTACAACGGGCCCTTCTTCATTTTCTCAGTGGAAAATTCATGAACCAATTTATTATATAGAACAGACAAACGCGATAATTTACAAACGTCGTTTCTCACAGGGTTGATTATTTGCAGAACAAGCTTTTTTACAATTATTTTACAAGCTTATCTACAATTTTTAAAATACACCCTACGATTGTATCCTATAATGCCCCCATGGCAACGTTTTAGTGGTTCCAGGTATGATATACCGTTTGTCATCGCGCGGATTTAGAGCAATTTTTGTCTCGTTGGTGGTGTACACTTCATGTAACATCGATGGTATGCATGCTTGCTGCCCAGTCATTTCGATCTGGTCATATAAGCATTTCGTGTAATCCTCGAAGGAGATCTTTCTCGCCCCGGTGTTACTCTTATCGCGCTTCAGTTTCTTCGTAACGTCTTTACCATCGACTCGCACTGCATACATTTTAGCTCTGACCCCGACAAATTCCGTCATTATCCGTCCATTATTTTCGTCTTTCATAAGTGCAGGAACATTTTTGTTGACAAGCGGTATATCATACTTATTGCTCGCCGGGTACTCGCTCGTATAGAAACGATGGATATTACGCTTCATGTCGTCGTACACATCCTCACACTCAATGTTGTATACTAGACTATCCGTATCGGTGTACAACACTGTACATTTTTCTTCATACAGAGGCACCATGTACTCATGATGAAAATCATATAAACATGTCTTCGATATGTCGAGTACGCACATACCCACATATATTGGTTTATTGAATTTCACCGCGAGCTTGCGTAATTCGACAGCAATAAAGTTTTCTGAAAAAACACTCCGGCTATGAAAATTTGGTTTTGCAATTATTGCCTCTGCACCGTACCTGCCCTCCCGCCGTGTTAAAATCTTGACGTCTACGTGATTGCGCTCATTTTCTATTGTTTTCCCAAACACCTCATTATTCATCAATTTATAGAGATTTTTTTCAAAATTATTCTTTGCTTGGGTTCGGAACTGCGCGTTCAGCTCGATATATGTTCGTAGCCAGGGCGATTGGGAGAATTGGAGTATTCTATGAATTTTGGTGCTTTTGAGACCGTGACGTACACACTGCTGCAGATTGCAATAATGAATAACATACCGTTCCTTGTTACGCATGGTTGCAAGGAGTTTTTCGTATTGTCCACCAGGTGGCTTACCATGTGTTGAACAAAACGGTAAGTCCGTGTGTGCATCGTGTAGACATTCCGGGTACTCTAAGTCAATCTCAAGAATATAACCGGTCGGTGAATCTAGCGCGATAGATGATAAATCGAATGTCGACAACTCATCGACCCATCGAAAATCAGCATAGGGCAATGGGTGCATCCCATGTGTAGCCGGGGAGAGTATAGTAATAAGCGGGGTCGAGCCTGTAACGCTCCATACAGCTATTGCGAAAGTTCTCAAAAACGTCGGCCAGCAACAAAACTTCGGTCTTCAAATACAAGTCTCACCTAACGTTTGAATAGAAAACCGTTCCCATACATTCTTGGCGTGAGCGTTTTCGTTCTCGCTTACAATGTCACCAGTCAAAGTACTGTAGAATGCGTCTCGTGGCGGTAGGTGATAGTCTTCCAATCGGTTTACACTATCGATATATTCATTGGGGAAGACGCCCTTTCGAGTTAATAGGATGAAACTTTAGCTCGTTATGTCACGAAATAGCGAACGGAAAATCTTTAGTATGTCCATTGTCAAAAATGAGGCCCGGTCACCCAGACTTGCATTGAGAAATTTGTATGAATCGACGAAGCGTAATTGAATCGGATGTGACTTGTCGGCTGTTCGAAATGTTTTTGTAAAAGGAATGTATTTCTCTTTAGTTATGGGCAGCACCGTTGTTTCCCCCTCGAATACTGTGGCTAGTTCCTCGATGATGAACTGTGCACCATTGCCGGACAGATTATGAAAAAATACGGGGATAAAAAAATACCGTTGGTAATACAAATTGCAGTTAGAATGGGCGGGACCTCTACAACGTCCGGTCAGAAGGCAATGATCACGAACACGTATGTCGTCTTCGGCAAATGGTTTTTCACATATATGGCACTGAGCAGCGCTTCGAAATTTTGCCCGCTCATCTGGAGCTAGAAGTACCACGGGAACACTATCCGATAGAATATCGTTGATGCGCAAAGCTAAATTTTTAAGGTTCTCAATAAACCATGGGATGTAATTGGCATCGTGCCGCGAGTAGTATCCCGATAACGAATCATCATACGAGCAATGTACGTAGTACGCTACGCTAAACACTTCATGCTGTTGCTGTATATTTTTGTTGTCAACATTTGCCAAAACGCACTCGAGATCCGCATAAATCACAAATGGAAGTCGCTCTTTTCGTTGAAAGTTTTCGAACGCTAGCCATTTGTCCGTTTCACCAGGCAATCGAATGGCACAGTCGTTTGATTTTCCGCAATCCATCTCGTGCGATCGTAATTTAGCCTCCGTGTAGAAGTAGTGCAAACACCTATAACAAAACGATGGAAAGAATTATATTATTGAATTACATACTTGCTCATATGTGTATTCTCGAGTATGCTTCTTGTTACTCACCGATCGCAGATGTGTGTTTTCCTGTTTGTTTTGTTCAGCTGCGTGCTCACGAGCCGGGATAAATTTTTTATCCATACAAAGTGTCCCACGCTGTGGTCCGACGAATTCTCCACGTACAATAAATTGACGTGTTTAACCAGTTTTTGGGCGCATATTCGAATTGGAACGATGACTTTCTTTTCCGTTGTAAATACATGAATCGAAACATTGTTTTGCGATTCAAATTTTTTTATTTGATTGAGAGTCGTTGGAAAAGCAATTCCCTGAAGCTGCAGTACAGTTGAATAGTGTGGATATGAAGTTACTCGATGCACGTTTGTTTCCACTGGATAAAGAGCAGCCACCACTGCCCACGCGAAACATGTGTTATCCTTTGACTTTACATTCACCACCGCTTTCTTCAGGATTATTTCCCGCGACAAAATAGTTTGACATATGGCACGCATTGGATTGCATTTGTTGGTATTTAAAGTTAAGTTCAGTATCCGCGACAATGTCCATCCGCTATCACGTTTTTGAAAATCTTCGAGGGATGCTAGAGTAGGCTCAACAACTCGTTGTGTATACCACTCACGTAAATTGGATGTGGTAAAAAGTTCAAAGTTCTTCGTGTTGATACGTTTAGTTGCACGTTTGTCACCTGACTCAAATTCACCATTGAAAACTGTAATCACTTTTACACTGAAGTGTTTGTTGGTAATGGCTTGCACGTGTGAAAGCATCATATCACATGCCTCTTCGAGAAACTGACGAGGTTCAATATGATCATTATTGATGGCGCAGCCAGTTAGGACACGATTTTCGAACGCCGTATCAATCTCTCGCCAGATCAAACCGCGATCACTGTGTCCCGCGCCCGCATGTAAAAATCGTCTGCGTAGAACATTTTGTAAACCTTCTAAACGAGCGATTTCTGCTACCAATGATTGTCGATTTCCGAGCGATAATCGTGGTCGCTTAATTCGACTTTGTGTTTCCAACGACTCTATACACTGATCACATTGTTGCTCCCACACTGTATACTCTTCCGCGGAAATTACAAGGGCAGCTTGATCGCGCAGATTTTGTTCTAATTGTGGAATTTTCTCAGCCATTGTCACGTGAGTTCACAACGGAAGTTCCAAGAGGTGATGTCGGCAAAAGTGACTCCACGATTCGTAGTGTGAAGCCTGCGGTGGTAGAAGTCGTTTTCATTCGGGAATCTTTTTCCCATATTTTTCCTCTATCTTAGGAGTGCACTATAGTTCCACACTATAGTGTTCTTATATTGTAATACTATAAGAATAGTGGGGAGGCATGGAAACGAAATGAAGCGACTAAAAAGGAGTATAAGCGTGGAAGATCTGGGGGTTTTACACAAAAAATCGTGCGCTGGCATCCACGCATTATTGAGTACTTTGCATATATAAATACCTCGGTGTTACCTGTAGAAATGAAAACAAAACCCGGATGTAGTGACATTTTGGAAGAGCGCGCCTCTTTGTTACTACAGCAGCATAAAATAAGTTTTATGGGTGAGGACTTTATTTCACCTTTCTTCTGCATTTATTTGTCAAGTAGGTGTGATAGACGCCGACTTTTACATCTGCATGTGTGCACGTGCAGATGTGAAACTCACACACACACAACACACAATATGTATGAACGGACAAAATGTTAAATAAAAACTTCGATACATGTATTCACGTAAATCATCGCGTGTTTTCTTTACCCGAAGCTCCCTATCCCCACCTTCCTCCCCCATGAGATCCGCGCGGCGGAGCCCCCCACCCGCTTGCTCTAGCGGTAAACAGGTCCTCGATATATGCAAAAGACACCACCAGTCCGTCTATTCGAAAAAGCAGCTCGAAACCACGCCCACTTAGCCACGAGCTCCCGAAAAAGGGCCCAATCCCCCCACCCCTCCGACACCGCTGACTCCCCCCACCACTAATTCCCCATACGTGCTACAGCGACGCAACCGCGACCGCCAGACACCCCCCACCACGCGTCGCCGCGGGATACCCACTACACAACACCTGTGACGTCACCGTCGTCTCCCTAAACATGTATGTATCTACTGCCGTCATATTGCGCTCACCGAATGTATCACTGAAAACATTCATATTGTCGTCTTGGAATGTATTACTGACGAGGAGACCTTGCGAGGTCGATGTCTCCGATTTCGATTAAATTTGGCATGCTTGTAGAATGGGTAAAAATAGGCGACACGTATTCTTTTATACGGCGGAACCCGATTTTTAAGGGTTGAAAAGCACCCTCGAAAATTGGGGTGTTTTTCGTTTTTCGTCGATAACGTTTTAACGGTACGAGATATGAAAAAGCTTCAAATTGCAACACAATGTTTATTTTTTCATGTACTATACATTGGAAATGAGAACGATGCAGATAGCACCAAATTTTGTATTGTTTATTGCAAAATCGCAATTTTTTCCACCGTATCTCCGAGAATTTTTAATCGATTGGGATGTAAATTTGCATATGTAGAGAATGGAAAAGTGCGGATACGGATTTTTTCTTTTTCCGATATCTCACAATTAAGGGGTTGAAACTGCCCGTCGATTTTTTTGCCGAGAGCATCGTATAATCAGCTAGCCTTTTAGAATTTCCGTCTAAATTCACGTCAATATATCTTCGTCTTATGACGCAAGTGCATATTTGTAACATTCCAGCCCCCCCCCCCCCCCCCCCTCCATCGGTCGAATAGTCGATATACATTTTCTATATACATTCTAATAAATATACATTTCTAATAAAAATATAGTTCGAAGGGAAAAATGTTGTATTCTTCGACTACTAGAAGTTCATGATGTTAATGTCATACAGCAACAAATAGCGTGTTGTTTATTGCAATAATTCGTGAATTACTTGTAAAAAATAACTCTTCAGTTTCCCACTCATATGGGCAGAGGCAAGGCTCGCAATCACGGACTGACTTTATGCTTCGGAAAACAACTGGATCACAATTGTATATTTACGAAAAAATTCCCCTCCGCTCACCGTATCGAAGGCATTATCTGCAGAGATTACAGCGTTTTTGGGTTGCCGCTGCAACTCGTGAACAGAATGATGCAAACATTTTTATCACCTTATAACGCAGCTTAATTTAATTTTTATCTTTAACTTTAATTTCACAAACAGCAGAACCAATGAACGAAAGAAATAAATCTTCGCAACGAGCGACTACAGTGCAAAGAGCGGCTCTCATGATAACCTTGAAATCGCCTTATTAAAGATTAATAGCAGTTCTGGTAATAGCGTGGGTCGTCGTTATTTTCGTGTGTACTTATCAATTGGCTTTCAAGTCATATAAATTCACCAACGATCATTATTGCTGCAGTTACGACGGAGAAGCCAGCCATACGTACATTTTGAGTTCGAAATACAAATAAAAATGTACGTTAATCCGCTGAATGTTATTCAACTTCTATCCATAGCGATAAGTGCTATGAATTTGCCTCGCACTCCAATCACCGAACAGGAAAAACAGTTTAGTAAGCATCTAGAAAACATGATCATTGAAGCGATCGATCAACCTATGAAAATGAAAATCGAAACTGGATTGGATTTTCTGTCACCAAATGAAATTCATGAAGCAGCCGCAATAGAAGATGACAGTGAAGGAGATTGGCACGGACAACGATACCTAGATCCAAACATTGATGAAAATGTATGTACCCAAGATATAGAAGAATTGAGTTACGAATACAAGACAAGAGCTGTAGATTACTAGAGATCCGGGACAATGGGAATAGAAAGTTATCATCTGTTCAAACGAAAATCAAAACGGTGAAATCAGAGCCGCAGTTGCGCCGGTGGGCCCATAGTATAAATATGGGTGGCACCTATAAAGAACAGTTAACAAAGATAGCTCACTACCCGTTAAACAATTTTAATTATGCTTTGGACAAAAGGCTGCCTGTCCATGATATAGATCTTCGACGACGGGCCTTACGTGCACGAGAAATTGTAGAAATACCAGCCGTAAATTTCCAAGCATCCGCTTCTTGGCTAAGGACATTCAAAAACCAACATGGAATTGTGTCACGGAAGATTACTAAATATGTAACAAAACAACAATTATCAAACGCTGATGCACTTCAAAACAAAGCTATCGAATTTATAGAAATGGTGAAAGTCAACATAGCCAACGTTGGGGCTGAAAACACATTAAATTCTCATCAGAGTGGATTCAATTTAGAGCTACATACAAGCCGCACATTGGCGAAAGAAGGGCAGAAATCCGTTGAGACAGTCGTGCAATCGAAAACATCAACAACACACAGTTATACTATACAGTTTTGGTTTCTGCGAGTGGCAAGCTTTTGGCACCTATGTTGATCGTTTTAAACGACCTTACTGGCAAATTTGGTCCTCGAGTGGAACAAACTATGTTCAGAAACGAAAATAAATTTCTATTGGCTTCAAAATCTTGAAAATTAACGACTAATCATTCCAAGCGATGCACAGTAGGAGAAAAGCCCAAAAACCTGGCCAAAACCCCAAAAAATAAATTTTCGAAATAGGGTCAGTTGAGTAGTCATTCAGGTAGAGGACTAGTAACTGCATTCTATTGTGGAAGGGAAAGCCCTTTAAGTGTATACCTGCGCCGCAGCGTCAGTTGGCAGTGAGTGTTCGTGAAGAGTGTACGTGTCACGCGCTGAACAGACGAAAATAACGCTGACTTCAAAAACCCATAACTTTAAAGTGACGGGTTTAATTTCAATTCTGCAACATGGATACGACTTCTGGAGGTATGTAGAACATGTTTTTACATCGGTTGAATCGAAAGTTTATGTATAAATGATTGAAATGTAGTATAGCCTTCGGCATAAATAAAATTGAATAATTTTGAAAACTTATATTTTCAACGGTCCGAAAAGTTATATATTTTGTCACATTTTGCAAAGCTCCTAGTCTCGGCCTTTAGTTTAATGTATAAGCTTTCGAAATTTACAAGAGTTACCTGCGGAAAACGTGCGTCTTGTCCGTTATGATTTTTTTCGCATCGTGCGGTAGCCGAGCGTGCACGCGGCACTATTGAGCAGCCGCTGCGCCTCTACCTGAGAATGGGTGAAGTAGCATCATAACGGACAAGACGGCTGTTATACGCTTGAAATAAATTATTTTAATATTATGTATGTGTATATATATATATATAAATTTTCTGTGATTTAATTATGATATATACGTATGCATATATATATATACATATTAAAATCAACCACATAAAAATTTCTTAAATATGAATGAAATGTTATAACATTCGAATAAAATATTTGAATATATATATATTATATAGTAAGCAAAGCTTTCTTTTAACCAAATCCATGTCAATATTTTCTGTCTAATTTTCTTAAAATTATTTCAATTATTGCGGTTATTTATTTGGTAAAATAATGTACATTGTTCAAGTTTTTGTATTAATTGAAAATTTTATCTTTTCCTTTAACACCAATTTTCTACAATTTTATGTCTTTATTATAGGATCCGGTTACAAAGAATTGGTGCTGACAAGGAAAGAAGTATTTCTGATAATCAGCGAGCATTTATCCGATAAATTCGCTTCCTTGATCGAATTTATGGTAGAAAAAATTTCCAAGGACACCGGACGTACAGTTGTAGTGCCTGAGGACTCGAAACAGACTTTTTCGATACTCTTCAATCAAATGAGAACGAGGTGGCAACAAGCTCACAGAAAATCCTGTGTATTTTTCAAGAATAACGGTGAATGGCTTAGCAAGCAGGTATGTTTTGCCGCACCTACAGACACTGTAGTAACAAGCCCGGGTAATACGGGCGGCCGCCCGTCCCTTGAGTTTACAATGTCCAGTGAAAGATCTAAACGAAGGAAGACCCAAGATATTCGTACATCGTTCAACTCGGTCGAGTTAGCATACGCTACTCAGATGAGCCTTCGCTCTTCAGGACAATCCGACGCCGCAAAAGTTATTAAAGACGTAACAATGACGAGTCCTTTAAGAGCTTCCAAGTATCGTAAAGCTTACTCAGCAACGGATGAAATTACTTTATCCGAAGAGGCTGCACTTTCCGCTATGATTGAATATAAATTCTCCAAGAGTACTTACCAGGGAATGAGAAGATTAGGGAAGGAAAATAACTGTAAGCTATATCCGTCTTACGAAAAAGTGATGAAAGCAAAAAAGCGTTGTTATCCACCACGTGATGCAATCAGGATTACAGAGAGTAGTGCAGAAGTCCAACTACAGGCACTATTAGATCATACAGTTGAACGTATTTTACTCGTCCAAAATGTACTCATTCAAAGATTGACTCCAGATAATGTTCGTAAAATGGACTTGATTTGCAAGTGGGGTTGCGATGGAAGTTCTGGGCAAAGTGAATATAAGCAGACGTTCAGTGATGACAGCAAATCTGATGCGCATGTATTCTTTACTTCAGTCGTGCCATTACAACTCGTGTGTTATGATCAACAATCGAAGGAAGAAATAGTTGTTTGGAAGAACCCTAGACCCTCGTCTCCACGATTTTGTAGACCGCTTAGACTACTGTTTCTACGCGAAGACACAGAGTCAACACTTAATGAAGTCCAAATTGTTGAAGAACAAATAAAGTCACTTCGTCCATTCGAAAGTGTAATAGATGGAAAAGAAATCTCCGTAATGTACAAGTTGTTGTTCACCATGATAGATGGTAAAGTTTGCAACGCTGTATCATTGACGAAATCTGCTCAACGGTGCTATTTGTGTGGAGCAACCAGCAAAGATTTTAATGCCATCGACACTGTATTGCAAAGGGAAATCAATGAAACAAATTTGAAGTTCGGATTGTCGACGCTGCATGCGTGGATACGGTGCTTCGAGTATTGCTTACACGTGTCTTACAAACTCGGCATTAAAAAATGGCAAGCTCGAAGTGCCGAAGAAAAAAAAATTACCCAGGAACGCAAGAGGGCCATTCAAGAAGGATTCAAGAAGCAATTGGGTCTAAATATCGATCGCCCAAAGCCTGGATACGGCAGCAGCAATGATGGCAACACAGCTCGGCGATTCTTTGAAAATTCGACGGTTTCCGCTGCGATAACGGGGGTCAACGAAGAAGTTATTAAACGCTTGTACGTAATCCTACAAGTTATATCGTGTGGCCACGAGATAAACTGTGAAAGATTTGAACAGTATGCTATTGAAACGGCAAGAAAGACCGTTGCATTATACCCTTGGTACTCCATGCCTACTTCGGTGCACAAACTATTAATTCATGGTCCAGTGATAATAACTCATGCTCTATTACCAATCGGCCAATTATCCGAAGATGCTCAGGAAGATCGAAACAAAGACATCAAACGATATCGAGAAGATTTTGCGCGAAAAAGTTCCAGGGTTAAAACTATGGAAGATGTTTTTCATCGGCTCTTAGTTACTTCTGATCCGTACATTTCAAGTGTCAGAAGACTACCACAGAAGAAGCTGAAGAGTTTGTCGCCGGAAGCTGTAGCGATGTTGATCGCTCCTAAAGTGACTGCTGCAGCAGACGAATTTTGCGCCGAGATTGAAGCCGTGCCGGGAGTTGTAATAGATACAAACTCGGATAATGATTCTGACTCCGACTCCGACTCCGATTACGATTTTGATGAAGAATAAAATTGTCTATTTTTGAAACGTTCCGTATGTATTTTGGAAATAAAAATAATAATTGCGTAGAATACACTGTTCACGTTTATTTTATTATGATGATTTTTTTAAATATATTAATTTATCTATTTAGCAGGATACTCGGCCATTTTGTTTATAACAATTTGCTGTAAGCTCTTTGTTGCAAGTTATAAACAATAGATATCGGATTGGTAATCAGCGACCTTGAAAACCCGTATATACCAATTTTTGTCAACATCTGGTAACTTTTTAACGTTCATGTCGGCCATATTGGATCGGCCATTTTTTTTACGATAATTTGGCTTGCGGATTCGTAATCAGCGACCTTGAAAACCCGTAAATACCAATTTTTGTCGACATCTGGCAACTTTTTAACATTCATGTCAGCCATATTGGATCGGCCATTTTGTTTACGATAATTTGGCTTTCAGATTCGTAATCAGCGACATTGAAAACCCCTGTAAGCCAATTTTCATTCCCGTCAAAGGTCATTTGAGGTTTTGGCCAGGTTTTTGGGCTTTTCTCCTACTGTGCGATGGTTCCAAGAAGTATATATTCCCAAAACGGGTCCAAAATCGGTAATACTTCTGGATTCTTGGAGCGGTCAATGTCCAACTGCATTTGAAGAAATGGATATGCGAGGGAAAGATATTAAAGTTTGAACCATTTCAGCAGGTAAATATATTGCACCAGTTTCATTAGTTCTGTAGACAATTAGTCCATATGATAATTAGTAATTCCTGCTGGTACGACAGGAATGATACAGCCCCTTGATGTTTATGGCTTCCATGTATGGAAAAACTTCGCCAAACACTTTTCTGACGCAGCAATATTATATAATTACGACGTCAATTTGCATTTGAGAGACAATATTGTTCAATTACAATCTCTTACACACAACCAGTTTTCTTCTCCACGGTTTACAAACCTTTTCAAATATGCGTGGTACAAAAGCGGGTACGAAGAAGAAAGACCACCAAACTTCGAAAATCCGGTAGAATTTTGCTTTTCACAAAATGTACCGGCATGCGATATATGCAGCGAAGCAGCTATTATCACTTGTGCGTGGTGTAAGAAATCTCTTTGTTTGAAACACTTTTATCATGACTATCATTATTGTAATAAGTATAATCCATAAAAAACATTGAGTTGAAACGTTTCCTAAATGAGTAAGCGTGAGAATACGTTTCCGATTGTGTTGTCATCTTCAAAGGCAGTACGTGGCAGGGGAGAATTTCTTCGTAAATATACAATTGTAATCCAGTTGCTTCCCGAAGCACGAAGTCAGTCTGTGATTGCGATCCTTGCCTCTACCCATATTAGTGGAAAACTGAAGAGTGATTTTTCACATATAATTTACGAATTATAACAATAAACAACACGCCATTTATTGCTGTACTCGTCATTATCATCATGAACGTCTAGTAGTCGAAGAATACAATATTTTTTCCTTTCGAACTTTATTTTTACTTCGGCCCTTTCACGAGCTATAGAAAAAACGAAGGTTTTAAGGGTGCGTTGATCCCTTAAGAGTGTCGTTCCGCCAAAACGCGAAAATAGGTATCGACTATTTTGACTGATTGTACTTTCTTTGTAGCCCATTTTTATTTCTACAAATTTTCGTCCATGCCGCACGGTAAGAACTCTAAACGTTTGTCTTTCGAGAGGGGGCGGGGGCTGGAATGTTACAAATATGCAATTGCGTCATAACACGAACATATATTGACGTGCATTTAGACCCCTTAATTGTGAGATATCGGAAAAAGAAAAAATCCGTATCCGCCCTTTTCCATTCACCTCATGTATGCAAATTTACATCCCAATCAATTAAAAATTCTCGGAGATACGGTTGAAAAAATTGCATTTTTGCAATAAACAATATAAAATTTGTTGCTATCTGCATCGTTATCATCTCCAATGTATAATACACGAAAAAATGAACATTGTTGCAATTTGAAGTTTTTTCATATCTCGTACTGTTAAAACGTTATCGACGAAAAACGAAAAACACCCCAATTTTCGCGGGTGCTTTTCGACCCTTAAAAATCGGGTTCCGCCGATATAAAAGAATACGTGTCGCCTGTTTTTACCCATTCTTCAAGCATGCCAAATTTCATCGAAATCGGAGACATCGGCCTCGCATCGTTTCCTTGTGAGAAACATGCATATCTCCATCATATTGTGCTCCTGGGATGTATCACTGACAAAATTTACATATCGCCTTCATATTGCGCTCAACGAATGTATCACTTAGCATGCATATCGCCGTCATAGGATGTATCACTGAGAAACAGGCATATCGCCGTCATGTTGCGCCCATCGAATGTATCACTGACAATCATGCATATCGCCGTCATATTGCTTGCATGGCATGTCTACTACCAATGCTAACCCAGTGAATTCATCAACACAAGTCATAGGATGACTTCCATATGACGCAAAATTTGCAGATATTAATTGTGGACACTTCAGCACGGCGATATGAGTTCAACGTGCTTCAATCGTACGATGCATTTGTAAACGACATATTGAGATCAAAATGCTTTGTACATTCACTATACTAAATGAGTTCACGGCTTTGCATCATGACATGTAGTCAATATGCTGTAAAGTTTGCTTCATCAATTGTATGCACGGCGTGATGATCACGACTATCTATCTGGGTACAGAATGTTCAGATTATTTATGCAACATTAAAAAACAAAAATTCTCGTAGTATTTGGTAAAAAATAATAATTTCACGCCAAATGACTCAAAAATATATTGCTAGAATTATTTATTCTCAAAGTTATTAGCGAATCCTCGAACATTTTCGACATTGACATTCTTTTCAATAACGATCTCGGATAGGGACACATTCAGATCCCTCTGTTCGACCGCGTGTCATAGGACCCACATTCTGTAACAGCCGAACATTCGGAAGTTGCAGCTGTGACGTCAGCAGACTAGCACTTCCTATAGCGCGCCCGTGTCTGATTTAGCTCATTTGTTCCACTGATAAAATTCCGATCTATCGACTTTAAATCGTACGTTTGATAATTTTTTCTGCATGACGGGGGCTCGAATAAAGTTTTTCGGGAGTGTTCCGTACTCGGAACTTTCCAGACTTCATTCTCCTGCACGCAGAATGGGATTTTCTTTTTTTTTCCAGAATACGCTATTTTCTCTGGCAAATACTGTTCATGACAAAAATACGATATATTTTTTTTCAGAGGGAGCTCGAAAAACCATCAAAAAGCATATTCTTTTCAGTCGTAAAATCACTGCGCAAGACCCTTAAAAAACCCATGCCCGCCTTATAAAAGTCACCCCGAGCATTTAACGGTCATCGAAACGTCTCGAACGATATATTTTAGAGAACTTTCGAGATCACAACATCGGGAATGAATAGGGCAGCATAAACACAGTGGAATTAAGTGCTTGTAACTACTCTGTACGGCGAACATTTATCTTTCTCGAATAAGCCACATTTTTGTATATCCTGGCCCATCATTCCAATATTTTATTTAAACGAACTACACAGTTTTGTTTTTTGTTAAATAAATAAAAGTTTCTGTCTGGGTTGCCAACCGAGGGCCTTGCCGCCGCGCCACACTCATAGGCTTGGCGATGTGCATAATTTACGGGTATAAGAGCGGCGCATGAAACCTTGGCGTTGTTTTTCTCAAAAACCAGGGCGCATTAGGAAGAATCCCTTTAGCGTCGTACTCTAGGGAAGTTCCTTCACAATATAGCTGAGACCCATCAAAATCCGTTTGTATCATACTTGGCACTTCCCCTATCAGCTACAGAAAAAGCCGACATTGATTTTCTGACCTGTCGACATCGTTGTTCCTTCTTTTCATTCATATTGAAAAGGGTTTTGCTGTATAAGTTGCATCTTGTGATTTTAAGTTGCCAAAGTAATGCGGAAAAAGCGTTCTAAATATTGTGACGTGATTTTTTGAGCCACGTCACAAAAAGGCTACCGATGCTCAAGATATGCTCTCGATGTCCGGGTTGCGACCCATCCGTTAGTGTTAAGGGTCCTTTCTCTAGAATGTTTGTCTTGTTACGTTTGAGGTTTTGGGTTGTGTTTCCGTTTTGGTTAGGTTTGCGTGCGGAACTCGGTCGAGCGGCGTGTGGCTCGACGTACTGAGCAATCCCGACCGAGGTATGCACCCAGTGAGGCCTCTCGGGGAATCGGTGCACGCCCGGCTGAAACGCCGGCGCCCCACCGTAGTGGTGCATCATGCTGGAGAGCGGGCCGTTTAGGTTACGGGCGGAGGCTGGAGACCTCCGCGCCGCGCTTCTGGACAGAAGCTTTGCCCGCTTTCGCACGGTGGCCCGGGGATGCGATCTCCGAGAGCCTCCATGTTACCGATGAGAAAAGGTCCCGATTTGTTACCGTTCCGTTTGAGGGGTAACTCGGGCAGAAAATATAGATTCCGAAAGGAATATTCTATTAGAATATTTCAGCTCCCGAAATAATATTTCAGCTCTCGATATTATACGAGATAAAGTTCTCGCTTGAACCGGCGTTTTCGCATGGTCCGATGCCGCGAGCGTGTTGACATTTTTTCTGTTAACGCGCTCTGTCTCGCTCTCGCATAATCCCTCGCACGCCGGCCTTGGTCGCGCGAGGTACAAAGTTGCTACCGAATCTTCGCGTGAGACGGTTGTCTCCCAAAATCGCGATCGCTCCCGATTTTAGAGATATCGTGAGAGAGTTGTCGATCAGACGTCGCGATGGAGAGACGTGTCGTGTCTCTCTCGCGCCCGTGACGTCGCGCTCTCGTTCTCGCGTTGGAGGCACTTCGTCGTTCTCTCTCGATCTCGGTCGTGTGACGTTTCTGCGTGCATTTCGCGTTCGCGTTAAGTTTCGTCTACGTAAAAAGTTCCCGGGTGGTTAACCCACCAGCTCCCGCACAATAAAATAAAACTTCGTTTTATTTTATCGTGATATTACCAGTGTCGCGTAGTGACAGATACCGTTGACAGCTAAGCTACTCCCCGGTGAATCCCGACCCCTCTACCACAACCCACAGCCTGAGCGGCCGTGCTGTACCGCAACCGTCCTCCCGTGCAAGTGCATCCAGTTAGTCCGGTTATGATTCCGGCGATCCAAAAATCAGGGGGTCTCCAGACTCCCAGGTCATACCGGTTATGATTCCGGTGAAACAAAAATCACGGAGTTCTCCAGCTCCGATGGTGGGTCAGGGTGGATCCCCCTGACCCCAGGGCATACCCGTTGAGAAATCCGGTGAAACAAAATTCTCTGGCGCCCCGGGTATTGCGGATGCACGCGTGCGGGGTGGACGGCCGAAGGTGACGGTTTCTCGCACCTTAGCTCTCGTGTTAAAGTTCTCGTTTCCGTGGTTAAAGAAAATAATCGCCCGTCATAATATAGTAAAGTAGCCGCCATAATGATAAGCATTATTATATTACAAAATGATTCTCTAGAAGCGATTATCATTTTGGCAGATATGGTAAGGTAAACGGACCAGTTTCTGAATCTGTCCCAGATTATGACCCCGACGGCAAAGTTTTGACTGCCATAAATATAGCATTTGTCGAATAATAATTTAATTATCGGCTAATTAAAGAGCGTTTTTCACTTTTAATTATTGGACGAACACACTTTTTTTAATGAAATATTTTATAACAGAAATTGACCAGTGCACAGTGTAACACGCATCTCGGTGGCTCCGCAGCGGTCGTGCTAGACGCTGATAGTAAGTGCGACGATCTACGTAAATCGGAAATGTGTTCGTCCTGTAAGTATAAAACGACATAAAAATGGTATCGCCATATTCAGCAGGAACCAGACTTTCGATGAGATAAAAAATAATTGAACTTTTGGTGAGATATTTGGTTAAATCCGTGGTGTCGATAACTACGTCACATAATTGAGGCTATGTTTCAGTCGTTGACCCTCGACTTGTCACCTGCTGCGTCGAACCATTTTTTGTTTATTTATTCTAATTTGCCGTGACATAACAAATTAATTAAATTATTAACAATGATTTAATTATTAATTATTATTACATTATTGACAAATTATTAAAATTTGTGGAAATCTAGTATTCAAAATATTTTCTTACTTAATGCTGCTGATATTTTTTTTGCATTGTTCAATGTTTATAATATATATGTTAATTGTGAATGTTGATAGGCAGAAAGAAAAGTTTATCCCTCAAGACTGCGTTGAAGATATAATAGTTGTGCACTAATTGAATGTTTTTTACTGTTTAGACTTGTTTATATATATACAGGGTGATTCAGTTCAGGTCGTGCATCTGGCAACTACCGATGCTGGACGATGTTTGGAACAAAGCTACTTAGCCGAATTTTTTAATTCGCAATAGCTTTTAAATGGAAAGCAATAGAATTCTGGAATTCTAGGCCGATCAGAATCGCCGATACGTACGCGTTGGGCGACGCCTCAGTGCCGGGTTATCAAGGCACCGATTCTAAACATTTGAAAAAGTGGCAGAGTTCAGACGGAATTTCGTATCGCGAACGCGAAAGTTCTTTTGTTCGAACCGAAGTTTGCTGTCCTTCTCTATCAAATGATGAAGCAACGAGTGATCGGCGTTTGTCACATGTGCAACGAAGTATGCTGTAACGTCCAGTTCTCTTATTAAAAGAATATTTTTATTAAAACATACGTAGATTTTAGGTTCTCGGATAATGCGAATGGGATAAATAAGTCATATGATGTAACGCTCGGTCCCGGCGATATATTTGATGAACTGCCACCGCCGATGAAACCTTCGTGAACGATTTAAAAAAAACGCATCTAGAAATGTAGAGTGCGCATTGCTCAGCTTTAAATGTTTCAGAGAGTTGAAAATAATTACTCGACAAAATAGGAGGGAGGCTGATCGCAACGCAAATTAAAAATGCAGAAAAAATACACAGAAAAAAGTTGGCTACTAACGGATAAGGGGAAAAAAGGAATTGAAGAAGACTCGGAAGTTAAATGGAATACCCTCTGCAATCAAAGATCATTGCGCAAAACATTGGTTTCATTTCGTTACGTAGCCGAGTGCAATGGTAGCTGTTCGGAAGGGCTCTTTTGAGCTTTGAGCCGACCACTGTAAATATGATTCCAATAAACAAACGTGAAACATTATTTGAACGAATGGTCTTGCATATTGGATTCGTCTCGAAACTGGAAACAAATTATTGTATGCGTATTTATCAAACTTAAAGAAAAATTAAAGTCGGATCTCATGGAAATCTCCTTTTGCATCAATATTTTCTACTGTTGGGAAGAAATACAAGTGCGAATGCAAGTGGTCTCGTTGTGGAACAATCTCTACAATCAGAAAATATTGAGCAAGACATTGGTTTTATTTCTTTTCATAGTCCACTGCAGCAGTAGTAGTTCCGAAACGATATTCTCGATATCGAGGGAGGTAAAATTTTAGAATCATGCATAGGAAACGAGTCCAAACAATGTAAACCTTTTGAGGTTGATGATGCGTCTCGATCCGATAAAGAAACGGTTGAAACAGGCGTATTTATCAACGTTAAATCTCATGTGAATTTCTCGTCGAATCGACCACTTTCAAATCAGGAAACGGATCCGAGTCTGCATGCAAGTGGTTCTGTTGTGGAATAATCCCTACAAACTGAGAACTCCGCGGCGAGCATCGGATTCGTTCACGTGCATAGTCCACGGCAGCAGTAGCAGTCCTCAACGCCTATTTTCGTGGCGAGAGTGAAACATTAAAAAAAATCGCCCACTGGGAACGAGTCCGAAAAGTCTCAAGGTTATTTCGATAATGAAACACAAAACAGAATTTGAATGGACCGTTTTACATATTGGTTTTGTCTCGATTCGATAAAAAAAACAAACGGTTGGAACAGGCGTATTTATCACCGTCGAATCTCATGTGAATTTCTGTTCGAATTGACGACTTTTGAATCGGGAAACGAATCCGAGTATGCATGCAAGTGTTTTCGTTATGGAATAATCCCTACAAACTGAGAATGCCGCGCCGAGCATCGGATTGGTTCACGTTCATAGTCCACACCAGCAGTAGTAGTCCTCAACGGCTATTTTCGTGCCGAGAGTGAAACATTTAAAAAAATCACTCACTGGGAACGAGTCCGAAGCATCTCAAGGTTATTTCGATAATTAAACACAAAACAGAATTTGAATGGACCGTTTTACATATTGGATTCGTCTCGATTCGATAAAAAAAAACAAACGGTTGAAACAGGCGTATTTATCACCGTCGAATCTCATATGAATTTATTTTCGAATCGACGACTTTTAAATCGGCAAACGAATCCGAGTCTGCATGCAAGTGTTTCTGTTGAGAAATAATCCCTACAAACTGAGAACGCCGCGCCGAGCATCGGATTCGTTCACGTTCATAGTCCACAGCAGCAGTAGTAGTCCTCAAAATATTTTTTAAAATCACCTTCTGTGGACGAATCCGAACAGTCTCAAGGTTATTTCGATAATGAAACACAAAACAGAATTTGAATAAACCGGTTTTCATATTGGATTCGTCTCGATCCGATAAAAAACATACCGTTGAAACAGGCGTATTTATCAACGTCGAATCTCATGTGAATTTTTGTTCGAATCGACGACTTTTAAATCGGGAAACGGATCCGAGTCTCCATGCAAGTGTTTCTGTTGTGGAATAATCCCTACAAACTGAGAACGCCGCGCCGAGCATCGGATTCGTTCACGTTCATAGTCCACAGCAGCAGTAGTAGTCCTCAATGGCTATTTTTGTACCGAGGTGATACATTTTTTAAAAATCACCTTCTGGGAACGAATCCGAACAGTCTCAAGGTTATTTCGATAATGAAATACAAAACATAATTTGAATGGACCGTTTTTCGTATCGGATTCGTCTCGATCCGATAAAAAAACCGGTTGAAACAGGCATATTTATCAACGTCGAATCTCATGTGAATTTCTGTTCGAATCGACGACTTTTAAATCGGGAAACGAATCCGAGTATGCATGCAAGTGTTTTTGTTATGGAATAATCGCTACAAACTGAGAACGCCGCGCCGAGCATCGGATTCGTTAACGTTCATAGTCCACACCAGCAGTTGTAGTCCTCAACGGCTATTTTCGTGCCGAGAGTGAAACATTTTAAAAAATCACTCACTGGGAACGAGTACGAACAGTCTCAAGGTTATTTCGATCATTAAACACAAAACAGAATTTGAATGGACCGTTTTACATATTGGATTCGTCTCGATTCGATAAAACACAAATGGTTGAAACAGGCGTATTTATCAACGCCGAATCTCATGGCACTTTATTTTCGAATCGACTACTTTCAAATCGGGAAACGAATCCGAGTCTGCATGCATGTGTTTCTGTTTAGGAATAATCCCTACAAACTGAGAACGCCGCGCCGAGCATCGGATTCGTTCACGTTCATAGTCCACAGCAGCAGTAGTAGTCCTCAATGGCTATTTTCGTGCCGAGGTGATACATTTTTTAAAAATCACCTTCTGGGAACGAATCCGACCAGTCTCAAGCTTATATCGAGAATGATACACGAAACAGAATTTGAATGGACGGTTTTTCGTATTGGATTCGTCTCGATCCAATAAAAAAAAAAAAAACCGGTTGAAACAGGCGTATTTATCAACGTCGAATCTCATGTGAATTTCGGTTCGAATCGACGACTTTTAAATCGGGAAACGAATCCGAGTCTGCATGCAAGTGTTTCTGTTCTGGTATAATCCCTACAAACTGAGAACGCCGCGCCGAGAATCCGAACAGTTAGATGTTCGAATCCAGGCGCATTATTTTCTAACAGCTTATCCAGGCGCATCATCGTTCTGAAATATAGGAAGTGAGCCTTATAACTTATTCTGAAAATTATTATAGTTAATGATATAGTAGATGTGTTTGTTTATTCCTATGGAGATGCTTAATGGACGTGCATATTAAAATCGGGAGCGTTTTGCCATGAAAATATGAGTCTTATGAGTACGGGGTAGCCCCATGTTCCTACTCCCAAAGTACCGTTCCTAAAGCTCATAATGAATATGCCTGCACACACAAACATAAAATTGATATTACCGATAAAATGAACGCAGTTTTAACGAAATTCGTGAAACCTTTTTTGCGAAACTTTAAACGAAAAGCAATTAGAGGGGGTAGTTTACCCTTAAAATGTAAAAATTTGAAAACGTAATAATTTAAAAACGCGGAGGAATATTTTGAATCCGCGGATGCATGTTAAACATAGAAAACACGACGGTGATGAACAAATTTATGTTAGGCGTGGTTTACCCCCCTAAATTTGCTGCCCCGCTGAAACGCAAAAACGCGTTAACTTCAATTTTGATTCCCCTTCACAATGATACCTGTTTTATTCATTTTCATACAACCCTCTTAAGCGTGGGGTGAAAAACCGCAAATGGAGGGGTGGTTTACCCTTCAATTATATTTCTAATCAACACTCTTATAGTGGATTTTTCATCGTTTAATATTAGAGGAATTTTCGATTTTGTTTCATTCAGATCGGTGGACTGCTTGTGGGAAAAACTTCGAGGGGTGGTTTCATTCCCTAACACCGTTTTTCTGCCGATACAAAAAAAAACCCACTTAAGTGTGGGGTTAAAAAAAGGCGAATTGAGGGGTGGTTTACCCACTAATTCAAGTTTGTCTTAACATTTTCATAGTGGATTTTTTATCGCTTTTCATTAGAAGAATTTTTGTTTTTGTTTCATTCAGATCGGTGGATTGCTTCTGGGTGAAACTGCAAAATCACCCCTCGATCCGTCTTTCTTTGAGGGGCGGTTTCCCCCCTTAAAGCCGTTTTTTGCCGATAAAAAAATCCCTGTCTCAGAGTTTTCGATACTCTATCACATATATGAGTTTCAACAAAATCGGAAGCGGACACCTGAGGGATGTTCCTTGTCAGATATGTTTTTATTACTAATGGTCGTGGCCACCAACCAAAAGTTAAAAATAACCGCACTTGGAATCAATCATTGCGACGAAGTTCTTAACAGAGTAGGCAATAATTTAATCGAATAAAATTCAATTATAGATTATCCCAGTAATGTGTAATTGAACCTCACATTAATTACTCATTCAATGGGTATTGGATAATTGAAACACGATTTAATTACACACTAAGCTGGTAATGGATAATTGAAACAAGATTTAATTACACATTACACGCTTAATGGGTTATTGGACTCTGTTAAATTAAGAATTACATTGAGCGTTACATAACAATTGTAATTCAATTACAATTGTACTTTAATTTCATTTGTAATTGAATTACAATTGTAATTCAATTAAATTTGTAATTAAATTACAATGTAATTTAAATACAAATGTAATTGAATTACATTTGTAATTTAATTCCAGTTTCTATTTAATTATATTTGCAATTTAGATACATTCATATGATTCGGATGGGAGTAAATGTTAAAGAGACTATGCGAGGGTGCGGACCACTGTATCTGTACCCAAATGCGTGTCTTTCAGTGAAGATATGTGACTGTGCTTACCTGGGTGAGTGGATGCCTAACATTACGAGTGCGTGTATGTGTGTTCGCAAGCATGTGTGCATGTGTGTGTATGCGTACGTGCGCGTGTATGTCGAAATTCAAAATGGCGGATCAATAAAACAATATTTTATTTTTTTAAAATAAAAGCTGATACTCGAGGGTTTTAAGGGTCTCTGAATCCAAACCTGAACTCAGATTTTCAAAACTTAAAATAACGGATCCAACATGGCGGATCAAAAAATCACAATTTTTTTTCTAAATACAAGCTAACCCTCAGGGGCTTTTCTGTGTTGTTGAATCCAAATCTGAAATCAGATTACGAAAATTCAAAATGGCGGATATACTGGAATATAGCGGATGCAAAATTCAAAAAATCGTTTGCTTCCGATAAAAGTATCTTTTGTTTTCAAGGTCGTTAAATTCAAACCTAACATAAGTTTTTGAAAATATTTTCAACGGTAGATACAATATTGTGAATGTAAATTAAAAATATAGTTGCATTTCGACAAGCGTGAGTATACTTCGGTTTTTGCGACCAATGAATCACCTCTGGAGTTAAATTTTCAAAATTCAACATGGCGAATAAAAAACAAAATTTAATTTTTTTGAAATAAAAGCTGATGCTCGGGGGTTTTGGGGTTGCTGAATTCCAGCTTCGTATCCAAATAATGAATCTGAACCTAGCGACTTTAAAATGGTTTCTATAAAACTCAAAAATTGTCGGATTAGGATGAAACTTGTGCTTCCCATCTCTTCCACTCAGCCAAACTATATTTATGTTTCGTAAAGTTGGCGCGATCGTTAGATTTTTTCTGATTTTTTTCCTTAATGTCTCATTTGTTCAATTTTTTTCAATTCTCCGCAGACGTTTCCAAAGCTCTTTTGAATTTCGAATATTTACATTAACTTGGAATCGTGTGACGTCAACAACTTTCGACTGACAGATTTCGTTTTAATGAAATAACATTCAGCTTTCTGTAGCATTCAATCATTTTTGTCGAAATTTTCAAAATAATCAAAATATTGATTTTTGAATTATATTCATTCTTGAATTCAGTAAATTGTACCATTCATTTTTTTTTTCAATTTTATTTATCTTTTTTTATTTTGTGTTATCGTCGATACAGCATACGTCGGAATATGATAACAAAATCAATTCAGGGGTTACGTGAGTTTCGAAGCAAAAAAAATATTTTTTCTATTTAAAAAAAATATAATATATGCATTTTTTAATCAAAATGCTACGCACATAAAAGAGCAATATTCCAATAATATTTTTTTAAAAATTCATCCAAATATTTAGAAAATTCAGCCGGTGGGACCTGGTTTCCGGAGACCCCTCAAAAACGGGCGACACAATTTCTCAAAGACTATTGCACCTCTCTTATTGAAATGTTGCACACTTCTTCAAACGAGCATTGCCTAGTAATAGAATGAAGGTTTTTTTTATTTAGCTTGCTACTAATTCTACAAGGCTATACGTAGTGTAAATTGTACCAAAAATTGAACTATTTTGCATGCAACTCTGCCAAAAATCCAAATATCATTCTTTTAAAAATCGTTCGTCCAATCACTAGTCAATGCTACTTTGAACAAGTGTGCAAAATTTCAATAAGATCGGTGCATTAGTAGTTGAGAAATTTTTGAATGAAATTTTTTCTAAGTATTGTTGAAATGTTGCTCTTTTATATGCTTAACATTTTAAATAAAATAACTTATATATTATATTTTTTTTAATAGAGAAAATATGCTTTTGTTGGCTTCGAAACCCACGTAACCCCTTAAAACAAAATTATGATGTTTAGGCTTGGTGCCCGTTTCTCCCACAATTTCGGTGTTCAGCCGAGGTGCCTGTTTTGCTCTACTGTCCATTTTGTTACAAAAGTAATTAAATTACAAAAGTAATTCAATGACAAATGTAATTAAATTACGAAAGTATTTTTTTGTTGTTTTTTCCTTAGGTACACGGTTATCGCGTTTGTTACCTATTCTTCCCCTCATTGTTCCCGTTTCTTTCCTCTAATGCTTACTCCTTTCTTTGACATTTCTGTCATGGGTGTAGGGAAACCACGGAAAACCTACACCAATACAGCCGGTCATCGAGTTCGCCCCCCAGTCGTGGAACTAGTCTTATTTCGCCCCGAAATGCCGAAGAAAAACATTTCACGACAAAATGTACGCGACTGGGATTCAAACCCGGGACCTCCCGGTCCGCCGGTTTAGTGGCGAGCACGCTAACCACTAGACCATCGCACCGGTGTCTAAATTACAAAAGTAATTAAATTACAAAAGTAATTCAATTACAAACGGTCGAAGTAATTTGTAATTAAATAATTTCTAATTACAAACGCGTGAAGTAATTAGTAATTAAATAAATTCGAATGACCAACGAGCGAGATAATTTGTCATTGAATGATTCTTCATTACGAATGCTAAAAGTAATTATTAATTATATATGTGATTTCATTGCGTGGGTAATGGCCCACGCCCATCTCTGGTTCTTAACGATAAATGCCTCGAGCTAGGATACTAAATATGATGAAGATGGCATGAAGCACTATGGCATTGATATTCGATTGTCTTCCACGAGTATCTTTCTTTTCCTTGACCGACCGACTCTCCCATCACAAAATAATATATATCTATGGAAAATAACTGAATGTCGAATCAATAATCCGTGTCAACCGTCACATCCTGGACATTATATTCTGAATCTCTTAGCGATTTTCGTCTCTGCACTATTTCGATTTTTCCGACTCCCTTCCCCTATCATATTTTCAATTCGGTCGCGTGTGTTAGTGTGTATGGGTCACGTTTAGGTGTGTATTTGAAAGCGTGTGAGTGATCTTGCGATCGAAATTTCGTGGATCGACTTCCGCGATGGCAGAATATACTGCTCGCGAGTATGCGGACATGGTGTGTGCGTATGTCGAACGTAACCACAGTGCTCGTGTCGCAGCTGAGCAATATCGGCTATCGTGGCCTGATCGCCGACATCCGAGAGGTCCTATACTCTCCCAAGCCTTCCAACGGTTAACTGAAACCGGAAGCGTTTTACCGACCCGTACAAATCGGGGCGGTCCGCGGACGGCACGCACCTTGCAAAATGAGAATCCGATTTTAGACTCTTTTGCTCGAAATCCTACCTACGGTATTCGTGGCGTTGCACGGATGCTAGGACTTTCATACAGCACCGTCCAACGAACGATGAAAGCGGAAAGGAAACACGCTTTCCACTATACTCGAGTCCAGGGACCCACTGCTGATGATTATCCCAAACGGCTCGAGTTTTGTCGCTGGCTGGTACAACGACACGATGCCAACAGGGGTTTTATCGAAATCATAATGTTTTCTGATGAATCGTCTTTGGGCCGGAATGCAACATGGAACAGCCACAATTTCCATTGGTGGTCTGACAAGAACGACAATCCACATCGGATGATTGAGGGGTCCTTCCAGCATCGATATCAATCCGTCAACCTTTGAGCCGAAATCTCGGGAGGACGTCTGGTAAGAACGGTTTATTTCTTTTTTTTAGAAACTGCGGGCTTCGTTTCCTTCAGAGCGCGAGGGTGAATAATGAGAACTCGGAGAAGATTATATGAGAATAAAGTGAATACATTTATTTACGGGATAACACCACTCTAGCGGTAGAAAATAAAGCCTAACTTTGACAATTTATTTTGGGAGTATAAAATAAGGAATAGGATTTCTTTGGAGAGGGTTTCTTTAGTACATATAGAAGTATTTAAAAAAAGTTTATCATAATTTTCATACAAGATGGCGGCGTCAGAGCCAATCTTGAAAAACGTGTTTTTTTACAAATAGCTTTACGGGAGGACGATTTTCTCGCAAAGTTTAAGACCTGCAACAAAAATCAAAAAATTATAATCTATCTATTATTAGCTAAGGGACTACGTAGGGGTTTTTTAAATCACATTTTGAAAAATGGCGCATTTTGAAATAAATAAATCGATTTTTAGCCCAAACAATAAGCAGTAAATTCTTTATAAAAATAAGTTTACATTTCTTCAAAAAACGGCTGCGTACTCCCATAGAGAATTTAATTGTGAAGCTAGTAATAACATTTCAAATCGATCCTCGCGTTTCGAAAAAAGTGGTTTCGAGAAAAACGCGTTTAAAATTGTACGAGGTGCCTGAAAGAAGTCCGAGGCGCTACGACAAAATCGAAGATTGAACCTTTTAAAAAAAATCGTTGCTGCAGGACCAATTGCATGTATGGTGAATATACCCAAAAGGGACTTTTCTGTATATTTACAGATTTTTTTCGCTGCTTTTCTTAGGTTTTTAATGTAACAGTCTTCTATTTAACAAAAATGCAATGCCTCGATCTAAGATTGGAGATTTCAAGCTTAACATTTTTTTTTTTCGACGACCCTTTTTCGCTGAGTTATAGCCAGTTGATAATCACCAATTTTTTTAATTTTTATGCTTGATCCTTGTATTTTTGTGCGTATTGTAAATCGTATTATTGCATTATGCATTAATAAATCTCCGAATGGCTTGCAGATCGGGCCGTATGAAATATATGGACATTTAACGACGCCGAAATACGTTCAACTGTTGCAACGACTCCGGCACGTTTGCTTGCGATCGGGAATGGCGCGAGGGGAGTTCCGCCGAGTGACGTACCAGCATGACGGTGCGTCACCTCCCACGAGCCATCGTGTCCGACGCAAGCTTCGCAACATGTTTGGTGGTCGCTTTATAGGCAAAGGTGGAATGCGCGACTGGCCCCCGCGGTCACCTGACTTAAACCCCCTGGACTTTTTCCTGTGGGGTCATATTAAATCTCAGGTGTATCGGACACCTGTGAATAGTCGTGCAGAATTGGAAGAAAGAATAGAAAAAGCCATGCGATCTGTAACGCAAGAGATGCTACAGCGATCTGTTGGCAGCGTTATTCGCCGTGCCCGATGCTGCATCGAGATGGATGGAGGCCATTTCGAGCACTTAATAAATTGAATTCGATCGGAGCCTTCAATTCTCGTGCCGTATGATTGACGGATATCGCGAGACATCCGGCAGCAGTGTCGCACCAGGCTCCGTCACCGTCCCGTGCGTTCGCGCTTCCGACCTGTGCTGCCACCTTTTTTTTCTTTTTCCGGCATTGTGTGTCACGTAGAATACCGAACGTTGTCCCTTCTCCTAATAAACGCCGATTGTTCATAATCCGTGCTGCTCGTCTTTTTTATCTTCTTCGATCCATGCCCAACAAGTTGCAATATTCTTTGCAGATAAAAGAGCATCTTGTGATGCAAAGCTTTGTCCGCCACGATTTTAAAGAATAAGAACTAGAAGAATACAGAACAGAATTATAAATTATTTCATGTTTCTTAAATTTAGAGGCACCGGGCGATTGTTTTTATTTTCGTATTGCCGTTAGCGTGTAGATTCGAGCTAAACGTTTTTTTAAGGGTTCATATCTGGCGGTATAAAAAAATAGGGGTTCGGTTCTTCGATATTTGTAAAGCTTGTGAAGAGTCGAGCTAAACGGGTTTTTGAGGGTCCATATCTAGCGAAATTTAAAAAATTGGAGTTTGGCTGTTCGATATTTGTAAAGCACATAAATAATATGTGGTTTTATCCTTGAATATAATAAAAAATAGTAGGTGCTCTGCTAGCTTGATGGTAAGCCAGGAGAGCGCTCTTGATTTCTAATTACTTGCTAAACGATAAGGGCACAACAATTTTAATTGCAGCTTTAATTGCAGAAGATTGTGAATTGTAAGTATTATATTTTATCCTTTGTACTCTTGTATAAAATTAACGCAGCAGTGTGGCCATAGTCACGTTTAAAATTAAACTCCCTGTTTAAGGTTGTTACTTACGAATATTAAAGTGAATAGATATTAATGAAAATTTTACTAGTCGTTATGGTATATTTTCTGAATATACTAGCAAAAGAAGAACGAAGTTTTCCGCACTCGTCTATTGAATATTAAGTTTTAAAGTTTACACCAATCTCCACTTGACCGCATTGGCTATATGAGGCATCGTAGTTACCATTTCAGTTTCTCGCATATTTCTTCCGTATTTATGAAGAACATGACCCAAAAAACTATTTAAAAAAAAAGTTTTACTTGCACAGCCTTTTCAGCTTTGGAGAAGGCTCCACTGTTATGTCAACCGCTCTCTACAACTTGTCCGTTTCCTTCCATCATTACTCCCCACCTTGCGGTAGCAGCCAACTTCCTCCTCTATATCGTGTATTCACCATGCATATCTACCATGGGCATAGCGAAACTGTGGAAACCCTAAACCGATACAGCCGGTCCCAAGTTCGCCTCCCAGCCACGGAACTAGTCGTCTTTTGTAGAGAAAAATACTTCACGACGAAAGTACGCGACTGAGATTCGAGCCCGCGACCTCCTGATCCGCTGGCCAGCACGCTAACCACCAGACCAACGCAGCGGGTCAAAAAACAAATATTAGTTTAGTGAATACAGGATAGTGTACAGAACAATATTACCGAAAAATAGACAGGTTACCGATCTAATGAAGGATTTTCGCTATTTTTTTCGAATGTAAAAATACGCTAAACAGTCTGTTTTTTTATACCAAATTAAAGTATTAATGAAGAAAAGAAAATACATTTTTAAACGTTTATTTTAATTTTTTTACATTTTTTGTAACATTCAAAAATGTGTTCGGAAAAAATGAGTTTTCACGACGTGCATGGTTGTGGCCGTAACTATTATCTAAAAACAAAATTGGTAAAAATATTATTAATCAGTATGAAATTTATGGAAGATTATTGATCAGTATGAAATAATATATATTTGTAAAGCACATAAATAATATGTGGTTTTATCCTTGAATATAATAAAAAATAGTAGGTGCTCTGCTAGCTTGATGGTAAGCCAGGAGAGCGCTTTTGATTTCTAATTACTTGCTAAACGATAAGGGCACAACAATTTTAATTGCAGCACAAAATTAACACATAAATGTGAAATAATTTAATTGTGCAGTTTCGAAAAAATAGCTCATACCCGTATCGGCAGGTAGCTCGACTCTTTTAAGGATGGTATCTGGAGAAATTTTCGTATTTGTGGTTGAACTCTTGGATATTCGAAGAGCACATAAATGTGGAATAATATGATTGTGCAATACGGAAAATAGCCCATGCTCGTTTTGGCCAGTAGCTCCGAGTTTTTTTAGGGTTGGTATCTCGAGGTATTTTCATATTTGCGGTTTGAACCCGGATATTCGGAAAGCACATAAATCTGGAATAATTGGAGGGTAGCTTGGGTCTTTTAGGGATGGTATCTGGAAACATTTTTGTATTTGCGGTTTGACTCTTGGATATTCAAGGAGCACGTAAAAAGCACATAAATCTTGTCAAACTGAATTTCAGAATATCGAAAAAATAGTCCATGCTGTTATTAGGGAGTTTTTAAGGGTCTACGTCTGGCGAAATTTAATAAAATAGGGGTTTGGCGGTTCTATATTTGTAAAGCACATAAAATGGACATAAATATTATGTGGTCTTATTTTTGGATATGGCAAAAAATAGTAGGTGCTCTGCGAGCGTGATGATAAGCCTGCAGAGCACTTTTGATTTTTAATTACTCCCTAAACGATAAGAGCTCACAAATATTAATAACAGCAGAAAATTAGCACATAAAAAGCACAACGTTTTGCTACAAACTAAATTCATTTCGGGGACTGTGCTCTGCTAGCTTTATGGATGTCACCCGAGGCACAATGGAACCGTGCATTGCGTGGAATACTGGTGTGGGCGCGAGGCCCCCTGATGTGCGTATGAAATCGTAGTGTGGGTGGGACACTCGTGTGGGCGCGAGGCTGCCCGGGTGTGGATGTCGAATCGCATTGTGCCTGGAATACGTGTGGGGGCGCGGGACACCTCGGGTGTGCTTGTGAAATGGTGGGATGTGTGGAATACTGGTGTGGGCGCAGAGCATCTCGGGTGTGTGTTTGTGTGGAATCGTGGGGTGCGTGGAGTACTGATTTTTGGATGGTGTTTACATTTTGCCATTAAAATTTTACCATGGTCGATGAGTATTAAAGACATTTTGTACAAAATATACGTTCCATCCATGATGAAAAACTTCAGCGAAACACCATGCGAGATTACCGCCGACAAATGAAATAAAAAGTAAATGCTATATCGAGCAGCGAAATTTCTAGTAAGCCTTGGTGACCGGCCCCGTAGCGGCGGTAAGCAAAGTAAGCGTAAAATGGTAACGTAAGCGATAAAACGGAGAGCGCAATCACATATAATAGGTATAGCCAGAACTGAGCCCCTTCAGTATAGATATAGTAGGAGCATAGTAAAATAAATAACATTTATTTTACTTCGATTTTACTACGATCGAATTTTAAATTCGATATCTCGAAAACTATTGCTAGTCGCCAAAAATCCTTCTAGGGGTTCTCCTAGAATATTAAAAGGAAGGTGTGTGAACAATTTCAGCTCGATCAGTGGGGGGAGCCTTTCGGAACCTTACCCAAACATTTTTATGGCGTGAAAATATCAATTGATGTCATAGTAACGTGCGTCAATTTTTGTTCTGTTAGTAACGTTCGCCGATGTAGCTAGCGTACTCGCAGGCATCCTCTCGAAAAGTCACTTTACGAGATACGAGAAAATGGCAACAAAACCGTACGTGGCCAGTGTTGACCGGAAATTTGATAAAAATATTCTAAATATGCCGGAATTTTTCGGGCGTCTTGTTGTTGGTCTTTCAGCATTAGCTGGAGGGTTCACTCATGGTCTACAGTCGAAAGACCTTGATTGTTTGATAAATGTAATATATTCGTGCCCAAAAACGAAAAAAAGACGGGACTATATACGGAAATTCGTCGATAAACAGCGACATTATCTCCACGACTTCATCGTGATGAGACACATCACAAGAGAAAAACGGAAGATTGTGAATTGTAAGTATTATATTTTATCCTTTGTACTCTTGTATAAAATTAACGCAGCAGTGTGGCCACAGTCACGTTTAAAATTAAACTCCCTGTTTAAGGTTGTTACTTACGAATATTAAAGTGAATAGATATTAATGAAAATTTTACTAGTCGTTATGGTATATTTTCTGAATATACTAGCAAAAGAAGAACGAAGTTTTCCGCACTCGTCTATTGAATATTAAGTTTTAAAGTTTACACCAATCTCCACTTGACCGCATTGGCTATATGAGGCATCGTAGTTACCATTTCAGTTTCTCGCATATTTCTTCCGTATTTATGAAGAACATGACCCAAAAAACTATTTTAAAAAAAAGTTTTACTTGCACAGCCTTTTCAGCTTTGGAGAAGGCTCCACTGTTATGTCAACCGCTCTCTACAACTTGTCCGTTTCCTTCCATCATTACTCCCCACCTTGCGGTCGCAGCCAACTTCCTCCTCTATATCGTGTATTCACCATGCATATCTACCATGGGCATAGCGAAACTGTGGAAACCCTAAACCGATACAGCCGGTCCCAAGTTCGCCTCCCAGCCACGGAACTAGTCGTCTTTTGTAGAGAAAAATACTTCACGACGAAAGTACGCGACTGAGATTCGAGCCCGCGACCTCCTGATCCGCTGGCCAGCACGCTAACCACCAGACCAACGCAGCGGGTCAAAAAACAAATATTAGTTTAGTGAATACAGGATAGTGTACAGAACAATATTACCGAAAAATAGACAGGTTACCGATCTAATGAAGGGATCATCACGGAGTAACGGGTCGAAAAATAACTGATTTTCGCTATTTTTTTCGAATGTAAAAATACGCTAAACAGTCTGTTTTTTTATACCAAATTAAAGTATTAATGAAGAAAAGAAAATACATTTTTAAACGTTTATTTTAATTTTTTTACATTTTTTGTAACATTCAAAAATGTTTTCGGAAAAAATGAGTTTTCACGACGTGCATGGTTGTGGCCGTAACTATTATCTAAAAACAAAATTGGTAAAAATATTATTAATCAGTATGAAATTTATGGAAGATTATTGATCAGTATGAAATAATATAATATATGAATCAGTATGAAATAATATAATATTAATATGAAAGATTATTAATCGAAATGAAAACTGCTATTTTGCTACGGCGGTTCTTTAAATCAGAATTGATAAACTGGCGGCGGTTTGAAAAAAAAGTATCGAATTGAGCCTACTTTTGTCGACAATTTTTCATTAAGAAAAGAAAGAAGATTTAAAAAAGCTTGCATAGCAAGATAAAGAATGGCGTGAAGAATTTTGTGTCAAAATTTGAGACGCATAGCTTGATAACTCCCCTTTTGAGAGTGTACAGCGTTTTGAAAAGCGACATTTCGAAAAAAAACGCGTTGAAAATTTGGAGTGCGGAATTTTCATATACAGTAAAACCTCGTTTATCCGACCTTCGATTAACCGACGTTCCGTATTATCTGAGTCACCTAACTCATCCGAGTCCTCCGCATTATCCGAGTCACCTCACTCACCCGAGTCCTCCGCATTATCCGAGTCACCTCACTCACCCGAGTCCTCCACATTATCCGAGGTGTATTCTCGGATAATGCGAGAACGGATAGAACCTCGAATAGGTAGTAGAGTAGTAGTAGAGTAGTGCTATATTGCTACCATTTCCGTATTATCCGAGATTTCACTTATCCGAGGAAGACTCTCCTCATATTACCTCGGATAAACGAGGTTCTACTGTAAATTGTCTACTTACGATCAATCGGCGATGCGGAGTCCATATAATATTCCTTTCAATTTCTCAAATTGCTCGTTATCAGTGGTAATTTCATTTCGACGAGCTGTTCTGGATTCTTTAGAGTCGAAAGACGATGTTTCCGTAAATTAAAGAAATTTAACTAGGTTTTACCAAAAATGAATGAATGCCGCAGTAATACCCTGTCGGTAAGACTTTTTCGCCAATGAATCAGCGGTAGTATTTCTGACGCGACCTAGGCCCTTTTTTGTGGATAGTTTTGAATGGCTTGTTCAAAACTATCAACAAAAATTGGTTCAACCGGACATGGTGAGCAGTTTTTCTTGAGTTTCATTATTCCGGCTCTGAACCCGTAAAAACTAATTTATTGTTACGGAGGAAAATTTTATTCGTCGGATAGTAAAAAATCTTTTGCTTTACAGTGAATCCTTTATGGAAATTGGGATTGCTGCGAAAGAATATATCTTCCGTTCAGCAGTGCGCCCAACTACGGTTGCTCGGTAAATATTAAATAAAAATAATTGAATAACTACATGTTCTTACAAGAGTAGAGGAGCTAGGCCGATTCTAACGCAGGGATCTCAGGGGGGAGCGGGGCGGGGGAGTCGAGCGCGGGGAAGCCGGGGTATGCATGGCGGGGGGGGGATCCTGCATGCGGCAGCCGAGTGCGGTGTTCCGGCGGAGGGAAAGGGGAAGGGTGTTATAGAGTGGGGAGGCGAGTTTTTGGTGACGATGTCTTCCAGGCGATAGCTCGACCCGCAGGCGAGAGGGGGAAGCCGCTGTCGACTCTGTGGGGGAGGGGGCATCATAGAGTCGCGGGTCCTTGAAAACCCATAAAATCTGATAATTTATTATCAACATTATAGATGTAAGCGGAGCATTTTTGTCTAGACTATTCACAGGAGTTTATATATATATATATATATATATATATATATATATATATATATATATATATATATATATATATATATATATATATATATATATATATATATATATATATATATATATATAAAAACAACTTAGACAAATGTGCGAGATCTCAGGGGCAGCAGGGCGGGGGGGGCTCCAGCGCGGAGAAGCCAAGTGCGGGGGTACGGCGGGGGGGGGGGGATCGCCGGGCGCGTGTGACGTCACAGAGGGGCCTCTGTAGAGGGGAGCCATGTGGTCCGTGAAGCAACTGGCGGGAGGGACAAGCCGGCGGCGATGAGTGTTTTGCGTGGGTGCGTGCGTGTGTGTGTGTGTGTGTGTGTGTGTGTGTGCGTGCGTTCGTGCGTGCGTGCGTGCGTGCGTGCGTGCGTGCGTGTGTGTGTGTGTGTGGAACGAAGGGGGGTGGGGTAAAAAGAATGCTTCGAATTAAATGAAGATAAAACAATAGTTTATTAATAATTAAATTGAACAATGGCCTTGCATAATATATATTATACATAAAATCTTTGGTGTGTGTGTGTGTGTGTGTGTGTGTGTTTGCCTGTTTGCATTGTTTCAAATTATTTTATTTTAAATATCCAACAAATCATGTATCTTATATCATATCTTAACATAATCATATTTTGGAACATACTAAAGATAATACGAACCATCGACCAAGTATAAGTTCAGGCAGGTGGGGCACGTGTCGCGCATTGAAACTTGGTGAGTCGGCCCGCTGCAGTAGTTACAAAATATTCCCTGGATGTTGTTAAAGCGTTCGCTGAAGTGGCCACATCTTTCAATTAGTCGATCAACCGCGCCCCGCATATTAAAGTATCACAGCACGCAAAATTTCGCCCGATCATTTTCGGTGAGATATTCGTAGTTCACACAGCCCATGACGCCCCGGTTCAATCGGTTTATTTGCTGCTGGTCCACTATGATTTCACGCACATAATGGACTCCCTTATCTGAGGCATCACCCAATTCACTATCAAATGATTCCGTATCACTGTCCATCTCGGCCAGATCCATGTCATCATGTGCAAGCACTTCAATGTCCGCGCACTCATCATCGTCATCATCGGCGATATCAATAACGTCTTCGTCTACCCCAACTTCCACTTCGTCGTCATGGGCGATATTCACGACAACCTCCATCTCATCATCGACGAGATCGATCACTTCAATTTGGTTCGACATTTTTCTTAACTGATTTTCCGTTTTCCGACTCTTTCACAAGGACACCTCGGAGGTTGAAGACTGGAATGGCGAAAACTGCTGTTCCGATCCTTCTTCGGATTTCGATTTTTGATCCTCATAGGCTTATAGTAGGGTGGGGCCTTATTGTAGAAAAAAACCTTGCAAGATGGTGTATCCTGGCCAGGAGATAAACGAAATTTTTTTTTTCTTCAACTATCCCTGTGGGGGTAGGCATCTGCTGTCCAGAAAAGTGTGCACTCGTAGAGGTGAAAGCTGGTCAGACTCGCCAATCATTGACTTTCGCGATCTCTACAGAACAGCGTCTAGGTCATGGAGACTGAACTGGCGTATTATAAAGAGCATCTTAGAGTTTTTAATATATATTGCCACGTGTTCCAGTATGTATGAAGTCCAGCCTGTCACGAATCATAGCGCTCATCGCAGAGCAACATCAAACCTATTCAAGTGACACTTGAGGCTATACAGTTCTTACAAAATCAGCCATATTCTAAAGACATTTTTTTTTGTTTGTCAACGTTCGAAGTCAGCCTCCGAGCATAGGGAACATTTTGAAAAAATAACATTCCGCTCAAGTAATGTCTTGGCTATCTAAAACGCATACGAAAACGAGGTATTTATTACAAAACGATCAACTTTGTGGATCTATGGCCGGAGCATTTTTTTGTAGGCTTCGACCGCTGATCCCATTGCATGCACCATTTGAGCATAGATGCACTCGCGGTCTGAAATACTCACAAAAATACTTTTCGTTTTTGCTCCCGTTGAACCCCGATCGGCTCATTCTGCGTATGTATCTATTTTTCATGCTTTCCACGTTAAAAGATATCAGCGTGATATTAAAAAACTCTGGTGGAGGTGATTCTATTACATTTTCCGAGCTAGAAGGGAACGACAAAAATATTAAACGGGGAACGTTCAAAAGTGGCCACACTTTGAATGAAGCAGTGAGTTCACATATCTCTCTGGCAAGACTTTTCAACTCGTTAATATGGAGAACAACAATGAACCATCAGAAGAAATCTTGCACAACCAAGCCACGCTCTTAAGTTCGATCGACGAGTTTGCTGTGTGGAAGATACAGATCGTCGAGTACATCGAAGTACTGAAAACGCAAAGCCGAATTAAGCGCCAACGATTATCAACGAAACATCAATAGTCATTGATAGGCCAAATACCGCATCTGAAAGGATTGAAGTATTCCATGTACAGGCATTCTATATGCATGGGTGCAGGACACAGCGGTGATGGGTTAATGTGGCGAGAACTCGACTTGAACGCGTGATGGTCTATACTTTAACTTCTGCTCGATGAATTTCAACAACGTGAAAGTGGTTGAGCTTTACAAAAAATACGTAATCTTACAATAAATGTAAATAAGTATAAATCAATACGCGTTAAATATTATATCTCATTGCCACGGGAAATAATGATTATGAGGGCTGCGATTAATATGCAATCAAGAGATAATACACGTTTCGCATGGGTGACAGTCACAGCTTTACACCCAGCTGAACAAACAGTGACCGCAGATCTTCTTACATGCATTATTCAACGGTATTGAATCTATCGAATATTGGATTCCCAATAACTATAGGTCAAATAAAAAAAAAAATTGTGCTTCAAAACAATTTATCCATTAATGTGTGGACCACCGAATAAGACATTGCTCCGATACGCGTGGCTCAACATAAAAAGAAAAAAAGCATATCAATTTGCTATACATACAAGATACCGAAGATAACAATGTATGACATATCACATAGATGAAGAACCTGCCAAGCCTCGTGAGCGCAGAACAGAGACAACCATTAAAAAATATATGTACGCCATCGGTGTATGAAGTTAACACAATTACTATATCGTCATATGTGCTAGACGAATTAAACAACAATCTATTATTTCACCGGTGTCGGCATTACTTTAGATCAACGGATAAACTGCAATCACATGAGATCGGTTATGGAGCAGTAGAGCACTGCGCCATCCGACTATCAAATGATACCAATAAGTGGCTCCAAATCATCAACTCCAATCGGAAAGCAACACATCCATTCACTGTAAATGCCTACTTGGAGTGTTTTTTTAACTAATTATAGAGAAAAGATGAGAGTGTGCAAAGACTGATGCGAAGAACGTAGCAGAGGATATGTATCAATATCATGAAGTATTTACTATTGATTACCACATGTGTTTTTCATAAGATGAATCGCTATCATGTTATCGATCACATCACAGCGCCGATTTCATATCATAGTTTGTGGCAGAACTGGAAAAACTAGTGCTATACATAAAATACATTTTCTACGAAAATTAATGCTCGTCATGAGTTAATTCTAATACCTTCACGCTATGGCAATAATTGTGCATTCAGTCATCATCAACTACTAGAGGTAGAAGTCGAATTACTCAAGATACAATGGCGTATGCCCCATATCATATTAGATGAGATAAATAAATTATCATTACATCGAACATTGGAAAGTGGGCGATACTTGAATGTGGGTTTTCGCTCTTGGGATCTATACGACTGTCCATCGCTTCAAAGCACAACGAAACATTCATGGACCGTAAAAGCTGCCTCCCAACTAGAGAAGCCAAAATATGTAATTGGTGCGGTGCAGACTGGTAAAAAAGATAATGTATGGCAAAGGACAATATATTATTCACCAACTGCAAACTCACAAGTGCTAAAATTTATCTCAATTCAGGATTCTTTTCTCAAGATGACTCGAACATGGACTTCAAAAAAGTTTCGACATTTTGTTCAATAGGTACTCTCGATTTTGTAAATACCGATATGACAGCAATAGTGATCGTTCTTTACTAACCATCGCTGAGTCTTAATGTAATGACCCTCTCACGGTTAATGATTGATCGCATCAGAAATTTATAATTGGTGGCTGAATCATAAAGATTCATGCAAATAAAATGAATGTAACATTATGTACTTTTTATTCTCCTCACCCCGTACTTAGTTATGTCAGCATCACCAGCTATCGTATTGTGCATCTGAAAACAATATTACTTTCGAATGTGAAACTCATTTTTTTTGTATGGAATTTAATTGAAAATAAATTAATATAATCGCCCAATGATGATCGAAGACATTCATCAGTATACGTTCGTTAGATGTTCGTGAGCCGTTTGTTGGAAGTTTGCGAGGCAATCGAAGATTTTCGATAGTCGTTCGTGAAACGTTCCAGAGACTTCCGAAGACACTCATAAGACGTTCGAAGCCATTTAAGAGACGTTCGAAAACATTCATAAGGCGTTTGAAGACACGCATGAGGGGTTCAAAAAGTTTCAAGAGCCTTTCTACGACGTTCATGAGACGTTTGAAAATGTTGGTGAGACATTCAAGAGACTTTCGAAAACGTTCATAAGACGGTTGAAGACATTCATGAGATGTGCGAAGAACTTCGGAGACTTTCGAAGACGTTCAAGAGATCGGTGATGATATTTATAATACGTTTAAAGACATTGATGAGGGGTTCGAAGCCGTTTAAGAGACTTTAAAAGACATTCACAAGAGGTTTGAAGACGTTCAAGAAACTTTCGAATACGTTCAAGAGACTTCCGACGACATTCATAATACGTTTGAAGACATTCATGAGGGGTTCGAAGACGCTTAAGAGAGGCTTTCAAAGACATTCACGAGGGGTTTGTCCAAAGACATTCATAATACGTTTGAAGACATTCAAGAGACTTTCAACGACATTCATAAGACGTTTGACGACGTGCATGAGGCCTTCAAAGAGTTTCAAGAGACTTTCTACGACGATCATGAGACGTTTGAAGATGTTCGTGAGATATTCAAAATACTTTCGAAAACGTTCATAAGAAGTTTGAAGACATTCATGAGAGGTGCAAAGACCTTCAGTGACGTTCGAAGACATTAAAGAGATCTTTAACGATATTCATAATACGTTTGAAGACATCGATGAGGGGGTGCGACGACGTTTTAGACACTTTCAAAGACATTCACGAGGGGTTTGAAGACGTTCAAGAAACTTTCGAATACGTTCAAGAGACTTTCGACGACATTCATAATACGTTTGATTTCATTCATGAGGGATTCGAAGACGCTTGAGAGACTTTCAAAAACGTTCACGAGGGGTTCGAAGACGTTTAAGAGACTTTCGACGGCGTACATAATATGTTTGAAGACTTTCATGTGGGGTTCGAAGACGCTTAAGAGACTTTCAAATACATTCACGGGAGGTTTGAAGACGTTCAAGAGGCTTTCGAAGACGTTCAGAAACCTTCGACGACATGCATAATACGATCTTCGAAAGCCTCTTGAACGTCTTCAAACCTCCCGTGAATATATTTGAAAGTCTCTTGAACGTCTTCGAACCTCTCGTGAATGTCTTTGAAAGTCTCTCAAGCGTCTTCGAACCCCTCATGAATGTCTTCAAACGTATTATGAATGTCGCCGAAAGTCTCTCGAACGTATTCGAAAGTTTCTCAAACGCCTTCAAACCCTTCCTGAATGTCTTTGAAAGTCTCTAAAACATCGTCGATCCTCTCATCAATGTCTTCAAACGTATTATGAATATTGTCAAAGAACTCTTGAATGTCTTCGAAAGTTTCTGAATGTCTTCGCACCTCTCGTGAATGTCTTTGCAAGTCTCTTAAGCGTCTTCGAACCCCACATGAATGTCTTCAAACATATTATGTACGCCGTCGAAAGTCTCTTAAACGTCTTCGAACCCCTCGTGAACGTTTTTGAAAATCTCTCAAGCGTCTTCGAATCCCTCATGAAAGTAATCAAACGTATTATGAATGTCGTCGAAAGTTTCTTGAACGTCTTCAAACCCTACGTGAATGTCTTTGAAAGTCTCTAAAACATCGTCGATCCTCTCATCGATGTCTTCAAACGTATTATGAATATTGTCAAAGAACTCTTGAATGTCTTCGAAAGTTTCTGACTGTCTTCGCACCTCTCGTGAATGTCTTTGAAAGTCTCTTAAGCGTCTTCGAACCCCACATGAATGTCTTCAAACATATTATGTACGCCGTCGAAAGTCTCTTAAACGTCTTCAAACCCCTCGTGAACGTCTTTGAAAGTCTCTCAAGCGTCTTCGAATCCCTCATGAATGAAATCAAACGTATTATGAATGTCGTCGAAAGTCTCTTGAACGTATTCGAAAGTTTCTTGAACGTCTTCAAACCCCTCGTGAATGTCTTTGAAAGTCTCTAAAACGTCGTCGAACCCCCACATCGATGTCTTCAAACGCATTATGAATATCGTTAAAGATCTCTTGAATGTCTTCGAACGTCACTGAAGGTCTTCGCACCTCTCATGAATGTCTTCAAACTTCTTATGAACGTTTTCGAAAGTTTATTGAATATCTCACGAACATCTTCAAACGTCTCATGATTGTCGTAGAAGGTCTCTTGAAACTCTTTGAAGGCCTCATGCACGTCGTCAAACGTCTTATGAATGTCGTTGAAAGTCTCTTGAATGTCTTCAAACGTATTATGAATGTCTTTGGACAAACCCCTCGTGAATGTCTTTGAAAGCCTCTCTTAAGCGTCTTCGAACCCCTCATGAATGTCTTCAAACGTATTATGAATGTCGTCGAAAGTCTCTTGAACGTATTCGAAAGTTTCTTGAACGTCTTCAAACCTCTTGTGAATGTCTTTTAAAGTCTCTTAAACGGCTTCGAACCCCTCATCAATGTCTTTAAACGTATTATAAATATCGTCACAGATCTCTTGAACGTCTTCGAAAGTCTCCGAAGTTCTTCGCACATCTCATGAATGTCTTCAAACGTCTTATGAACGTTTTCGAAAGTCTCTTGAATATCTCACCAACATTTTCAAACGTCTCATGAACGTCGTAGAAAGGCTCTTGAAACTTTTTGAACCCCTCATGCGTGTCTTCAAACGGCTTATGAATGTTTTCGAACGTCTCTTAAATGGCTTCGAACGTCTTATGAATGTCTTCGGAAGTCTCTGGAACGTTTCACGAACGACTATCGAAAATCTTCGATTGCCTCGCAAACTTCCAACAAACGGCTCACGAACATCTAACGAACGTATACTGATGAATGTCTTCGATCATCATTGGGCGATTATTTTAATTTATTTTCAATCAAATTCCATACAAAAAAAAATGAGTTTCACATTCGAAAGTAATATTGTTTTCAGTTGCACAATCCGATAGCTGGTGATGCTGACATAACTAAGTACGGGGTGAGGAGAATAAAAAGTACATAATGTTACATTTATTTTATTTGCATGAATCTTTATGATTCAACCACCAATTATACATTTCTGATGCGATCAATCATTAAGAGGGTGGGTCGTTACATTAAGACACGTGGGTCGTGAGAGGGTCGTTACATTAAGACTCAGCGATGGTTAGTAAAGAACGATCACTATTGCAGTCATATCGGTATTTACAAAATCGAGAGTACCTATTGAACAAAATGTCGAAACTTTTTTGAAGTCCATGTTCTAGTCATCTTGAGAAAAGAATCCTGAATTGAGATCAAGTTTAGCACTTGTGAGTTTGCAGTCGGTGAATAATATAATGTCCTTTGCCATACATTATCTTTTTTACCAGTCTGCACCGCACCAATTACATATTTTGGTTTCTCTAGTTGGGAGGCAGCTTTTACGGTCCATGAATGTTTCGTTGTGCTTTGAAGCGATGGACAGTCGTATAGATCCCAAGAGCGAAAACCCACATTCAAGTATCGCCCACTTTCCAATGTTCGATGTAATGATAATTTATTTATCTCATCTAATATGATATGGGGCATACGCCATTGTATTTTGAGTAATTCAACTTCTACCTCTAGTAGTTGATGATGACTGAATGCACAATTATTGCCATAGCGTGAAGGTATTAGAATTAACTCATGACGAGCATTAATTTTCGTAGAAAATGTATTTTATGTACAGCACTAGTTTTTCCAATTCTGTCACAAACTATGATATGAAATCGGCGCTGTGATGTGATCGATAACATGATAGCGATTCATCATATGAAAAACACATGTGGTAATCAATAGTAAATACTTCATGATATTGATACATATCCTCTGCTACGTTCTTCGCATCAGTCTTTGCACACTCTCATCTTCTCTCTATAATTAGTTAAAAAAACACTCCAAGTAGGCATTTACAGTGAATGGATGTGTTGCTTTCCGATTGGAGTTGATGATTTGGAGCCACTTATTGGTATCATTTGATAGTCGGATGGCGCAGTGCTCTATTGCTCCATAATCGATCTCATGTGATTGCAGTTTATCCGTTGATCTAAAGTCATGCCGACACCGGTGAAATAATAGATTGTTGTTTAATTCGTCTAGCACATATGACGATATAGTAATTGTGTTAACTTCATACACCGATGGCGTACATATATTTTTTAATGGTTGTCTCTGTTCTGCGCTCACGAGGCTTGGCAGGTTCTTTATCTATGTGATATGTCATACATTGTTATCTTCGGTATCTTGTATGTATAGCAAATTGATATGCTTTTTTTCTTTTTATGTTGAGCCACGCGTATCGGAGCAATGTCTTATTCGGTGGTCCACACATTAATGGATAAATTGTTTTGAAGCACAATTTTTTTTTTTATTTGACCTATAGTTATTGGGAATCCAATATTCGATAGATTCACTACCATTGAATAATGCATGTAAGAAGATCTGCGGTCACTGTTTCGTTCAGCTGGGGTAAAGCTGTGACTGTCACCCATGCGAAACGTGTATTATCTCTTGATTGCATATTAATCGCAGCCCTCATAATCATTATTTCCCGTGGCAATGAGATATAATATTTAACGCGTATTGATTTATACTTATTTACATTTATTGTAAGATTACGTATTTTTTGTAAAGCTCAACCACTTTCACGTTGTTGAAATTCATCGAGCAGAAGTTAAAGTATAGACCATCACGCGTTCAAGTCGAGTTCTCGCCACATTAACCCATCACCGCTGTGTCCTGCACCCATGCATATAGAATGCCTGTACATGGAATACTTCAATCCTTTCAGATGCGGTATTTGGCCTATCAATGACTATTGATGTTTCGTTGATAATCGTTGGCGCTTAATTCGGCTTTGCGTTTTCAGTACTTCGATGTACTCGACGATCTGTATCTTCCACACAGCAAACTCGTCGATCAAACTTAAGAGCGTGGTTTGGTTGTGCAAGATTTCTTCTGATGGTTCATTGTTGTTCTCCATATTAACGAGTTGAAAAGTCTTGCCAGAGAGTTATGTGAACTCACTGCTTCATTCAAAGTGTGGCCACTTTTGAGCGCTGCCGATGATTAAAAATGGTCTCCCATCAGAAAATATTTTTGTCGTTCCCTTCTAGCTCGGAAAATGTAATAGAATCACCTCCAACAGAGTTTTTTAATATCACGCTGATATCTTTTAACGTGGAAAGCATGAAAAATAAATACGTACGCAGAACGAGCCGATCGGGGTTCAACGGGAGCAAAAAAGAAAAGTATTTTTGTGAGTATTTCAGACCGCGAGTGCATCTATGCTCAAATGGTGCATGCAGTGGGATCAGCGGTCGAAGCCTACAAAAAAATGCTCCGGCCATAGATCCACAAAGTTGATCGTTTTGTAATAAATACCTCGTTTTCGTATGTGTTTTAGATAGCCAAGACATTACTTGAGCGGAATATTATTTTTCAAAATGTTCCCTATGCTCGGAGGCTGACTTCGAACGTTGACGAACAAAAAAAAATGTCTTTAGAATATGGCTGATTTGGTAAGAACTGTATAGCCTCAAGTGTCACTTGAATAGGTTTGATGTTGCTCTGCGAAGAGCGCTATGATTCGTGACAGGCTGGACTTCATACATACTGGAACACGTGGCAATATATATTAAAAACTCTAAGATGCTCTTTATAATACGCCAGTTCAGTCTCCATGACCTAGACGCTGTTCTGTAGAGATCGCGAAAGTCAATGATTGGCGAGCCTGGCCAGCTTTCACCTCTACGAGTGCACACTTTTCTGGACAGCAGATGCCTACCCCCACAGGGATAGTTGAAGAAAAAAAAAAACTTTTCGTTTATCTCCTGGCCAGGATGCACCATCTTGCAAGGTTTTTTTCTACAATAAGGCCCCACCCTACTATAAGCCTATGAGGATCAAAAATCGAAATCCGAAGAAGGATCGGAACAGCAGTTTTCGCCATTCCAGTCTTCAACCTCCGAGGTGTCCTTGTGGAAGAGTCGGAAAACGGAAAATCAGTTAAGAAAAATGTCGAACCAAATTGAAGTGATCGATCTCGTCGATGATGAGATGGAGGTTGTCGTGAATATCGCCCATGACGACGAAGTGGAAGATGGGGTAGACGAAGACGTTTTTGATATCGCCGATGATGACGATGATGAGTGCGCGGACATTGAAGTGCTTGCACATGATGACATGGATCTGGCCGAGATGGACAGTGATACGGAATCATTTGATAGTGAATTGGATGATGCCTCAGATAAGGGAGTCCATTATGTGCGTGAAATCATAGTGGACCAGCAGCAAATAAACCGATTGAACCGGGGCGTCATGGGCTGTGTGAACTACGAATATCTCACCGAAAATGATCGGGCGAAATTTTGCGTGCTGTGATACTTTGATATGCGGGGCGCGGTTGATCGACTAATTGAATGATGTGGCCACTTCAGCGAACGCTTTAACAACATCCAGGGGATATTTTGTAACAACTGCAGCGGGCCGAC